>JARHVA010006200.1:480000-545000 GCA_037957365.1 Torreya grandis | reverse complement strand
GAAGTCATGCTCTAGGGAGCCATGTGTCTATATATACATTATATTGTATTGTATTTATCATTGAGTATTGTGATGAAGAGTTGTAATTACTTGTTATTTTAAAGCAGCCTCAATGGCTATAGATTTGTTTTAGATGTAGTTGAGTTAATGTAATTACTTTCTATATTTGTATTATAATGTGTACTCTCACGATATTAGATATCAGTATTATATGATGTATTATCATTATTATTATTATCACCTTGTGTATTTATTATGGTCTCTACATATTCCCATGGTGTAATCTATATCTAGTATATGTGTTAAATTAAAAAATATCATGTATTTCTATGTCTAACCCAGTGGGGTTGTTACATGTTATATCAGAGCTGTGGCTCAAACTCTAGGACCTAATGAGTCCATTGGCATTTTTGTGTCTTTATGCTCACTGGTATGAACCTAGTGACATGAAGTATTGCACTGGTATTTTGTTTTTTTTTGTGCCTCAGTGTGAAACTATGTTACACAATGATTGAAGTTTTATGAAATTCATAAAATATGTGTGGCACATTGAGTGTGTACTCTTAAGAGCACTCATATCCCTTTGATTTTTTTATGGGATTAGTTTATCAAGTGTCCCATCGATGATGGTTGTATACTAGGCTTGGGTAGATGAGTATATAACATAGTTCATGAGATATGAACAAGATATTTCTACCATAATTTGATTTCTTAGATTAACCTCAAGCATGATTGCATCCTTCTTGGTAATCAAGTCACCTTCACCATTTATGTTCTATGTTGTGAGTGTGTTTAAGTTCACAATGCTTCTCATTTATTATATATTTTGTGTTTAAATTTTGTGCCTTATTATTCACTAATCCTAGGAATGGAAAATCTTATAATACCAATTAAATTTTGGTACCACCTAGTGTAGTGGGGATTTTCTTGCAGTAGGGTGTTGTTATTTTGGTTGAAAGTTCCTATGTGTTAGGAGCTTGTTTATGGTTGGTACCATTAAAGTTATGTGTTTTAGGGAGAAGGGTTATCTCTCTTATTTATATTATAGATGAGTTGTTATTTTCTCATTCTCCTTTGACATCATTATAAACTACTAAGAGGATTCATATTTTTTTGATGTTGATTTAGTGTTCTCTTTTATGGGAACTTGTCTTTGAATGATGGTGGCTGCACTACCCTAATGTTTGTGGTAGAATGTCTTTTACTTATTATGGATAGATAAGTTTTGGGATTGGATGGATTGATACATCTTTGTGATCAAAATTTTATTTCTCCTAGTTTTAGAAATAGATTGTGATACTATACTCACACATTTGGCAAGTAGATAGTATTTTAGCAACATTGAGTTGTGGTGTTTTCTTTTTACCTTATGAGGGTATGGAGTTTAAGAGATGATAGTTCTCTAATTTCACTTATGACTCTTTAGAGTGACCACTTTATCTAAATTATGATTTTAGACCATGTGAGGTGGAAAAACTTGATATATATATATATACACACTAAATGTTATATAAGATGATTATAATTATTATGTTATTATTAACCCTTGACTAGATTGATACTGATCTCTTTTGCTTAATACATGTTATTTAAGAGATATTTTTATACCTTTCACCAGAAGTGTGTATGTTGTAGGAGGTGCATAATATTTTGTCAATATAGGGGTTAGAATAAACTTTTAACTTGTGTTCTATTTGAGTAAGCAAGGAGATATTATTTCATTTATTCCCTTTTAATACTAAAAGAAAGATGTGATTATTGGCCTATGTATGTTATGTTAATTATAACATTATTTCCTATTAATCATGAGCATAAAGAATAAGTTAAGTGGTGAAATATGATATTAGTATGTTTAACTGGTAGTAGCTTAAGTATAATTATGGATTGTTTGATCTCTTTATATGTATGCAGAGACATCTAGATTCATTCACCATATAACTTTGTTTTCAATGATCTGGTAGCATAAAATTGTGATTCTTTGAAACATTATGCCATTTTAAGATCATTAGGTCATGGAGACATAAGGCAAGAGTGGTGAATTAGGAATGTGAGTTCTAAGCAATAGGATGGTATCCCATTTATCCTCACATTGAATCAATTGTCACTGAGTTAGATCTGATAGATAGACTTGTCAAATCTAAGATTTGGTAGATAAAAATTGTCAAACTAAGTCATATGGCCATATGCATATATATTTTGGATAGGTATTCCATGATTTTGTATACAATAGAAATGAAGTATTTCTAGTTCCTATTCATTATCATACTTATTAGGGTCTCTGTGGACTAGTGATAGTATTGACATGTTATACTTATTAAGAACTACACAAGTAGTGGTAGTATTAAATTATGCACATCATTCTTGAAAGATTCCCTAATTGCTTTTCTCTAGAATGAGAAAAACATTCTCTAAGATAGAGAGATGTGTTGAGGGCTAGAAGATTTTGTGAAACTCTCCTCGGTCATTTACTTTGACTTGCATGATGATCTTATGTGTTTTAAACTTTCACTTAGATATTTGGGACCCTTTAAGGTAACAAAAGTGGTCAGTCCTATAGGTTCTCGACCCTTGGGTGGTCATGAAAAAACCAATCAGAGTAAGTAATACTTGTAACCAAGTTTGCTTAATAGAGAGATGTCGTTGAGTATGGTCTTGTGGGACCAGTACTCTAGAATAATGGAACTTGAAGGAATTTTGGTGAGTTCTATAGGTAATTTTAAATTTATTTTCTTAATTTGATATTTCATACCATGTTATTGCTTTGCTAAATATTGTTTAATCTAAATCATATGTTTGAATAGATTCATTCAGGATGATGGCCAACTTTAGAGGGAAGGATGATGCATCTCGATTCCTCATAAAACAAACCATTTGTCTATTCATAGATATATATATATATATATATATATATATATATATATATATATATATATATAGTGGACACATATGATATCAGTTTCTATTTTTTATTAAGCTTGAGATTTATGATATTTATGGATAATAGAATGTTACTCAATTAGAAGATAATACATGATTGTTTATTATGAACTGGTTTATGTATGCATTTACTTTTTTTTATCACATTAATATATTATTTAAGTTATATATTTTTATGTTATGATTATCATGTGATATGATCTAATTACCTGTGTTGTGAGAGATGTAGGAAAATTCATCACTTGAGCATACCAGAGGGAGAGAATCATCAAAGAGGATGATGTAGATGGAGATATCCCAGGTTGATAGAGAGCTAGTGAAAACCTTGCACACACCACAATAGTTATTCATGGTAGAAAATGCAATAAATATGGATTATTAATTATGAATTTTAGAATTTGGCATTAAATTAATTAAATATAATTAAATGCTAAATTAGTTTAATATGAAATTGGGTGTATCATATTAAAATATAGAAAAGGGGAATTATTTTAAAAAAATCATTGAAATTAGAAAAAAAGAGAAAGAAATTAAAAATCTAAAAAAGACAAAAAGAAGAATTAGATGTCTTAAATTTAGTAAAAACAAAAATATAAAACAAAAAGACATTAAAGATAAAAATAGAAAAAAATCTTATTAGGAAAAATCCATGCCTATTTTATTTACTTAAGGGAAAGAGTTGAGGATTCTTAGGCATTGGGAAAAGAAGGTTAGAGAGGATTAAAAAGGTGTAACCAAGGAAGAACAAATATAATGTATCAATGAATTTAAGAGGTAGCAGATGTTTTCCATTATTCATAATTTCTTAAAGGATTTTGTGCATGCTTTTAGTTTTAGGAACTCAGTTAAACAAATTTTGAAACATTTAGTTAAAGACATGATTCTAGTGAATAGGAAATCTTATTTCAATCTTGGTTATTAATTTAAAAAATAATTCAAATTATGAATAAACCATTAACTAAAAATAGATAGGATTGTCCTTGTGTATACCTATAGATTTATATATGGTATCAACTTATCTAGAATTACTACTGTTAAGATCTCCTAGAGAATCTTGTTTAAAACATTACTTATTTTGGATTCATGGTTTTGCTATTTTTATTTCACCAATCAATTTTATTTAGTCTGTTATGGCTAGTGTATAAAAAATTAAAGTATACAACCATAGTTTTTGACTCATTGCCAATAAACATATGTGTTGATCTATATATAGAGAATTTTAGAGTTTTTAAAAGTGGTGAAACTAGCATAACTTGATTAAGGTATCAACTTGATGTATAGAAAATCAGACTTCTGTGAAATTGTCAACCCAATATTATTTTTCTTGATGTCATTTTATTATTTTATTTTCTACCAAGATAATTACCTTTTTCATTGTGGTAAATGATTAAGGCATAGACCTAGTTCAGCAAGGATAGTCTATTTGGATGAGCAACTAAAAATCATTTATCTTATTTAATTATTGGATTTCTATCCAAAACTAATCGCTACATGTTAGCATCGATCCACTTATGAATATTATTTTCAAGTTATATTCACACAAAATTATGGCTAAACAAGAATATGTTTACACTCTGTATGACTGAGTATACTAAATAGATCAAATTATCCTTGTATGAATTATTGCTTATTAGGTTACTGGATGTAATCCTAAGCATTTAGGTTATATTATAACATATTGTTATCTAATCCTAGCTAGTAATTATATGTAGAAATTTTATGAGTATTTAAAGCTAATTGTTATTTTACCAACCTATAATACAAATAGATACTTAAACTGAGAGCATGCTTATAAGAAAAACTTAAAAAGGTAGATATTATTAAAATATGGGTCATTATACTTATATTAGGCATTGATTTAAAATATTCATTTTTGTTAAAAAAAAGGGGGACTTTGAAGCATTGTTATTCTATTGATATATCATTGGATTTATATGTAACTAATTAAGGTAAATTAGTCTATTGATAAGGTGAATATAGAGTGAACACTAAATTAAATTGTAACCTAAAAGTCCTTAAAAGCATGCAGTTTGCTATTAAAATTATGTTAAACTAGATATTGGGATGGGGCGTAGGCCTTTATTTAAAAGTTTAATCCTTGGGGAATTTTATATATATTTATGAGCTTAATTATATAAATGCTAAAGGTGGGAGTATAACATGGAATCATATTGTCAAATTCCTTACGTTTTAGGCATACCCTAAATGTTCACCTATTTTAGGAGAATAGGACTTTTAATGAAAATGAAACTAAAGATCCATATGCTTCACTTTTTAAAAAAATTATATGAATCTTTAAAATTTTGATATTTAGTATAATATTAAACACAAACAAAACTTTGGGAGATTTAAAATATATATGTATATATATTAAAATGGCCTTTTAATTATTAGATATATGACATTATATTTAGGTAATTTGTCATATAGAATATGTAAATTTAAAATGTGTAGCAATAAAATAAATATAAAAATAAATTATGAGATTCCTAATGCAAAAAATATATAATGGTTGAGCAATTTCATAAAATCTCCTTTGAGAATATCGACATCCATAGTTTCATTCCTCAAGTGGATTATGACAAGATAATAAATGATAGTTTAGAATTTATTAAATGGTTGTAGAAAATGGATTTTATTGTTCTATTAGTTATATTTGATTTTATTTTTTCATGAATTAAAAATAATTTACTATTTTGGTAGCAGAATATAGTAATTATTCTTGAAAACCTTGGACTATGGTAATATGGGTTATCATAGGGTGTAATTAATTGGAAAAAATATTATATTATTATATAAAACATTTTAATTTTTATTCTTGGGTGAAATATTATTTGAAAATTGAAATAAATTGATTAAAGTAAACTTAGAAAATTACTACTTATAAATCACTAAATATTAAAAAATTGTTGTACTAGATTTCTTACATTTCAAGGAAAATGAAGTTATGGGTGTATTAGATATTTTATTTAATGCATGTTTTCATGTATTTATGAGTTATTAATTATCTTGGTTTCAAAGCTTAGTAATTTTTATTAAAAATAGTAAACTATAGTTTATAAATTGCATATCATTAGAGTACCTACATGTGGTGCACATTAGGATGTGCAAGTTCTAGTATATAGGGATTATACCTATAGTTCTTTAGATGATTTGATTAAGTCATTAAGTTACATAAGAATCAAGAAATATAACCCTTTGGAATAGTCTCATAAAATAAAATGAGTCATTAGAATGAAAATTCATAAATGGGTTTATGAATTATCTAATTCAATATTCATAAGAGGAATGGTTGTTAGTCATATGTATTCAATATGGAATACTTGTGAGTATTACATACTATGAGTGTGTTGATATGTATAAATGTTGAGCTATAATTACTACATGTTGGTGCATTGTGATGCATGTTTATATGTTGTAATACTTTGGTATGCTTAAATGTAGTTGAATTTAGGGAATACATGATTGGTATAATTATGTATTATTTTCTTGTTATTATCTACATGAATCGATTGAGTCTTGAAAATCATAAGTTAGATTATGTTTTGTTTTGTAGTAAAGAACCTATGATAGTATGGGATATTATCGGGTACTATAGTATAAAATATGGTATACTTGGGTGGTACATACTATGATCATTATACCTAAACTCATATTTACATTTGACCATTTTACTATTTACATGTTGGTTATTGTTATGGATAGTGTGCATTGTTACAGTTGGTAAGACTTGTGTATGTGTCCATGAATACTTTAATATTTTAATGAATGCTATTATGGTATGTTATTGTGTTCCATGGTAAGGATGATTGGATTTGTTATATATAGTTACTTGTATATATTTTTATGTTTTCATGATTTTATGACTACTTTATATGACTATTTATGGGAAAACTAGTAGTTATGTCTAAGAATACTAGACTATGTTAATATGGGTTACCATAGGTGTAGTATGTTTGAAAATAAATAATAGTTGTAGAAATAAAAAGTTATGTATATTTTACCTAGGTGGTATAGACTATAGTCATTATTTCTAGTATGGGATAGAAATAATGTAAGATTCATTCATACATTTGACAGAATAAATGTATGCTTTGGTTACTCATATGTTTAGTATCTGGTTTGATTATATGTGTGAATAGGATGTATATTAAATGAATCTTGTGATTGATTTGTATTTGACCAATATATATTACTAATTCAAAATAAGGAGTGAGATGGAATTCACTATCTTACTAGTCTCATAATAGAAGATAAAGGTACTTCGATCAAGTGGTGTGTATGAATTTGAATGATCTATATCGCTATTATTTATCATTTGTAAAACTTTTTGATATATTGTAATACAATGAACTTATATGATACACTACATGTTTAGTTTAGAATCATACAACACATGGGTACTTGCTAGTCTCTCTAGATTCCCACACTATCACTATCTACTAATCCATAAATTGATGGCCATTAAATGATGGGAGATTATGCATGGGATTTTTGGTCCATTGTTGGTGTGTAAAAGTTCTTGGATGATGATATATCTCCCCATAGTAGTAGTATTATTGAGATGACACTTAATATTTCCATAAATAATATAGAGTTTGGGGAACTCATGCTCTAGGGAGCCATGTATCTATATGTACATTATATTATATTTGTCATTGATTATTTTCATGAAGATATGTAATTAATTGTTATTGTAAATCAATATAGGTGACTATAGACTTATTTAAGATGTATTTGAGTTAATGTAATTACTTTTTATACTTACATTATGACATGTACTCTCATGATATTGAAGATCAATATTATGTGATATATTATGCTTGATGTTATTATCACCTTGTGTATTTATAATGGTCTCTATATATTGTTATGGTTTAATCTACATTTGGTATATGTTTTAAAGTAAAAAAAAAAAAATCATGTATTTCTATGTCTAACCTAGTGGGGTTGTTACATGTAATGTCTTATATCTATTTGGTTGATTTTTTTTAAGATAATAACATGGAAGTAACATGTCTAGGCATCAAGTGCATTGTAAGAATGAGTAAAGTCAAGAATGTGAGAGGTTTTTAAGGCTATTTTAGAATGTATGTGAGGAATTGAAACACTCATGAGAGTTATAGGGTGAGCCTATAAGAGTAGGACCTTCAGTTTAGGTCTGTATATAAACCTCTCTTAAACCATATCTATCCAAATGAGACATGAAGATACCTTGTGAGAAGGTATGAGTATTGTGTCTTAATGAATTGATTTCACACATGCATAAGTGGTTTTATGAGTTTACTTGAGTATGTGAGTGAGATGTCAAGATCATGGAAAGATGCATGAAGGTTAATTCAAGGCCTAGTAAGTTACGAAGATTATGGTGTAGAGAGAGAGAGAGAGAGAGAGAGAGAGAGAGAGAGAGAGAGAGAGAGAGAGAGAGAGAGAGAGAGAGAGAGAGAGAGAGAGAGAGAGAGAGAGAGAGAGAGAGAGAGATATTAGTCTAATGGGTATCAAGATAAATTTCCATATCAATTATGAGTAGATGAGAAATAAAAAAGGTGATTCAAATTTTTTAGGCATGTCCACCAAGTTTTAGATTCTAGTTTGAAGAACAAAGCAAAAAAGTTGTTTCTAGGTCTGTCAAGTGCTAGAGAAGGATTTTATTGTGATCATTATCTCATCAAAAATTTTCATGGTAACATAATATATTAATGGAAGATTGGAATGGTTCATAGATAAAAAATCTAGGCATTATTTTTTGGATTGATGAGATATGCATTATGAATGATCATTAAGAGTGGAAATAGGTTTAAACCCTCTCAAAACCCTAATGAAGACTTTATGTTGAATATGTTTCCAAAAAATGACAAATATGGATTCAATTTGTTATGTAATGTATTGGATATTGTGGTGTACTCTCCCAAGTACCTCTACGTGGTATTGGTTAGAGATACGAGAGAAAATGTTGAGTTACAAGCTTGTTTCAAAACAATTTATTGTAGAAGTCAAATTTTGCATTAAACATAGTAAGAAAATAGATGGAGGAAGAAGGTAGAGACTAATGTGTATTCAAAGGCCTAATGTGAACAATGTTAATGGAGTGTTTCAAGTGGTGGTTAGATCTAAAATGTGTAATTAAGAACAAAATATATTGGATAAGGTATATATGAGTTTTATATGAAATAATATTGATGTATATGGAGGTTAAAGGGGTTCCAGTGGATCAAATGGTAACATGTTATTAGATAGACCTAATATAATTAGGTTTCCATGAGACCTAAAATGAAATAAAGTCTAATAGAGTTATGGTAGACCAAAAGGGAATTAAATATAATTTGAATCATGTTTATAATATTTAATAAGAACTATTATATGTAATACCTAAGAGGTTATGATTTAATATCTAACCAAGAAGTATATAAACAAGGAATGATATATATAAGGTAGTTTTAGGCCTATTTATGTAATTAGAGAGTATGCAAATGATATACCACATTATTGAAAATAATTAGGTATTGTATACCATCATATGTTTTTATGGTAACTATCATGAATATATAATAGTATTTACACACACACACACACACACACACACACACACACACACACACACACACACACACACACACACACACACACACACACACACACACACACACACACACACACACACACACACACACACACACACACAAATTTTATATGATTTAATTAGTCTTGAAGAGACCTAGTTGAGTGAAGAAGCCTAGAAGGCAGTTTGAGAGGGTTAAAGAGTGTGAATAGGTAAAGAAGGTTATCATAATCTATTGTGAGAGAAAAACATTATTATAAATGTGATGAAAAAATTAGTTATATGAGGTGGTCTTGAGTCATCTATGGGTTTCATTCCTCTTTTTAAGTGGGTTCTTGTTAAATCCTAGTCAAGTAGTTGTTTGGCTAATTCGGGTTGGTGTTCCATGTGAAGTTAGTGCTTCAATAAATTTGGTTTTTTTATTATAAGACTATATTCCATTTATATATATCATTGTATTTTCTTCCCATTGAGAATTTCCAACATATGTGATGTGATTTTGTGTTTCATTCTTATGTGGATAAGTTTTTTTGCTTGATAGATATATATGTTTCCTTGAATGTTTCACAATTTCTCAAGGGAACTTAAATGAAAGGTTTTCAAATATTGATTAACCCCCCATCTCAGTCATTGTTCTTTGAATAGATATTGGTACCAAGAACCAATAAATTAATCAATTATATGTTGATTAACTCATCACATACCTAACAACATCTTTAGCTATTATTTTAATCGATAAAACCACTTTTGTGGAGAAAGAACAAACACTACACCAAATGCATCAATCCTTAGTCAATCCTACTTTAGATGCATACCTTCTATATTATCCTAATATAATAATCCTATATATACTTCCCAATACATTATACTTGATATAAAACACACTTTCTTAAACCATCAAGATACTCTTACCTAGACACAACATGTTATTCAATACCCATCACAATCAAAGGCTGGGGGTATTTTATGAAACACTCTACTGAGTTTTTCTCAAATGTAACAAGTTCCCCTTGAGAATTATAAATGATAATGTCCTCTTATAAATCAATGATAATTACCTCAAAATTAGAATATTTACTATAGTTCACAACAACATATTCCTAGGAGTTAGTTTCAAACATCTAATAACCAATAAAAAATACTTTTAATGAGTAACATTAGACCTAATCACATCCAAGGATAAAATAGAACCAAAATTATAGCAAAAGGGTTCATATCCCTAATAAGACAATGTAGAGGGTACATTCCTACCCATCAAAATTATATTCCACTAAAAAATGCACCAAACATAGAAGAGTGGAATTTGATGAAAGAAATATTCATGAGGATTTAAATGGGCAATCAGATGAAGAAATACAAGTTTGATAAGATATGTCCTTATCCATTTGAGTTTAGTATTCTTTAGGTACATTTTCCACCTCATTTTTAGGTGTGTATGTTTGATAAATATAAATGGAATGATGACCCTCAATAATGAATTTAAGAATTAATTTTATTATGCCAAGAGGTATCTTAAAAAAACATTTATTTCATATGTTTTTTCCACACACCTTGGCCAGACAAGCATTAAATTGGCTCCTCAAATTTCCTAAGGGATCGGTGATAGATTTGATTGATCTATCATAAAATTTTGTTAACCACTTATCTTATAACATTCAGAATGAGTTAATAGTGGTTGAATTATGCAAATATAGATAGATATGGGTAAATATTCATGGCATACCTATAATGATGGAAAACACTAGTTGGTCACTTTCAACACAATTTTCTAGATAGGTCGTTAGTTGATATATTTGCATAGAACCTGCACCCCAAGGTGAATCATAATATAAGGGTCACTTGTGCTAAAAAATTCAAGTAAATAATTTAAAAATGTGTGCATATTGATAAGACACTCATTATAAAGGGCTTAGTGAAAATATACTCATAAGCTCAAACATTTAATTAGACTCAACCACCTATTCAAGATACTACTATAGAGAAACCTAAGTTTTTAAATAATAATGAAAACATGGTGGGTAATGGAGTAACCAAATCATGACATGTGAAAATAATTCAAGATACACCAATTTAAAATGCACATCTTAATCCACCAATGACTTTGTAGAGAGATATTCCACACTAATGATTAAACAAGCATAAACCATTCAATACATTGGGAGAACCTATTGAGGTAATATTCTAGAATTTAGTGGTATCTAATTTTATCATGTTATTTTTACCAAAAAACTTTATTAAATATAAACCTAAACCTAATTGGTATTGAGAGAATGAGTTATACAATTTTCATCATGTTATTGGCCCTGTTTTTATCAGTGTCTACAATTGAGGCATCTTATTGAGGACCTGATTGAGAGCAGAGAAATTGAATTGAAATAAGCATCATAGGACACCAATTAGGATATATGAATTTAAAAACATCCATTTCCCAAACACAATAAATATTAGAAACATAATAATTAGAACCAAGGACAAGGCCATCATCACCAAAGAGAAGGTCAAAAATGGAATCACCATAATCATAATCAAGATCCTAATACCCAAGGTAAACAATTGGGCTATAACACTATGTTGGATCATTATAATAATAACGTGGGGCATATTTATAGTAATCACATCACCACCATTATATTCAAAACCCATGAACAATCTAACATTTCTCAAAACATTGGTCCCTCTATTTTACTATTTTCACCATCTTCTTCAAGTAAATCTACACCATGTTTAGTAAATTTTATTATGCTTCAGTTTTCAAAGATTACTATTTGTGGACACCATAAATAACTCCTTTTTGACTCAAAAGTATGTTGTCACAACTAGACACTTATGAGTTACCCTTCAAGGCCCTTTACATTCTTCCCACACTAAGACAAATTTAAACCTTGTGCCTTCCAATTCTATATTGAACATTGTACCAACTAAGGCCAAACCTTCATTTCCTAATGCTGAGAAACCATATAGTATTCAAGACCAACTAAGCAAAATTTCTATTCTTGATATTTTCATATGTTAGAAGTTCATATGGCCATACTAAATGATTTCTTTCAACAATTCACTATTCCTAAAGATATTAACCATACCCAATTCCAAAAACTCATGGGAAATATATCTCCAACATATAAAATTACTTTCAATAAGTGATATATGTCTTCCCTTGGTCCTATCCATAATAACTCCTTATATATTGAGGTCATTATTACTCATCAAAAGATTACGCAGGTTCTTATAGACATTGGTTCAAGGTAAATGATAGTGTTTCTAAATTTGATAGAATGGCTGGGATATACCAAAAAAGACATGCAACCAAATACAATCATGATCAAAACATATGACAATTCTATAAGAGAGTCCTTAGGGATCATTTAATTACTAATCATTATTGGGGTTGTAACCCATGATACTCTATGCAATGTTGTGGACATCAAATTTCTTTATAATGTAATTCTTGGTCATCTTTAGATCCTTGAAGCATGATTTTTCCCTTATACCCTACATCAATGCCTCAATTTACCCTATTAGGAGATTGAGGTCACTATTTATGTCAATTTTCATACATAACAATATTTTAAATACCTAGAGGCTAAATACATAAATTATAACTATTGACCTAGTTTTAAATTTATAGCTAAGAAGAATAAATCAATAGTTTATAAACCACCTAAATCTAATTATATAGACCCTAATGATATTGCTTCCACTTTGACCAATCCATTTCCTATAGACTTTACAAACTAGCTTACTATTGAAGACATCAACATTTCTACACACCATTTGCAAGATGATTTTCATATTAGAAATTTTCCCAGTTATCCCAAGTCTTATTGAAGACCCAAACATTATAAAATACCTAATAGGCCCACCATGATTTTGTACAAGAAAAACACACATAAAAAATCAATGTTATTTATACCATCCACTTCACCAAATTAGTATTACGAGGTCTTTACTAAAAGAAATTAGTTGTATGTTGATGGCCTCACCAATTATTTTCATAATTTTAAGTATCCTATCCCTAATATAATTATGTATACTCTAGACTATGCATTTAAATACCTAATTCCATTTGAATAATTTATTCTTGAACCTCTATCTATTGGAAAACCTACTATAAACCAAGGTCTTATATTTATACCACCTAGGAATGACCTCATGTATTTTGAATGTGATTCCTCTTTATCAACTAATGAAAAAAACTCTTGATACCAAGACAACATCCCATTATAGTGCATATATGTTGAGTTAGCTAATACTAGCCTATTTTATTCCAAATCTATTATGACTATCACAACTTATTACCCACTACCCTTTACCATCATGACCTTATCGATTGGGACCAAAAAAATTCTATTATAACTCTAAATGATTTTTATAATGAGTAATCTATTATTGAGTACATGGGCCTTAGATATGGATTTACATTTGGTGATCATAAATAGGGTTTTGACTTTTAATTGGACCCCACAACCTACTTTTTAGAATAGGAAATAGTTTTTTCTCATGCAAAAGATAAACCATCAAGATATTTGAGTGAAAACCTCTTTAAGGTGCTTATTGGTCAATTAAATAGTAAATATAAAGACAAGACCTTGAGTTAACACCTATTACATGCACTCTTGGATGGGTATGTTTGTTGATCTCCATAAGAAGCACAATGTCCACCAAGCCTAATCTCTACATCTAGTGCCAATATTAATTCTAAACAACATAAATCCTTTAAACATCTTGATCACAATTTTCCTAATAATTTTTTTAATTGGCTATTACTAGAACTGATAGACTTAGATTCGTCTGACTATGATGATATTTTGGACTCACAACCAATGGTTAAATAAGACGATCAATATCAAACATTGCCTACTACTCTAGAGGATGGTTCCACACTCCTTATATAGAATACAACTAAAGTGAACCTAAAAACCTATGAATATCCTAAGATTATTTATTTAGGAGAATCCCTCACCAATAAAGAACATGATTATATTATCACTATTATAAGTTATTTTGTTTATATATTCACATGGGATTATTCAAACATGTCAAGCCTAGACCTTACCTTGGTCATGTATCAACTTTTATTACATCTAGATGTTAATCCAATAAAGAAAAAATTGTGGAACATGCACCCATGGATTGCCATATTAGCGAAAAAGGAAATAGAGAAATTATTATGAGTTGGAATCATAATACCACTAGACTATTATAAATGGATATCAAATATAGTCCTAGTTATAAAAAAAACCATAAGGCATACAAATTTGTACTAATTTTAGAGATATCAAAAAAGTGTGTCTTAAGGATGTTTTCCCTCTACCAAACCTTGAAATGATTATTGACTCAATTGTAAGGTAGTATATGTTGTCCCTTATGGACAAATTATATAGGTACAACCATATAAAGTTATCAATAAAGAACCAACACAAGACTGCATTAATAACACCACAAAGAACATTCAGTTACCAAGTCATGCCTTTTGTCTTGAATAATGTTGGTTCCAATTATGAACATGCCATGAATATCATATTCTATGACATAATACATGATATAGTTTAGGATTATGTTGATGACATGTAAATAAAATCAAAAACCCATGTAAGACATCCTGACATTATTAAAATAATAAATAAGAGAATTCACGAATACAAGGTTTATCTCAATCCTAAGTAGTGCATCTTTTATGTTACATAAGGAAAATTGATAGGATTCATTGTATCACAGAGAGGGATTTAAGTGGATCCTAATAAGGTTAAGGCCATCATGGAAATTCCTCCACCTTCCAATCAAAAATAGCTTTGTAGCCTATAGGGTCAAATCATATCTATTCATAGGTTTATATCACATTTGGCAGACAAGTGACATCCTTCTATGCACCTCTTGAGGAAAGGTGTCACATTTTAGAGGCATATTGGATGTTATAAATAATTTAAAAATTTAAATACATACATGGCAAACCTATTGATATTGAGACTACCAACACTTGGCCAGTGATTACTTCTTTATATCTGAGCAACATAACATGCACTGGAGGAATTCTTGGCCCAACATGATGAAAAAGGTAAAGAGAATGCAATCTATTATATGAGATGAACACTTGTATCATATGAACATAAATATTCACCTATTGGAAAATATTTCTTACCAATGGTGTTCCCTTCCCAAAACTTATGACACTAAATATTGAATAATAAAACTATTATCATTACTAAGGTGGACCCTCTCAACTTATTATCTAAAGCAACTTCTATAGGTTGCATTTTTAAATGGGTCATGTTATTGAGTAAATTTTATGTTGAGTGCAATAATAATTAAATGATAGGTCATTATAGGTTAAATTTTTGAGGCTCCCATCATAAATACTCAACAACTCACATTTGATTTTCCAAATGACTCTATCATGATAATAGAAGAGGTGGCTCCTGAACCTGAACATTGGAAATTATATTTTTATGGCTCATTCACATCCCATGGATCTCAATCTAATATTTTATTGGTTACACAAGGGGACCTCATATTTAGGGTATTTCATATCATCTTCAAATGCACCAAGAATATGGTTGAGTATGAAGCCCTTATTATAGGCCTTCATCTTGTAATATAGTGGGATATCTAGTAATTAATGGTTTATGGGGACTCTCAATTAATCATTAATCAGAACACAAACTAGTATCAAACTAGAGCTAAAAATATAAAACCCTACAAGCATATTATAAATAATCTCAAGTCACATTTTTGGTCATTACAATTTTAACAGGTACTATGGGCCAATAAATGATCAACTAATGTAATGGAAATAATTTGGTCCATGAAACAAATTGCTAGGGATTTTAATGAGTATCGGATTCTCATCAAGAACTTTCTATAACTTCCTCATGAGGGTTTTTACTCTTGTTGGTCCCAATATCCCAATAGAACATCCTTGGTACCAAGGCATTTATAACTATTTTCATGACCAAATTATCCCTCCAAACCTTTCAAACAATCACCAAAAATAAAATTCTTCATCATCTACCCTATTATACCCTCCTTGGAAACATGTTTTATCATAGGGGATATGATGGAATGCTTCTTCATTATTTATCTTTGGGAGAATAAATGTTAGTGCTTAATTTCATGAATGTGTGGGGCCCACACCAGTGACATAGTCCTAGCCAAAAAACTCCTCAAAATAGCATACTAATTTCCCAACATGGAGATAGATGATTTCAAATATATCAAGAAGTGTGTTACATACCAAAAACATGGAATTTGATACATGCACCTTCATTTTTGCTACAACTAATTACTACATAATGGCCATTTTATTTATGAGGTATCAATCTCATCAGGAAAATAAACCCAACATTTTCTTATGTTTAAAAACACATTATTACTATTATGGAGTATTTTACTATGTGTATTGAATCCATTCCTCTTAAATACGTAACTAAAAATTAGATCACCAAGTTTATCCATTATCATATTGTTATCATTATAGTACTCCCACCTAAACCATATCTAATAATGGTGGTTCATTTTTGAACAAAGATGTTAAATCCATATGTACCCTATTCAAAATCAAATACCAAAATTACACACCATATAACCTATAAGGTAATGGTCAAGTTGAGGTATCCAAAAAAAACATTATTTCAATCCTCAAGAAGATTATCATTGACACTTGCCTTAATTGGCACTTGAAAATATTTCCTTCCCTCTAAGCCTATTATACTAGTCATCATACCCCTACAGAAGCCACTCAATATTATTTTATATTTTGCATAGAGGCTATTATCATAGTCAAGGTCAAACTACCTTGATTACACGTATATTTATATCACATTATTGATGATGAAGACTATAGAGTGTTTAGGTTGCAAGAGCTATAAATTATTTATGGAAAGCATTTAGTTGCCTTGGACAATTTGAGATCATATCATACTAGGTTGCCTCATATATATAACAAACACATTCTCCCTTAGGATTTTGAAGTCGATGAGTTGGTATTAAATGAGAAATAAAATAATACCAATGTTGAACACAAGAATAAGGGTTTTTTCATCCCAATTGGCTCAAACCATATGTCGTTATAACAAACTATGGCTCAAGGGCATACTGATTAGCTACTCCAGTAGATAAAGAGCTCCTAAAACCAATGAACATTGTACGTCTCAAGTGTTTTCATGATTGACAAAAAAAATTGAACTATTTTTTATAAGATCCCTTTCATGGGGGCACCCTTTGCCTAAATTACCTATTGTTCTATCATACTTGAACCTAGATATTACCATTTCATCATATACCATTTTAACCTAGACCATTGTAACCTAGACCACTATAACCCTAGACCATTCTAACTTTGAATATTTCTAATTTAATGTACCTATATTATGACTTTGGATTATTTTCATGTGGACTATTATAACTCTAGCTTGTTTTAGACCTGGACCATTATAAACTGAACCATTTATATTTGTATTGTACTTAGACTGATCTTACCTTCACCTAAACCATTTTAACCTATATTGTTGTACCCCTTACCAATTATGATCATGATTATGATTCACTGGCATTATATACATAATCAAATAACATTATATTAGGTACTTTAGCTTGATTATTATTTATATTTCTTTTCTAGACATGTGTACTCGGGTATGTCAACACATGGTTTTTTCCTGTTACATGGTTTCTTAGGATTTATTTAACACTATGGCCTAATATATTATTATATTTTTGATACTTGGTATTTACTAATACCTTTATGTGGATTTATGCCACACTATTGTAGCTAGTTCAGACATCATTTTATCTCTTACATGTAGAATTGCATCTCCATGGATATATAGTTCCCTATACCTTTGTTCATATTTTATTTTCTTTGCTTATCCCAAAAATACAAACAAATTATAAAACAATAAAACAAAATCCCAAAAACAATTCTAAGTTTTGATACTGAGTGATCTTGCAATTTTTTGAGCAACCTAAGCCACACTCTCACCATTTTCAAGTTATCATTATGTGCATTGTTCATTTAAAGTAGATCCATTATTGTAATCTTGACTTTTCTTATGTTCTCACCATTTTTTGAGACCCTTCCCCTATTCCTCTATGCAATAATCATGTTTCCTTATCATCATTTTTATTTTATCCCATCCCTTGAGAGAACTACATCGGGCCTCAAGTTCATTTTGGATCTTTCATCCATGGAACTATGTAGGCAGCATCTACTTGCCTCATGCATTTACAGTAAACTTAGCTACCACTTCCTTTTCTTAGAAACCCCAATTTTGTTTATTTTGGGTCATTGTCTCCTATAGCCTAGGGGCAATGTTTGTTGTCTTTTTTTTTGTGTTATTATTTCCCTTAGCCTAAGGGAAGATTTGTGCCCATTTTTCATATGCTATTATACTATTGTCATTATCACCTATCTAGGGGTCACCCTGTCATAGAGCATAACACCTCTATTACACCTACATGAGTAATTTGTTTTCTATTTATATTAAAATTATGATTAACAATTATTAATTTTATATCTCTTTCTCTTTAGAATAGTTTACTTACTGCACTTTTATTTGCTTCAGATTGTTTAGTTATTTTTTTATGGTTTTGTTTACTTTATTTATGTTTATTTGTGTTTTGTTGTGTGTTGTTTTATTTATTTATTTATATTATATTGGTGTTTTATTTGGTTTTTTTATTGGTTTTTCATTGTGTCTTTCCTTATTTTCATTGTTGTGTTGTTATGTCTTTAATCTTGTCTTTTGTCTTACTATTCTGTGTTTTTATGTGTATTATTTATTTGATTATTAGATTGTTTTGTTTGTTTTCTTTAAGTGTCGTGTTTGAATAAAATTTGTAAATATTTTAAGTTTGTCATTACCTTGTGATTTAATTATTTAGATTTTTATTTGAATTATTTAATTACTTCTTTGTTTTTAAGTACACATTGTTAATATGTGGGTCTTGATTATTCATATCTTGATTCTAGGTTATTTACAATTTGTCCTTGCTTTGTTTTATTGTTTGTTTGTGTTTCAGTACATTATTGTTCCTACTTAAGTATTAATAATTAATATCTTGATTTTAATATTGGTTACATTTTTTTATTCAACACTTCTTTTTATCTTTTTATTTACTTTGTTTTTTGTTTAAACATAAATAGTTGAAACTTTGGCTTTGGTATTTTTTATCATTATCCTTAGTTGTAAATCTTTACATTTGAACCGATCAATTTTCAAATGAAATAAAATGTTATTATAGGTTATTCATACATATGATGCACAATTTATTTTTATAAAGTAAACACCAAGTGATCAAACATCCAATAGTCAGTGTGACACCAAAGAACATCTTTAAAAGCATTATCCTACATATTCTCTACCTAAGTAGGATATCATAAACACAATAAAAGCCCAAAATATGGAAATAAACAAGACTCGCTATGCTATATGTACATCTCCAAGCACACACATTAATTCATACTAATTATTTCTATGATTTGTTTAGTATGTGCATCTCATAAATTATCCTCTAGCATCTAGTCACACATCACACAGGTTCAATAAATACATAAACATCCATATACTAACTAAAGATGTGCATATCCTAACACTAGCATATACCATCATATAATAATAAGATAAAAGTTAATTTAAACATCATGAGACACAAAGAATATTAAAATTTCATGTACAAGTATCAACGAGACAAAAAATGAATGTCATATATATCTAAAAATAATGTTTTATACATCAAGAGAATATCTATACATCTCATATAAAATGGAGCCACAAAATTATCTCTGATCCTAACCATCAATCAAAGGACTCTACTAAAATATCTAACCCATGCTTGATGTCGGTGATAGTGGTGGATATAGTGGTGGTGAACCCAACACTTCATACCATGAGGAGGGATGTATAACTAACTACTTTGACTTTGTATCATATCTAGACCTAGAGGTCCTGTTAGTCCATTGGGATCTTAAATAATCTATATATGAGGGAGCTCTCATCTCTGTCAAGACTACTACCTCATATATCATATAGTAGTATTATATCTTATCCTTTGTGCATAAGACATCATCCCTCATGCATAAGGTATCATCCTTCACCATAATCATCTTAGCTAAGGCTCCACCATATATGTTATCTCATTGAGCCTCATCCCATTCCTTAGTGATTCTCTCTACCTATGATATTAATCACTCCCCATAAACCTTAGGTTGATCCCACTTGTTATCCACTCTCAAAAGATCTATGTCATAGGTAGCTAATTGAGCATGTACACCTTTTAGTTGAGCCACTTATTCCCTTAGTATAATAATATATTTATCTTTGGCTATGATAAACACTTGTATATGGGTAGCCTCACCTTTTTCAATAGATAACTATGTATCCAATCCATCTATAGTTCTCTACAAGGATGTAATATTTAATAATCATGCAGTGATCTCCCTTTGTAGCCTATTAATAAATGTTTGGTCCTCTATTAACCTACTTATATTAGAGGTACATGCCTCCCATGTAGTTGTTCTTGTATCTATACCATATGTCCTAGCCTTTCCTATCTCTATCTTATGGCTTTCATCACCACTTGGAACCTCACCCATCTCTATATCCTACCTATCTAAATCAACCATCTCTATATCCCCTAGAAGATCTTGTTGCACCTAGGCATGAACTAACTATAATGGAAGGGATTATGGAATGGTTAGTTAAATAGACACTTCAACCTATCCTAGTATAAATGACTAACCCCCATCTCTCCTTTACCTCACCCATATCTAAGGTAAGACTAGATGTTTTAATTATGGTTTGGTTAATTGAATGGGTTGGACCCACCATACTGCATAGGCATCTAGCATGCCAATATCTATCACTCCACTTGCATAGTCTCATAATATATGTTAAAACCTATCATAGTCTATCACATCTTAGTCTTAGCATAGTAATAGGCCCCACCCTCTGATCTCCTAAGTCACATGGGTGATGTAGTGTGGCCCATCCCTAATATCCTTTTTAAAAGCCAAACTACCTCTATGTTTAGTCTGGTTTTTAGTGATCTACCGAAATTTCATGCTAACCTATGATATACAAAGGTGTAATAATAAATCCAATGATGAATAGGTCCTCAATATAGTACCACTATGTTGCCAAACATGGCCTCCAAATAAAATCCCCATCGACCATATCATCTATTACCCATATATAAAAAGGCAAGTACCTGAGGTGGCCTCATAGACTTGGACCTATAATATACCAACCAAAATCCAAAAGATCCTCTAGTCCCCACTCATATATTGGCCCTATCAGCCACTTAATGTCTATATGCTCCCATGACCAGACTTGGATAAGTGTGTTATGGCCAATACTCTACTCTCTTCGATAAGATATTATATATAAGTCTCTCTAAATCTAAACCAAAATTATGGGCCCCCATGTAAATCATGATGACTTATTATACATCTCTTATACCACTCTAATTATCTAATATGGAATAACCATCCACTCTTATCTAGTAGTGAAAGTCTATGAACAAGAGCCATCAAAATGAACACTTATATGGGAAATATCCCCTATGTTGGTGCTAGTACCAATGTTGGAGACACTATTATTGTTTCTCTTATTTCATCATCTATAGGCTAACCCAGGTCCCCTAATGAATATATATCTGTACTCCCCTCAAAGACCTCCAAGTTAATCACCCTAATCAAATCCTCTCATACAATGATTTAGATTGTTAACATATAAGTAATCCTCTAGCCCTGCTTCAACACTTGTAGTATTTGATGCACATCCTCTAAAGTGATTGTCACTTCCCTAGTTGACAAATGGAAGGTCGATGTCTTAGAGTGACACTTCAATATAAGTGTTGATAAATAAACTCAATCTACATGAATATTTGGCAACCATGTTAGGTGATATAACTCAACTATCTCTAGTACATCCACTAGCTCATTTGTCTAAATGACTTATCAACATAATACTTAGGATCGTCTCTCTCATGTTGTAATAACCTTGAATCGCTCCTTCAAGTCAAAACATAAGGAACCAAGTCAATAATTTTTCCTCTAATTCATCAAGTTTACCTACATTATTATAAATTTGGGCCTAGAATAATTATCTATTATCCCCCTTTATCTCTTCCTCTCCTTCATTTTGGTTTATCTAGTGACCTTTTTATTTTCTCAAGAATCTTACCATTTATAAGGGTGATCTCACCATTATAAAAATTAACCCCACCATTTCCCTTTGTGGGTTTGTAAACTCATTGACCCATAGGGATTTATCACCATTTGAAAATGTGACATCACTATTTTAAGTGATATCACCATTTGACCTAGCATTCCCACCATTTAACTAAAAATTTTGACTAAAATTAGTGAGAGCATTGATTAAGTGGAGACCTTGTTGTTTTAACCCATGGCCCTACTAAAGTACTAACAACATCACCATTATCAAAGGTGATATTTCCATTATCAAGGTCGATCTCACTATTTGCAAATTTCCTCAAACAATAGGATCACCAAAATTCCTACTTTTACCTAACATTAAATGTAATAAATATAGTTATTAAATACTAAAAAAGAGACCTACTTAATAAAAAATAAAAAATAATGCATATGAGAAATGGATCTAGACATAAGATCAAGAGTTAATACATACATTAAACTAACATAAAATATATGTGGGAAAACCTTGAAGAGGTAAAAACCCACAAAGATTATTCATATTATGAGAAACTTACATGTACCCAATATAGTATTTTTTCCTCTCACTTATTTTTTTCTATTACATCTTACAATATAAACTCTTTGTTACATAGTCAAAGTATTTTAAACATTATAATGTGACCTTTTCCAACCACCACATTAATGGGTCCAACATCTCCAAAGGTCATTTAATATATTTAATTATTTTTTTACATGAGGATAAAATCATGATAAATAATAAAATATATAATTATTTAACCAATTTAGTTTAATGTATTAAGGGTAAATAAATAACACCACTTAACTATTAATTATTCTAATACTCCCCCTTAATGTTGAGTGTGGATGCATGCCATAATCACCTTTATAAAAATGAAGTTATAGTCCATGAACCATCCACATTATGAGTTTTGGGAGGTAATTACATAATGAACTTACACTCCATGAACCATCCCATGAGCATACATCTATAGATACCCAAAGGTATTACACTATGTAAATACAATCACATAGGCACCTTTTAAGTAATTATAATATAAAACTACAGATACCCAAAGGTATTGCACTATGTCCTCATAGGCACCTTTAAATTAATTACACTATGTTATCTTGAAACACTTAGAGTGAATTTAGGCTAACATAATCATGATACTACATCCCACAATTTCTCATGAATAATAAACTAAACATATTGGAGTCTTTTATAACATAAGGACCTCCATGATACTATGTGTTAGGTATAATGTATAATTACATATGAAGTTTTCCAAAATCAAATAAATTTTATATATTACAATACTTTACAATTATAATAATTTTAGAGAGATATAAGGAAACAAATGACCCATATGACTATTAAGAAGTGGCATTGTTATGCATACTCCCCCTAAATGGAAAATTTGATAGGCCTGAGATTGAATGAACTTGAATAGGCTTTAGTTAATTTGTGTTTCATTTAATTTTTCACCAAAGCTATACAATTTTTACTATCACCAAGAAGGTTGGTACAATGAGAAACTTCCACACAATGTTCTATCATCCTTCATAGCCACAAGGCTTATTTAGTAACTTCCACATGAAATGTCCCAAGTGATAGGACCTAAAACAAACACAAAAACATATCTATAAGTAGACTCATCATATTATGGTTAGCATCACAATAACTAAATAAATTATCATAATCAAAGGAAGAATAATATAAACCAAATTTTATAGTTCATTTTATATACCGAATTATCCACTTTGTTAATCTCTAAAGATCCAAGAATGGATCCTACATGACTATAGAATAAACACCCAAAACTTATGGAGTATCTATCCTAGTGATGGTTAAATGAAACAAACTACCAACAAGATGTATATAAATAGGGGTTAGCCTTATCACACATAGTTTGTGGATCAAATTTTAACATAACCTTTAATAGGAGTATATGTAAGCTTGAAATCAAGCATGTTATGTATTGTGATTATAATTAATTCACTAATAAGATGATACTAAGTTATATAAACATTATATATCTTTATTATTAATAATTTATATTATAATTTAAGTCATGAATATTTCTTCCTCCTTTAAAATTTGACACTACAAGTTTGCATTTTATACTAAACTTATAAAAGAAGGTTATGAAAGCAAACATTTTAACATATTTTATACTTTATTTTGAAATAAAAACAAATATTATAGTGAATGAATAATTCTATCTACTTATTTGATTACAAAAAAATTCAAAAAACATAAATAAATTTAATAAGAGCAAAAATTATTAGTGTCGCAAAAGTGGTCTCAAGTGTCATAAATAGTGTAATAAATTACACCATTTAACTAAATTATTTTAAAATCAATATTATGAGGTTAAAAATCAAATAACTTACATTATTAATGTGTTTGGAATGTACCAAAACCTATAAATTGACTGGTTGGATGACTATGGTCAACAAATAGTTGATAGGGTTAAAAGTCAAATAAAGTTGTCGAATACAACACAAGTTCCCATGTAAATGAGAACATAAATTCAAAAAATAGTTAATAATAAAAACTAATTTTGACCAAAATGAAGGATTAAATGTATTTGAACATAATACCTACCCCATACAAGTGTGCTAGCAAAATTAGGCTAGCCAACTAACCATCTAGCCTTGTTAACAATTTAATTTTGCTAGATTAATTTTAATCCTTTTTAAATTATATTTTTTTAATTTAAATAAAATGGAATTAAATAATTACATGAAAATAAATAAATACATGCAAATATTTTAAATTATAAATAATATTAAAAGAGCATAGGTGGGATCCACAGGATTATGTGGATAATAGAGAATTAAATAAAAAGCTTTTTTTTTTAAATACTTTGATTTAAATATTTACTAACCATTTTAATTCAGCTGTAGCAAGTAGTATGCAAAAGCATGATGCATGTGGAGGGTAGAGGAGGGTAGAACGTGCTCTAGATGACTATTTTGGATGAATTAAAGATTGAAACTGATTTGAAAATGCCTTCCAAAGTATTCTAAAGCATCAAATCTAAGGTTTTCTACTTGCATAATGATATTTAATTTCTATTGCTACTACTATGGCTCATTATGGTGTCCAAGGAGATGGGAAAACTAAAAAATATTCTCTACTCCTTAGGATGACCTCTCCAATAACTTTTAATGGCTAAAATACTAAGAAATCACCTTTTATAGATCTAAAAAAGATTGAGAATTAATTTTTTTTTATATATTTTCCAAGGGCCATATAACCAAATATATACCAAAAAATGGTGCTTGGGTAGAGAAAAAAATAAAATGAGCCAAATTTGTCCTTCATAGAGTCTTTAGAGGCTTTAGACTATCAAATCTACATGATTTCTCCTTTTTAAGCCACAAAAAGATCAAAAAATATGCATGTATTAATTTTTTTTTAAAAAATCACCTCATTGTCATACAAAGACACTTGGAAAGAGAGAGAAAATTTAAACTAACCTACAAGGGTCCAAATCAAGCAAAGCAGAGGTAAAAAATGCTTATAAAATACAAAACTAAGTAGATGGAGTGACGAAAATAGAGATTTAATGCCAAAATTTTTTAACTCATTTTAAGCTTTCTTATGCTTAAAAATGGCACCTCAAGCTAACTTAAACTTCAAAATATATAATTGGTATCTTCAAAGACTTTTATAGGAGTGTTATCAGGCCAAAAAATAGAGATCTAACATTGAGGAATAAATTTCAAGTTGTAAAAATAATAAAAATGAAATTATTTCTAAATTTTATTAGATGTAGGCCTTCAATAGACCAAAAATGGTGCTCAAGACTGGTCTTGCTTTGAAATGTTTCTATTTGCTTAGATAAACAACTAGAGAGCTTCAAACACCTTCACAAAGATCATTATCATTCTTAATTCTCAAAGAATAATATATATCCCATTTAAGACTCCTAGATAGATCTATGTTATGAAAATGAGTTTGAAATTTGATAAAAATGCAAAGATCTAAAATATATAGGCTCTAAGAGGAGAAATAAATGAAAGAAATTACTTTTAATGAAGAGGAAGCTTCAAATTCTTTCATGAACATACCATGGCTTTAAAAAATATATGAATATAGGCTTGAACATAATCCAAAACTCTGATCTATGATCTTGCCACTTGATCACGCATCAACTATATCTAATACCATAGTAAAACATGGAAAATAATGCATATGAGCAATGGATCTAGATATGATATCAAGAGCAAAGACATACATAAAATGAATATAAGATATATGTGGGAAAACCTATAAGAGGTAAAAAACACACAAAGATTATTCATATTATGAGAAACTAACAAGTATCCAATAGAATAGTTTTTTCCTCTAAACTATTCTTTTCTTCATTGCATATTACAATATAAACTCTTTTTTATATAGGCAAGGTAATCTGACCATTATAATGTTACCTTTACAACCACCACATTAATGGGTCCAACATCTCTAAAGGTCATTTAATATATTTTATTATTTATTTACATGAGGATAAACTCACGATAAATAATAAAATATAGTATTATTTAACTAATGCAATTTAATGTATTAAAGGTACCTAAATAACACCACTTAACCATTAATTTTTCCAATACTACCAATGGTCTACTTCCCAGTGGTTGCTAGATCTCTCAAACATGCTCACCAAGGTGTTGATGGTATGGGATGTTGGCCATTTTCCTCAGCTTCCTCATGTACAAATCTTAGAGCTCTAGATTGTAATAGTAGAGGGTGAAAATAAATTATTTTTATCCTCTAAGGGTAAACTTATAGTATAATTTTAAAAAATTTCATCACCTGGGCCTATAGTTACCCCATTTATCTTCTTTGGGCACTCATTTTCACCCTATATATTCATTTTTTAAAAGTGTTTTCTTCTAGTTACTCCATTTTTAGCCTTCTTTGCTAAATTACATGATTATTTTTTGTTTGATCGACAGAAAACCCATTAAAAATTCAAATTTTCTCCATCTTCCCCTTCAGAGGGCATCATGGGCTACCAAAATTATGTTTGGGGCATTTTTGTAACCCCATTTCTCTGTGACTCGTACAAAATTTGGCAAAAAGTGGGAATAAATTTATTTATTCTAATTATGATCATATTAAATGGACCTTTAATTCTTTGAAAATCCATTTCTTCAACCAAATTTATCTCCATTCCTTCTAAAATAGGGTTAAAATGTAGACATTCAATTTTGATCATTGTTGTGCTAAAATTTAAAATCTAAATGACAATAAAAAATAATGCACAATTTGGACCAAAATCACCCAAATGCTCTAATTCATCATCACACATCATGTGCAAGTGATGATTATTGGCCATGGATATCTAATTGTGGAAATGGATTTTAGGGAATCATTATCTTTTCATAATTCACTTTAAATCAAATTATGACCAAGCAAAATGATGTCTTGGACCACTAAAATCCTCTGATTCATTAAAACACATCACAGGCATGTGTCTATTTGTGTATATATTATCCTAATTAGGATGATACCCTTTAACAATCATCACCTTATTCTAATTAAATTCTAATCAAATTACAAATCAATAAATTGACATTTTGACTAGTTTCATTAAATGTACAACCAATTACAAAGAATTGTAAAATGCAAAGTAAAGCCATTAAGTAAATCATAACCAGTAAGAACTTAGGTAGAAAATACATGAAAAGTATTGAATATCTATTATTTCAAATTCATAATTGAAAATATATTATCAATGACATCAGATATGACACCATCAAAGTGGTGTCAACCATTAGGAATTAATGTAGATAAATATCAAGTTTAATCCCACCCATGCCTCATTAATTCTCACTTGTTCTAGAATATTAATGGTCTTTTCCTCCAAAATTTAATCAATCCTTGGATAGACATATTGATCTCAAGATGGATGGTCATGTTTGATTCTCAAAATTTATAAAAATTTATAAATATGTGAGCCATGACCAAAAATTTTAAGCTTTAGTTTATCAAATTTATTATGCAAAAATAATGTTAGACAAGCTTCACTCATTCCTTCATAATCAATCAATCATAGAACCAAATCCATTGGTAAAATAAGAGATTATGGAGTCACACACTACACCACATTGATAAATAATTGGAGCACCAAATATGGGCATAAGCATGTTTATTGACCATTATTGAAGGAAAGTCACTACTTGGAAGGTATTATTTGTCTTAATTTTGTAATTAATTTATTGATTTCATTAAAACATCCCCTTTAGCTATTAGGCATAGTTTTCTTTTATCTATTATTATTACGGGTTTTATTTACTAATACATGAACTAAATTACTTCTTAATCCTTCTCTACACTAGATATACCTTTAACATCATCTTGGGCCTTCTTATCCCTCATACCTAGTTCCTGGGGAATGGGTTTCAATAGATACATTTCTTCTTTTAGGGTGAATACTCAACTCTTGGGTGTCATTACTACTCAATTCTATATGACTCAAGACTAAATAAAATCACACATGTTGGCATGGGTTTATCCCTTCACCACTCCTCAATTTTTCCCATGTTTCTCCCTTAATATTCCATACCATTTCATATCCCTCCTCCATTATTACCACCCCATCCATGCCTCCACCATCCACTTCATCTAATTTTCATCTTCAATATCCCTAGGACTAATAGAGGGAAAAAGTTGGGTAATTCTTCTAGTATCTCTAGGATCATAGAGACTCAAGATGGTCTAAAATGGGGAGCCAAACATTCATCTCTAATTTGATATAGATTATATGAAAATGAAGAGGGTGATGACCTAGACATTCTAAAAGGATGAGAACCTCATGGTGTGAAGTAAAAATCATGACCTCTTCTCTCTCACAAATAATAGGACCCTAACTAAAGAGGATAAATTTTTATAATATTTGGTCTCTATGTTTCAAGCCAAAAATTAACTAACAAAGCTCATGGAGTACATCAAGGAGTAAGTGAGGACATTAGATTCCTATATCAAGAGCTCATTTTTAGTTGGTCTAATTATCAAGGTATAGACTACACTTTTAATATTATTTATATCCTTGGGGTGGGTGGTTAAATCTCTTTCATAAATTAATTTTCTAGTCTAAATGGCACAACAATACTTGGACTAGATCATAATGATTGGCATAAATTTCAAGAATATGATAGTCATCATAAATAAGAGAATGTTCATTGAGAGAAAAAATCATTCCCCTCATGGACATCAAATTATATCATAAATTTATATAAATAATAATATTCTTGCTTGAGGAGGATCTGAAACATTCAGTAAACCATTAGACCCTTAGAGAAAATCAGAGACCAAATCCTCATTTTCTATAAGGAGATAAGAAAAAACTATTCTCTTCTATCCTAATGACACTTTGATTAGCTCAAATGATTTATATTCCATATCTAACACCTTTTAACAACCATGAGGATGAAGGTGGAAAATTACAATAAGGATGGATCTCAGTATATTATGGAGCTTTACATGCAATCCATAACCAACGTCATCTAGGTCAATGTAGTCAAATCTTATTTTAAATCTCCTAAATTAGCACATATGAAAGTCATGAAACAATTTCAAGTTATATTCAAGGAGTCACCTGTAAACCTATCCAATCTTGATAGAGAAATAAATCTCATTACACAATCACTATTAGATTAATAGGGTGCTTAGATGCAATTAGGAAACAATCCCTCTCTGAGAAATAACTAATGATCTCACTATTTCTCTTATACTCCTAGGTAGTAAAGTGGTTGTCACACTTTTTTGTCTCTCTCTTATTTTTTTCTTTTGGGTATGTCATTGTAGTATTGTAAAAACTTAGACATGATGGCTTAGAGTGGTATTCTATGCAAATAAGTGGAAGATATCTTTTTTTGTATAAGTAATGATTTGCAGTATTATTTTAAGGTCAAAAAATTTGTAATACAAGACACAAGGAGTTAATATAATTTTAGTTTTCTCATTATTTTAGTTTCCATTATAATTTATTGTGTTTTATTTATGGATGTATTCTAAAATTTGTGGTGAGAATTGAGAATATCAATGTAAATGACTATGATATGAGTCTATTTGTAATGCATGTGTATAATTAAGATGAGATATACATAATTATAATTAATTCTTGTATTTTATCTTGTTTAAAAAAATTAAGTATAAGCTTGTGTGTGTATTGAAAACAATCTTATATGATCTATCTATGGAATTGAAAACATAATGCCCCTTTGACTCCCTTCCTTGCATGGTTGAGTTTCAAGCTGATGTGAGACTCAACATATAATGGTAATACTATATTTAGGGTCATAATCAGTCTTAGGCATTGGTGTCTTGATACTCACCTAAGGAACCTTCTCTTTCTTCCTTAACCTTTCCTTTTTTTGTTTCTTTAATCAAAAATTTGAATCAAACTTCATGTGCTAATAATTTTTGGATGCTATATTAATGAAGAGATGGATACATGGGTTAGTTGGTGTATTTATATAGTGTTGATATTATATTAGTATCAATTCATATTTAATAGAATCATTCCAAGTAGGCTATATAATGAATCCCAATACCTACATCTCATGCCTTGGAATGCATTAACAATAGTCTTGAAACAAGATGGTGAAAGCCCATCAAATATATATCAAATTTTTAATGTACCTAATTCAAGGAACATTTTGAGGTACCAAAAAATAATAAATTAGTTTTATAAAGTGGAACCACACTAATACTTAATACCACCACTTTAATTAGAATCAACTTAGAGCCTCCTATACGTACCATTAGATATAGGTCTAGTCTAGGTCAATTTTTAATCCCACCCCTACATTTTCATAGGAGTATTAGGACCAATAAAGGAATACCTACACCTTTGGTAACCCCATATATCTCATCTATTCACTACATTACAAATAACCACATACCCATGGCCAACCCTATATCCATGGTTGGTTAGCTAGATCTACAATTAATATTCCTAGATTTATATGAGACCTACCCATAAACCCAAAGAGATACCTTCCATTATTCATACCTAGTGGGGGACACACTTATGAAAATCATGTGAATTCATATAATACATCTCTCAAAATCCTTGAAATTGATTATTTATGAATATGTATCTTGTAGGCTCTTCCCATTCGCTCTGATGGATGTTGCCTATGATTGGTTTTTAAACATACCTAAGAAATACATTATGGGATGGGATCAATTTACTAACACTTTCCTTGCCTGATTCTACCAATTAATTAACTCTAATGTATTATACCAGCAATTTTATATAAATAAGAGAAGTGAATGAACCCATTAGGACATTCAATGATAGGTTTCTTAATATTTATATTTGAGTTACCACACTATATAGACCAATTACCCAACTAGCCTTGAAGATGTACAAAAACACCTTAGAACCTTAGACTAATATGTTCTTATGAAAATATTCCCTTATAGTGGATTAATCACTTATCAAAGTTGATTCTATTAAGGTGGATATATATCTAAACCCTTAATGTCAAATACTAGTATCCATCCTAAACACACTACAAAAATTTCTAGCCTTGAACCCTATCTTCAATACCAATCATGACATAGCAATGACACATCATATGCCAATGATCAACCAACTTACCTTAAGACATGATACAACTACCCAACACTTAAGATTCATTCATTGTCCTATTGATGGTGAGCCATAACCTCAAGTTTATAACCAACTATTTGTCCCTGATATAAATAATGTCTAAATTATACCTCAAGAGTATATTAATAACTAATTGAACACTATACACACACATAGTGAAAAATCTCAACAATGACTTCTTGGGACTTTAAAGGAAGCTTGGGAATACTGGTGGGGAAAATTATTACAAGAATTTTACCTACTAAAGATATAACCATCCCTTTAAATGTTGTAATAACCAACCAAAGTCTTCACCTAAAAAATAACTTTAGATTAAAATCTAAGAGATGAGCTTATTAAACTAGTATCAAATGCATAACATTGTCCGACATAGAGAATTAGATTGCATTGAGCTATAAAATGCCTTTAATATTATATAGAAATATATTGAAGGATATGAAGTAGTTCCTAATGACCTAAATGCCACCGACTCATCTGATACCTCTAGTACATCAAGACGTCCAATCACTACCATTGTACTATAAACCATTAAACTCCATATTAAAGAAGACAATGAACCTAAAGAGGTCACTAATGAGGTACATGTTTTCTATCAATATAAATGAAATAATTACACTCTTATGAGTTAAACACAAAATAAACCACTCACTATGTCCACACCTATGTATAATGGTGAGGCACCTCTTGATACTAAAGTTAGGAATGATCCTCCATCTATAATGGACAATGACCCAAACATTTTGTATATGTACAACATGTTCCTAGAAAAACTAACTATAAAAATTGTAAAGTATATGAAAAATATCAAAATGAATCATGTTACATGATATAACTTATATCATTGAGTAACATGATCTACTCATAGAATATTTAAAAATAAAACTGACGTAGCCTAATTAAAATACTCTACACACTAGCATGATAATATAGAAGAAGAAATTTGAGGTTCCTCCTTTTTTCATAGTTTAACTACTTATAAATGACTTACATAATTACTTGGTGTATTCATGAGCCTAAAAAAACATCACACCTGATGAAATTTATGAAAATTTAGGACTATCCCCCATAAAATCTAAAAAAATAGTATTTCAATTGGATAAGTCTAAATTCAATGTAGTATGAAAACTCTTGAATGTATATATGTAATTGGAATATAAAACCTAGATTTCAAAAGTTCTAGGATATCCAAGTCATAGAGATATTTGAGGAATATGAGATGTTAGCCAATAAGGACTAGTCAGAAACTTTAAATAGTTATATCACTATGGACTTATCACACATGTGGTTACCTTGGAAAGGTGTATCCAACTAGATATATATTTATAGGGATCCTTAGATGAATCATATAATCATGAAATATAATTACATAAATGAAAAAATAAATATAGTATCTATTGACAATGGCATTTTATAATCTTTCCATAGAAAATGAAAGGAGTAAGGTTGATGAATATCCAAAGCCATCAAGATTATGGTCCATATAATTTGATGGGTCCCATTCCAAGTATGGTTTTAGAACCAAGATTTTATCAATCAACCTATATGGATAACAACACTTGGTATTATATAGGGTATAATTCTATTACATGTACAACATTTTAGAATATGAAGCCCATGGTAAATTTTAGTGGTCAATATTCATTAATTCACAAATATTCCAATTTTTTTATTTTATTTTTGGTAGTTTTTTAGGGTTGGCAGATGGGTCCAAATTAACAAAAATTTAGAAATATAAATATTTTAGGGGTTAGCTTGCCATCCATTTATAATAATATCCTAGATTACACTTTAATTCACCACATATATAGTAAAACCACCCCCAATATCAAACAAGTCAATGAATAAAACTTGACCCAAAAAGGCCATCCAACTAAAGGATCACAACACCAAATGAAAACACCTAAATAAAAGAACCAGACATTGATATTGATCAATAATTGTGTCTAAGGAAACAAATGATAGTGTCAAATGATAATATCTTAGGATAGTGTTGAATGATAGTGCTAAATAGAAATGTTAAATAGAAATACTGAATGATAACATTAAAAAAATGCCAAATAATTGCTTCTACTTTGTTACCATATGATAGAACCAGAAAGTAGAATGGTGCTACCACCAAATGGTATAACTAATCTATAACATCTAATTTATGACTAGATGATATAACCAGATGGTAGAACAAAAGTGTTTCATCCTTGATAATCATGGCATCTAGTGGGAATGGTAAAAATATAGGTTAATTATCAAGAAATTTGAGCATATTATCTTATTTTAAGATCCAATCAATAATCCCACACAATCACAATACACTCAAAATACATGTATTTATTATTTTTTAGTTTATCATAAATTTGACTTTAACTATTAAATAATGTTAAAAAAATTTACATGTAAAAATCCCCACTAATATCTCACTAGAATGAATCAACAAAAATAACATGTCACCCCATGAATATTATTTTTATGATGATATGCCACACCTCAAAGATGTTCCTCTAAGTTTTGATGATAATGATCATGACACTCAACTAGTAGAAGATATTTTTGGTTCTTACCAAACAAAAAGTTTAACTGAAAATTCCACTCAAAAATATTTGCAAAGGAGTTTAGATGGAAAATTAGAAGGTCTTTTAAGGTGGACTGGGAAATAAAATCTTCCTTCATAGAACTAGTAGAGCCTAAAAATGTTGATGATACTCCAACAAAATGTAGATATACAATATGTAGCTAGAAACTAGGAAAGGAACATAGAATGTAACTGAAATTGGACATGACTGAGAAAAATTATGGAAAACTATATGTGATAGTAAATCACCCAGATGGACTGATAACAATAACACATAGGTGGAAAAATTTAGAATAATTAATGAAAGTAAGATATGCACATGAGTATGAAAATGACAATAAATGTCAAAAACATGTTTTTAAAAAAGGGGGAACAATTGAAGAAATTTTATAAAAAGCTATGTAGTCCCATATAAAGTCCAAATATATACATTTGTATACTATATATCACATTCTAAAAAAATTTATACATATTTATGAATTTTTAGATTATAAGATTTTATTTCAACATAATGGATTTTTTGATATTCCACAATCACATTAGTCAAATAGTAGTTCTTGGGAAATGAAAAAATGTCTAGAAATAGTTGAGAAGGAAGATTTGAAACAAAAATTTCAAAATTCACTCTTCATCTCACTATCTATTGATGAGGTCACAAAAATTGACAGCACATCCTAGATTTGCATGCATGTTTATACTTTTGAGAACTATTCAAGGCAACCTCATCTATTAGTAGTTCATAAAATGGTAGAAAATTGTAATGTATAAAATCATCACAAGTTGCTTGTGTCTAATTTTAAAGATAATGTTGGGATGAATGATTATGAAATAGCTAATAAATTGGTGTGTGTTAGGGTTAATGGTGCATTATTTATGAAGAGGCATAGAAATGATTTGTGTGTTCGACTACAAACAATAGTTTCCCCATATATTATTTCAATTTATTGAATGTCTTATAGGATGAATATATCATAAAAAATAGTTATCAAATTTGTTAATGTGTTAAAATTGGAGTAGGTCATTTGTGACCTACATGCTTATATGTCAAGTAGTCCAAAAATATTTTTAGAGTTCCAAAAATTTGTAATAAGAGTGACTGATTGTAAGAAACTATTAAAATATGTTCATACAATATAGATTTCTATGTAAGAACCTAAATTCTAAATTTTTAAATAATATACATCATTAGTAGGTTTTATGTATAAATATCATATAAAAAGTGACAAGGAAAAAGATTTATTTTAATATTTAATAGATTTTGAGACACTGTTGAAATTATGTGGAATTCTCCCAATGCTGAAGGATATGAATTGTTTAATGAAACCTACTCAGGAGAGATCCATTTATATTTTTGAATTCATACAACTAAGAAAACAAGTATGACAATCTCTATATATACTATACACTTTAAATGAAAAGTTTCAAGGCCTTGTTTTTAGTAGTTGGTAATGTTTGACAGATTTAAGGAACCCTGAGAGATATTTGAAATTGAATATCAATGATCATATTTATGTAATTGTTAATGTCAAGGAGATACAAATTTATAATTTTTATATAATATATGATCTTGTGGGAACCAAATTTGAAGAACTACATGTAACATGTATTTCTTATGAGAATGTTCTATCTAAAACCCATATGCAACTAAGTACAATCTCACAAAACTTATCTATGGAGATCATAGATGATTTTTAAAGGGATGATTTTTGTGAGGCAAAGGTATTTGTGAATCCCATTTTTTGGAATAATAATAACAGTCAAAAGATAATTAGCAATTTATTACAAAAATATACGGGTTGTCTTGTAAAGCATTTTGGTAAATCTATAGAGGCAAATGGATTTGAAATAAAATGTATTTTAGGAAAGTATTTATTGACATCTCATTCAACTCATTTTGGAATTAAAATGTTTGAAAAATATTGCCTTCTAAGCAAACCAACATAAAATGAGGCAATTACATGGATATCGAAAAAACTTTATCCTAGTAGCATACTATAGAAAATTCAATTATATGAGCTTTGTCAAAAAATGATTCTAGACTCAGTGGAAGATGAAAGTGTATTCAATGTATTATCATTCATTAAGTCAAAAATTTGAAACAAAATGGATAAAAATTTAGAAACATATTTGAGATTGTATGTTTGACATTATGTTGTTCACATGTTTCCTTATGAAAGAGCTCTGACAACATGGAGTTATCTAACTAAAATAAGAAGCATCAACAATACAATGACAAATAGATAGGATGTATATAATGACACTAAATATGGCATTGACATGGTAGATGCAAATGTCACTAGAGATGATTAGGTTTCTATAAGATTATTTCAACTACTAGAGTATTAGTTGTATATTTATTACAATTATCATATTCTAAATTCCAATTTCATATAATTTTTTATATTGTAAAATGTTTCAAATAGTAAATTCATTACAATTGTGGATAGTATTGTCATTTGAAATATTTGATCCATTCATCATGCAACTTTCCCTTTTATTTAAATGATTTTTAATTATATTGTCATTTGAAATAACTTTAATTTTATATTGTAGCACCATATTAAGAGTTTTAAATTTTACATTAAAAATATGAATTTGAAGTCAAATATGGTGGTGATAAAATAAAATAATGTATCATTATTTTGTTTGAACTACATCAATTGAATAAACTCATATTTAATAGGGCCTTTACAACATCATAAAATTTAAATTGAAATTCATGCTCAAGCCTAACACTAAATCCATAAAAAAAAAAAATTACAATCTATGTGGCTCATACAATAATTAAAACTTAATAAATTGATCATTACAAATCCAAAATTAAAATTGTCATTTAAAATATATATTTTAAAACAAAACATTTTTTTAGATATTATAGAGTTTAAAACATCAAAAATTAATAATTTTTTTGGGTTTCACTTCTCAACTAATTTCTCAACCACAACATCCTCTATGCCATCCTTCAATATCCTTGCCCTTACAAGATCCTTAGCTATACAATTAATATGCTTAAGATTTTCCCTTTATTATTTTGTAGCATTTCCTATAGAAAATACACTTAGATCAACATTTGTCTTCTACTTAAATAAGGTATCAGGATCCTATCCTTTCTCCCTAATGATTTTTTTCAAGTATTTTTTCTATTTATTCAATAGAACAAGCTTCTCCTTGAATTAAATGGTAGAATATAAAATTTTATGTGAATTTTTTAGATGCACATTAAGGACCTCAATTTTTTTTTCAAATTCTCATATTTTACCTATAATTTAAAATTAAATCTAATTAGATTTGAACAAAAATAAGTATGACATAAAATTTTATTAAAATGAAGATACAGTACCAAAAAAATTTCCTTCTTAGCATTCTCAATCACAAGAAGGTTTATGTCTTTTTCCCATTTATTAAAATATCCCTGGGATTATGTATTCAACTTCTTCACCTTGTAAAGAATAATAGTCAACACATTATCATTGTAACTATTATACATAGTAATTGACCAAAATTTAGCTTGGGTAAACAAAGCATCAATATTTATGGGTTCATGTTGTACCAATTAAAATAAATTTTCTTTCTAAGATTTATTATGATAACATGCATTTATTTATTTAATCAATACCTTCATCTAAAACTCCCAAATGTATACATTTTTTAATTCATATATAATTCCCTCAATATTTTAAGTAATGCTTTTTGATAACAAATTGTTCAATGGAAAAAAATGTAATAAAATCATTAGATAAGACCACATTTTTTGGTGGGGTGGGGGTGAAGAGGTACAATGTTACTCTTGTGTAATCACATGAACATTTGATCTTGGATAAAATCATGTGTATTAGAAGCATCTCTCTTGAGCAATCACATGAACAACTGATCTCTAGATAAAATCATGTGGATTGAAAGCATCTCCAACAAATTCTCCACTTTCGATCCCAAGATATTCCTCATCAAGATCAATTTATTGCAAATAAGTCAATCCCTATGCACTTGATATACCTATGAAAAATAAAGTGGGGAAATTAGAACATGATATTTACATTGTTATTCTACTACCTATTACTAATTTTCTTAATGGAAGAGTCTCCCCCCTTGATAAAACTAAGTTTGAGGGTAGAGGCAGTGGCATACTATTCCTTAGATATTAAGGATACCCTACAAAATGTAAATTATTTTAGAAAAATGGTAAATTTTAAAAACAAAACTATATGATAATTTGAAATTAAAGGTTTAGTACTTGTATTTGGAGATAAAATCTTCAATCTCATACCACATTGTGAGTGATGGGGTTGGTTTGAAATGGTACATTATTCAATCTTTTAGTCATAAAAAACTATAATAATAAAAAACTTAAAAATAAATAAACCAAAATATGCGATGTAAAATACCTTGCAGAGAGGGTCAAGAAGGTGAATTAAATGTTGTGATTTGTTAAGGTGGTGGTTTTTCCATGAAAACATCAATAAATAAATAAAATAATTCATTTGAAAGTTAAAATATCATTTACAATTTTTAAATAGTAAACCTACATGCATATACTATGAGGAAGAAACTCTTGGACATTTCAAAATCTAAAATTATTACAAGGATGATTTTGCAAACTCAAAATTTACATATCCTTCTACTTCATGTTATCCTTTTGAGGTACATTATTTTTTTGAGGCATAAAATCTTACATGTAAAAAATAAATTTTAAACATATATTAATCCTTAACTTGGTAATAGTTTAATAAACAAACAAATAGCAAACCTTAGTTCAACAAATAAACGAATAGACTAACCTCTTGTTCATGCATAGACAAAGCATTTGTGCTCATATTTGGATGAAGAACAGTTGAAATCATTGCTTTTTTTAGGTCATATAAGCCTAATAGTATAATTCTAGAATAACATTAGAATAAGAAATAGTATAACTATGATTGGTAACAGCATAATTTTTTTTTAATCCATATCCTAGAGGAAATAAAAGTCCACCAGTCATATCTCAAATTAGAAAAAGCATGAATAATGTAAACCAGTGCCCAATAGGTAATATTTGATGGTATTCCCTACAATACTATTGTAAGAGGAAAAATTTAACCATTTATTTTTAAAAAGGGTCACCAATGTCTTCCACATGGAGGCCCATCTTTTGGCTATCTAAAATGAAATAAAAAATGAGTAATTTTTGTAATAAAAGTTTAATTTTGAATATAAAAAAATTATAATTAAATACCAATTCAATCGATCTACAATCCGAAATTCAACTCCAAAAACCTCTTTTCAACATCTATTAGCATTTCTTTCAAAATCATAGGGTTTGCATTATGAAATGAAAGACCTATCAGATTGTGAATCTCTTCTAGTGAGGTACCAAAGCAAATCATTATGGAGTCCCAGTTTATGGTGAAGATACTCTCATTGGTGTCATAAGAAGACATTATAAATTTGAGTAACCCAATTTATATTTCATAATTATGTATATACAATAGGCTTCCAAAGTTTAATTTTAAAATCCAATCATTATATGCAACTGGATGTTATACGATCTTCAAAATGTCTAGGCATAGTAGGTTCTTGAAAATGTATTTTCTTTCTAGGGAATTATTATGGGTGGGGGTAAACTAGGATGATAAATATAATTTTAAAAAATGTTTAAAATAAGGATAGAGGGTGATTATTTATATTTCAATGGAGGTGAATCAAAAATTGAATAACATATTAGCCATACTAGTAACTCGATAGCATGGCCTGACATCACCATTCAACACTATTTGCTCATACCGCTACTCAACATAACCATCGATTCTTATCATTAAGTGCACATTAAATGGCACCTATAATTTGATGTATTCATTTTACATAACCATCTGACTTAACTATCCAACATATGCACTCATCATAGTCATTTTGCGCATTATTTAATGATATTGTTTGATGTGGCCATCAATTATTCCATTTTGTATCTATATTTTGGTGTAGTCAAATGGTTTTATAGAAATAATAGTCAAATGCTTGTTTTTACTCCTTTTTAATCATAAAAAATTAACCATCACCCATAGATGGTTTTCCATATCTATGAATCAAAATTTCCAAGATTTGCCAAATATTTCCAATAGGTTTTTCTAGTAAGGGCTCTTAAAATTAACCATGGCCTGATCATAGGCCTATAATTTTCCGTAATACACAAGTTCAAATAACTAAGGGTGTATGGGGACTATGAATTACTAGTCAACCATGTCATAAGTAGTTTTTAATGCAAGTTATCTTAATTAATAAAATACAAGCATTGCACATGGGATATGATAGAAACATTTAATCCCTTATAAGTCATCCTTATCCCTAGAGAAGAGAACCAATTCATTGATTCCTTATCAGGTTATGTTTTGAATATGGATCTCTTAGATGAATCAGGTTTATAACACTTTTCCATATATATCATACCATGCGCCTTAGTCCTAAACAATGTTGTAAAATTTCAAGTTTTGAATGATGATCACCAGATATTAGACTTCCTAAAGAGTTATGAAGTCTTTGCTGCTCAAATTATAGACAAAAGGGATAGATATATTATCATTAATTATTATTTTGATGATAATGGTATAATTAATTTAAGGTAAAATGATATCTTGAAGGGTGTGCTTTCATTTGAAGGAGTGTTTGATCTAAATAGGTCCATAGAGAGACTAGAGAAGTGAGCTTCTATCAAGAAATAATCCCACACAATCAACATAATAACAAATTATCCACCCAAAGAGGTCACCATTGGTCTTTATTATACCCCAACTAAAATAAGAAATCTCAATAGGTTACTTCTATGACATAGATATGTTATTGTGTAGATGTACAAAATCCTTAATGTCTTTGAACCAAGTGTAATAGAGCATAATATCCCAATTAGGCAAGGAAATAAACTATTTAGATAGAGAAAACAACCACTGAACCCTATTTTAGATCCCCTTATGTATAAGTAAGTTCATAAATTACACTTAGGTAGGGTTATTTTCTAAGTTCAGCACTCTACTTTGGTCACCAACCTATTTCTAGTTTGTAATAAAAATGGAGAAATCATAATGTGTGTCAATTTGAATAAATTCAGATATGCCTAAAAAATTTATCCTTTACCTTAATTTTATGAAATTATTAAAATGGTAAATGAATCTTTGATGATGTTATTTCTAGATAGGTTTTAAGGGTACAACCAAATCTTAGTGAACAAAGAAGACAAAGTCAAGACTACCTTCTCGACAAAGTGGGGTACCTTCACCTATAAAAGTATGAAATTTAAACTCATGAATGTTGGGGACACTTTTAAAAGATATATGCAATTATACTTTGTGTTATTAATGGATAAATGAATAATAATATACATAAATGATCTAATTATCTTTTCAATAAGTAGTTTTGATCACATTCATTAGTTGTAAAATATATTTAAGAGATGTAAAAGGTATGTTATCTCCCTTAACCTAAATAAAATTGTCTTTAACATCATGAAAGGTAATCTCATTAGTCATATTATGATAAAAAAAGGTATCTCCATTTATCCTAAATGGTCCAAAGAAATTTTAAAATACCTTTCCCTAACATCAAGAAAGAACTCAAGTCATTCTTTGGTAAGATTAATTTTGTAATAAAACCCTATCTTAGAGCCCATTATGTATAAGTAAGTTCATAAATTACTCTTAGGTATGGTTATTTTCCAAGTTCACCACTCTACTTTGGTCACCAACCTGGTTCTAGTTTGCAATAAAAATGGAGAAATCATAATGTGTGTCATTTTAAATAACTTTAAATAGGAATAAAAAAATTTAATTATCCTTCAAATTAGTTTTATGAGGTTATTAAAATGGCAAATGAATCTTTGATGATGTTATTTTTAGATAGATTATAAGGGTACAACCAAATCTTATTAAACCAAGAAGACCAAGTGAAGACTACCTTCTTGACAAAGTGGGGTACCTTCACCTATAAAAAGGATGACATTCATACTCATTAATGTTGGGGACACTTTTCAAAGAGATATGAAATTATCCTTTGAGTTATTAATGGATAAATGAATAATAATATACATGGATGATCTAATTATCTTTTCAATAAGCAATTTTGATCACATTTATCAGTTGTAAAAAATATTTAAGAGATGTAAAAGGCATGTTATCTCCCTTAGCCTGAAGAAAAGTGTCTTTACATCATGAAAGGTAATCTCCTTAGTCATATTATCATAAAAAATGTATCTCCATTGATCCTAAATGGTATAGAGCAATTTTAAAAATACATTTCCCTAACATCAAGAAAGAACTCAAGTCATTCTTCACCAGGATTAATTTTGTATGCAAGTTTATATCTAGTTTTGATAAGATTGTTAAGACTTTGAATAATATGAAAAAAAAAAGTAAGATAAATTGGAATATACCCTTAGCTAAGTGTCATTTTATGACATTAAAAAAACCACCATGTAGGCATCAATCCTAATCAGCCCAAACTATAGAAAGGATTTCCACTTCTATTCCTTCACCTCAAAACATACCATAGTTGTTATGATCACTAAAAATTAATGAAGGGAATCATCTACTATAATTAATGAGTACAAATTTTAAGGATATATAATTTAATTACTCCACCTTAGATAATCATGCTTATGTTTTAGTAAAAGATGTGAAGAATTTTAGACATTACATCCTCTAAAATAAGGTGCATGCCATTGTGTCCAACTTGAACATAAAGTTCATTTTAGGAAATAATTAACTAGGGGAAATTATATTCTAATGGATGGAAAAGTTTTAAGAGTTTGAATTCAAAATTAAACATACCAAGATGGTAAGAGGTAAAGGTATTACTCAATTAATCACATAGATTGACCCTAGAATCATTATGGTATAATTGGACTAATTATAAATGGTTAGCTAGGACTGGTATGATCCACTAATCCACTATATACTTTATGGGAATTCCCATCCAATACTAAAAAAATGATAGAGAAGATATTTCAATATAGAGGTGACCCACTATATGCTATATATCTATGTGTTTGTCAAAAGAAGAGGCCATGGAAGCTCTGACTATATTCCATGAAAAAACGGGCAACAACCACCCTTCAAGAATAATAATTTCTCACAAAATTGTATGATTTAATTAATATTAGACCACCATATTCAAATATTCATTTAACCATGCCAAACTTGCTATTAATGTGAAACCCTTTATAAGAGAGATATCAACACTGTAATGCCACTCTAGCTCATGGTGTAAGAACATCCCTTCACTCAATTAGGAATGGGCTAGATGAGTCTAGTAATAATAATCTAATGGATGGAGTCAAGAATGTGGTTGAGAAGCAACATTGATATTGGCACTCATTACTAAAGTATTGAATTTCAGTTTATCGCACCAAATATAAGTGATCCCTAAAAATTTCACCTATCCTATTGTTGTATGGCCTGAAACCTCTATTGTCATATTTAGTTCTACTCTAAAAAACTACTTATGTATTTATAGTGGATTATGAAATTAATGATTTGTAGTTATAAATTTTATTTCTAATTTGAGTATCTATTTTGCGTGATTGATAATCATATTGTTATTTCATGATCAATTACTATGTTGGATATAGTTTAATATGTTTATACTGTGATTTATGACCATTTTTATTATGAATTCATTTTCAAATGATTTAAACTATAAAAAATTATCACTGTTTATATGTTTATTATTGCTATAATCTTATATTAACTACATGTTTGTTTTATTAAGGTGGTTATAGGATTTTTATTCCCTCATAGGTAGTATAGAGGGAGAGTATTATCAAAGAGGGGGGAGAATATACTAGCATTGGGGGTTAAGATAATAAATATAAACCTGCACACACCACAATCTAATTTTCTTAAGATAAATGAATGTTAATCTGAATTCTACTTAAATGATGAATGATTGATTGCATAGTTTTACTCTTTCTATAAATCATTCCTACTTGCATTATCTGATTTCATTTCTTGTCATGTATTTCATAATATGTGAGGTTTTTTATTTGATTGGATGTTTTTATTAGCATTAGATCTATGTTGGTTGTCCTAATTTCATTAAATATTGTCATAAATTGGATTATGTTATATTGTGTTTCTATGGCAAATCAATTATGTGTTTTAAAACTAGGCGAGTGTTGGTTGCTTATTTGGTTTTCTTTCATTATTTTGCTTATGACTTTTTTGTAAAATATCAAAACGGAAAAAAAAAACCAAAGAAAATTAATTAAAATTAACCTTTGAACTTTTAGTTATGTTACTTGGCAAATATCATGAGGTAAAAAGTTTTAAAAAAAAAGGTTGTTTGAATGCTATGAAAGGAATTAGGGTTGTTTTGTTGATATGATTTAGGGATTTGAATTCACCATTTATGGAGTTATAGGGTTTGATACAATTACCATGCCTAATATTGAGCTTTTGACTATGAGTTGATGACAAAATAATATAATGAACCTTGATTAATTTGAGGTGTATGATGATAAATTGGAAGAGTTATAAGAGAGTTACTTGGTCAAGTAGTATGTGTGCACATTTTGTAAAAATGATAAGAAAAAAAAGGACAATAATGGGGGAAGATAGAGAGAAATAAGGGAACATAGCTTGATTAAAGAAGAAAGAGTCTATATCACTACACACATTTAGATGACAATCACCATATAATTAGGTCAATATTTATCGATTTATAATTATTATTTATTGTTGTAGACTTGAAAGGAATAAAATATGGTCCTTGTTATGGTTTTATCATTCTTTTTTTGAATATTTTAATGATAGTTTTTAATTACTCTAAAAACCCTAGGATTTAGATGTATAGACCCTAGATGGAACTTAGTTCCATCCATAGGCTTATATAAGTGATGCCAAGCATATTTAAAATGATAAAAATAAATCAATAATTTTTAAGTTGGATGAGCTTAAAACTTTAATAATTATCAACTGTGTAAATTTTATTAAAATAATGCTTATTGAAACTATAAAGAGGGAAACAAATATGTGTCTTATTTTATCCCTAAGGATTCAAATTATTGAGTTAGTTCCTTATCTACATGAAACATATATGTCATAGGTATTATGAAGGCAATGTTTCAATTTGAAACTTGAATGTTATAATGTTTTTGTCTAATTTTACATGAGGTGTGACTCGACAGGATTCCTTTCAATGATATAGTAAAGCTTTAGGTTATGAAAAGTAATCTAATTTTATATAAATGGGTTTAATGACCAGCTCCTAGTTTGATTAATTTGATATTATTTGGGTATTTTTATTAATTGTCAAAGTTGTATAAAGGAAATAGGAAATGAAGAATATGAAACTAAACACACCCACACACACATGGTAATATTGTAGACTTGTGTATGGACTATTTAGATGATGAAACACATGTATGTATAAATGTTAATAGTGATTCTAGGGAAAGTAATTTTATTAGTATTTACTTACAAATATGTTTTCTATGTGTATACATTTATATATACAATGGATATATATAATCAGGATTGTAATTATTCAACAACAATGTGCCATGGGATATTGACTCTAAGTATATAGATTTTAAAATACATAGTTTATTATATTGGTGAAGGTGGAATTCAGTTATGTATGTCATAAAGTGTACTTAAATTATTCATGGAGAGATCTTAGCCTATACAAAAAATTATTATCTAGTTTAGGGAACCTTACATTAATTTTATGCATAAATGGATGTATGTGTATATATATTGATATGTACTAATAAATATAAATACATTCATTTATGTATGAAAATTTATCAAACCAAATTAAATACGTGTCTCCTTCTAATGGTATTGAAGATCCATAGTTTATATAAGGGTAAAATTATGAGTTTTAATTATTTAAGTGACTGTGTATATAGATGAGGATGATTTCACATAGGTTGTATGAATGGTAACATGATATTAAATAAGTAGGAATTTGAAGAGAAAACTTATGTATATTTTATACACATTATCAAATATTAAAATATTTATAATGGATATTATTTATATGTGAAAAATAGGGTAGGTCTAGTTTACAAAATATAATCAAACTATAACCTTATATTAATAATATTTTCTCATATAATAGAAAAAGATGGAATAAGTGGGGAGAGATGTATAAATAAAACTTAGAGGCTTAATTTTGTTATGTTTTTTTTTTAGATTTATTGGTTACAATGTTGACTGATATTATAACATCAGATATGTATATATAAATTGTGGTTGAGAGATATGTTGAGGAGGGACTTAGTATATTGTAGTCATAAAATTACATTCGAGTGCAATGAGTGTCAGTTGAGACCATCCATCCCTAGCTTATCCTTACAACTATTTTAGTGACTCCTTCAACTCTTATCTAGCTTTTATGTTGGCATTACACATCCATAGACATCCCAAAATTAGTCCCCAACCTTTCCCTAGGTATTTAGGTCATTAGTGCTTGATGTTATGGCACTTGGAGACTAGTGTGATTCCTTAGACACTAGCACCCTACAATAATGACAAGTGACTCCACTAGTGTCCTTTTTTAAATTTCAACCCCAACAGATATATTTTGAATTATTAAGACACCTATGGTTGGTATATACCTATTTCACACTCTGTACAAACACTATAAAAATATAAATACATTAATTTAGCCCTTTTTCCACTGGATAGAAATCAGACAAAAAATATGCAAACAAAATTAAAACAAGTTATGTAAAATCAAGGTTATTCATCCTTATTCTACCATACTTCTACATATAGTCATCTATAACCATCCTAATCCCATAAAACATATATTTATAATATCAAGCCTCATTAAAATCACTTAATTTAACACTCATACTATCATTGAATTTCACTTGCACCAATAACTTAGGTGAGAGAATTACATTGGGCTTGATCCCTCCTCAGAGTATTAGTATGTAGAAAACTATCAACATAATGGGGTGTTGAGGATGTTTATCATACCTATCTAACATCACAATTTTTATTCTCCTATAACTTGAATACCTTAACAACATGTGGGTCTAGGGTTTACTCCTAGATCATTCAAAAAAATTTATAGATATTTAATTAGGTCTATTCCACATAGGTACATGTAGATCAAACATAGTTTGAGGTGCACCAAAAAGATCACATAGTATTTTCATAAAGGAATTTAGTGATAAAAGTATGGTACTAGTATGGTGTGAAAATATTTAAGGTACTATAATACTATCCATGAGGGTTTTCAACACTTTAACCCTATTTGTGACCTTTAGATTGACTTTTGTGCCAATTTTTAGCTTTTAAGTCTTCCATCCAAGTCAGTTTCCATCTAATTTATTATTTATGTCATTCATTAATATTTTATGAAATATCAAATTAGTTTAATTCTTTCATAAATAATTTATTGTGTTTATTTCATATTCCTACCTAAAATTACTTACTCAAACCATTTAACAATCTAAGATTTAATTTGAATACTATCCAAACCCTATCCCTATATGTTATTACGGTTTGAACACTTATTTTTCTTATTTCCATTAGTTGTGCTAAGATTTTTAGTTTTTATACATTTAGTTTTAGCAACACTATTTCATTTTATTTGATATATGCCATCTCTAAAAGTTATATCTCTTCCATTGATAAAAAGTGTTAGGTTTAGTGAAAATCATATTGATCATACTCAGATTATTTCCATTAGATATTATACCATGGGCAATGAACCAGTTAAAACCCCCCTCATTGATATTTCAGACCCTATTTATGTGGAATTTAATGATAATACATTTTAATATGATCATTAAAATTAATATGAAAATGATACACAAGATGGGAATCAAAACACACTCCCCCCACTTGAAAATGAAAATATTATAGTCAATAAAGATGAGATTTGACAACGTTTTAAAGATATATCTTAGGAAAAAACCAATGATCATGCACAAATTCAATAATAAATAATAGAAATAAACAAAAAATACAATAATGGTCAATCTTATTATACTCCCCTATATGTCAATATTGCTACACCTAATATAGGGTAAACTCAAATTTTATGATAACTTATTCTAAGTCAAAAACCTTGAATAATGGAAACACCTCCTATGGCTAGTTAATCCTATTGAGATGTACAACCCCTTATATATGATATCAATTATTTACATGCCAAGGTGTTACATCTTTAGTATGGTGCCACTAGACCATCTCATGCCTTGGATTATAATGTTAATTTACATACACATTTGGCATGGCATATAGTAGAAACACCTTTGACATCTATATTTATGGCACCCAATATTACTTTTCATCATGGTAAGGGTGACCTACAACACCATCTATGGGATTTACACATAGCATGTTTTGACTATGTGTCCAATGATTGTTTCCTTACTAAGTTATTCCCCAATAGTTTAAAGGACTATGCATTATAATGGTTTTATGATCTTCCTAATTAATTTACTATAGAATTCAATCCATTAGTAGATATGTTTTTGTCACAATTTTAAATAACCATTAGTGATAAGGTTTATTATGCTCATGTGGCACAACTCAAACAAAAATCTAATGAGATGATTTGTAAATATATCTTGCAATATATAACTATATTAGCAAAGATGACTAGCCCCATGGAAGATAGAGAACTCTAAGACATATTCAATCAAAGTTTGTTACTATAATTTCATAAAGTTATCCTATTCAATTAGTTTCCATCATTCATATATATTTTTCATAGAGTGAAAGAATGAGAATTCAAGATTCTCTCCATGGGAAGACTAAAGTATAAAACTAGATCAATTTCAACTACTAAGAGTTTCAATAATACCCCATACAAAGTAAATCCCAATGAAAATAATAATGATTCAAAAAGAAAATTAATGCATCATTAGAGCCACCTCCTTACATGGTCTTATCATATCCTTCAAGGAAAACTTTCATGACTCTTCCTCAATCCCTAGCATGGGTTATACATCTTCTCTTAGAATGCACTATCATATCTCTCACTTCTATCAAAGAGGTTGATATGACTATTCTACTTCTAAGAAAATATGATTCAAATGCATTTTATGACTATCATAGGTAACCATGCCCTACTAAAAATAAATTATTTAACTTACGAGATAAGATACAAGATTTGATACAAGATAATATCATTGATGTCAACACTTCTATAGAGGCTCCTAAACCATAAAAAATGGAATCAAAAGGATTGAAATTATATTCAAATTCATTTCCAAAACATATAGCTAATGAGATAAAAGGCACTTCAAGCATTCATTTGAAATATTATGTAGATCCACCATTAACATATTATTAGACTCATATAGTGGATCCACATACCATACTTAATATTATTTGGGTATATCATACACCAGTGCTAATTAGACCTCTTATTAGCTTTTTAGAGTAGGAGATAGCTGAGGATAACATAAATTTATATGCAGTCTTTATACAATCCTACATTTATCATCATCCTATTCATAGTGTCATGGTTGATAATGCATCAAGTGTAAACATGTGTAATGTTACTTTTATACAACACTTGAGTTATCTAGAGTATGACATTTCCTAGATAGATACAACTATTCATGATTTTAGTGGCCATGTTTAGAGATCCATTAAGGAGATAATACTACCATTACTAGTTGGGCCTACACACATGGCCACTAGATTCATAGTATTACCTAGTTCTTTCATATTTGATATGTTATTGGATAGGCCTTGGATATATCATATTTGAGGTATTATATACACCATACATAGATGTCTCAAATATATACATGTTAATTAGGTGGTTATAGTTGAGGATCTTCCATATACGTATTTTTTACCTATTCCATAGACACTTATATAAAAATTACTAGTTGTAGTTCTAGGCATATATTCAATTACCATAACTCTAATATTAGTTAGTCTACTAGTGTGAGTTCTACTCCCAAAATAGTACCATGTATGCATACTCTCCCATAAAGACATTTATTAGTGAGACCCATACATCAACGACATGTTGTGCATTCTAAAGGGCCTCTCTTTTCATAACAACATAGATTAGTGTTTCAATAAAGAGAATCCACTCCAATTATATCTTATTCTACCATATGGGTCCCTAATAACCCTATAGTTCATAGGCTAATTCAATCATCTTCACTAATTTAGAACCCTATCATTCATAGGCTAATTCAGTCAGCTTTATAGATTTAGAGCCCTACTCTATAGGTATTTTTAGATATAGGTCACTCAGTGCATCTAATTCTTATAAGTTAAATATCTCATCACATATCATACATGATAATTATCCATATATTTGAATTATGACATGTTAATTGTGAGTCTCTTGCGAGACTCATCAATTAGTAATATCTTTCTTCTTACCTAACTCCTTGCATATAGATTCATTTTCATGATTGATTCTACGTAGATTATATACTTAGAAAACACAAAAAAACACAAATATTTCTCAAAAAGTACAAAATATAGATTGCTCTCATACCCATACTTACATTATTTTTACTTTCTAGGTACTAGATATCTTATCTATCTTAGTATAGTCAGCTTTATCTTACATATGTCTTGTCAAGTGTTCATAGATTCTTACAGGACTCAGGTCCTATGCATAGTTATATATTTTTACTATCAACATAATGGAGGCACATACATAGTTACATAGATTCATCATTGATGCATTCACCCATTGGGGGCATCAAATACAAAAATTATAATTTTATAGGTTACATCTTTCTATAATATATATCACAAATTTAACATTGCTTACATCTTGATATTGATCATCCTATACTATTTATATTTTTTACTGACTAATACTTCTATAAATTTATCTTATGTAGATATTTGATTTTATATATATTTGTACCACATGTTCATGCATACTTTCATTTCTAAATTTCCTAGTTTATATTGTATTGTGTCTCTTTACTTCTACATCTATTCAAAGGTATTTAAATATGCCATTATTCTATGCATCTCTGTCAATTCATTTCATTGTGTGTATGATTTAGACATGTGCCCATATCTTTATGTGGGCCTTATTTATTGTGTATGTGAACATTTAAATATGTCCTTCTTATGGATATAATCCAACTTGATATTTGTTTGCATATGTGTACATTTAAAAATGTCCTTATATGTATTTTCTTTCTCATATTTAGTGACATGTGTCCATATCCATTGTAGTTTGGTCACTTGGCTTACTTTATGTTCCTCATGTGTGTTTTATGTATGTGTCATGGCCATGACACTTGTATTCAAATTTTTGCACTTACACTCAGTTCTAGATGCCATGAGGGACCTCATGCATCTCCCCTTTCTTCTTGGGTGCCTTAATGGACATCATGCCTTATTACCCTAGGTATTTACACATATTATTTATGTGATTATTAATTTCATAACATCTTAAATTATTATATATATCTTGATAACCTTGTGAATGTTAGATATAACATACACCATACATTACCAACTTATACTCAGATTATCTAAAATTTCAATGTCATGTATATACATTATATTGGTTTATCACATAGTGATTTAAATTTTTAAGATCATGAAGTCTAAGCCATAGGTTATTTTAGGGGATGAGTAAAATAAACTAGAATATAAATATTTAATAAAAACAACCATTGATTTTTAATAGAATTGACCTAGTTTGACCTTTTTAAAAATAGTAATAAATGATGTAAACAAGTAATTAGTTGGAAAATGACTAAGATGAAAGAACTAGAGGCTAAAAACTAGGATAATAGATAATTTTAGTGTCACAAAAAATATCCAAGTGTCAAAACCCTTCCTATATAGTTGTGCCCAAACTAGATAGTAGTGTTAATGGTTCTAGTGTCCTCTTTTTGGTATTAGTGTCCATCATGTAGAGTTGTTCTAAGATTTTGGGTGTACCTATGTCAAAATATATCAATAATGTTGCTATTGACATGAATTTTGGTTCCCTCTTGTTGAACTATTTTTATTATTATTTATCTAAACCCTAGACCTCCACATTTTTAGGGCATTTGATTGTCACAACTAGCAAAGAGTGATGTCAATGGGATATGGTAGACATCCTCAACACCCTATTATTATGAGAGTTGCATATGTTGGAATTAAAATTATTGAGGGGATTGGGGTAAATTAGTATTTAAAAAAAATTATTTTAATTTTAATTAATAATTCATGAATATTCATTCAAGTATGTAGAACAAACAATGTATAAGTAATTAACTATACAAGTATGAAATATGAGAACACAAGATAACATAAATTATGTGTGGGAAAATCTAAAGGGGATTAAAACCCACTGGTGTATAAAAAAATAATATATAATATAATAAAAACATCAAATTTAGTGAGTCACCAACTTCACATGGAGCACCAACCCCAACTAGCTAAGTACCAACTTAGCTAAGCTTTAATAAGCACCCACTTACAAGGAGGCACAAACCCCCTAGATTACTCAGCACTAAATCAATCACCTAAAACTATTGATCACATTCATAATAAATTTTTTCTCATAAAATATATTATGATTTACTTCTTCATCTTGTCACACACTTGTATCCCTTTCAAATTGGTCTTTAGCCTTCTTCACTCAGTTAGACCCCTTCTTGCCTTGATTAGGCCACATGACCTTATTTATCATATAAAAAATATGTATCAAAGCCTCATAATTATTATTATACACAACTATTATGGTTTATAATAGCTTTTATACTTTATAATGTTTGTTTTCATTTGCTTATACTAAACACACCCAAATAGGCCTAAAATTACCTAGTATATATAGAAGTCACTTGATCATATCCTTCTTACTCAACCAAAAATTATTACCCTATTAGTTCATAAATAAAATTTATCTTATGACATGTCATATAAGTAGATAAAATTTTATTAGAGTAATTTTAGGTATGATCTACTGTAATTAGGCCTTATCTCACCTTTAGGTCTCATAGAGACCTGATCCCATTAAGTTTGTTCTAGGACATATTACACTTTGTCTTCCTTAGAACACCTTTAAACACCTCACATAGTAGGAAAACATCATATTACATTAAAATATAACCATTATAGGCTCATATTTTGTCCATGACACTTTTTATCTCAAACCACTACTTGAAGCACACCATAATACTGTTCATATCAAATATATGCATACTCAGAAAGTTCATCTTGAACAACTGAAGTAAAAACACAAAGTTGAAAAAAAACATTGAAATAAATCATACATACATAATATAAATGATCTTAATATTATCACCATGTGATTTATACTTCCAAACACATGGAAAAAGTAATCAAACCCTTCTTTGCAAATAACCCACTTAGAACTACCAACTAGCCTTAAAATATAACCATAGAAACTTGATATTCAATACCTAAAACAATAATTCCTATGACATTTGACACTTTCAAGATATTATTTTACATATCTATATCACTCTAAAGTATAAATATCGCTAGGTATAATGCCAAATATTGGTCTTGAAGACCATTCTTTTGTCTTCATTATACATAGTCAAACTTGAACCAGTCAACACATTTTGGTTTTACCATATCAATAATTTTCATTGAATTCCAAGCTTATAAAAAGTTTGGATATGAAATTTGTTTAATAAAAAAACATTATATGAATTATATGTTTCATCATAGTTCAATGAGTCTCCAACTCATCACTACAACCTACTTACCCATATCTAACAGTTTGTCTTTAAACATAGTCATGGTGATAATGACCTTCAACCCCCATGTAGACACTTTCAAAGAATTATGATTCATTTGGATTATATTATGAGATAATTATTCAAATTTTAGATAGAAATATACCATGTTTAATTTATAATAGTGGTGTTATAGACCAATCTCATGAACTTGAACCTTCATTATCTCATATTCACTAGACATGTCAACTTATGAGTAACATATTAATCATATCCGGTAACCTCCAAAACATATAACCAACATGAACATGTCTTAAAATTCTTAAAAAACTTATATATGCATTTGGATTCATCCCTAGTCCAAGATAACACATCTTTAATCACCTTATCACTCATGACTAGTTTTCTCACTATTTGTACCATTAGTCCTTTTAGTGATAGGTCAACTTACATGATCAGATTGGAAAACCTAAGGGATATAACCTACTCAAAACCACCAAGGACATAAAATAAAAGTATCAAGTTTCATCCTTCATCCATTTAGTAAATTTGACTTGGTTAAATCTGATTGCTACAATAAATATCAAAGAAATAAGGATTTTCTTGCAGGGTCCACTCACTCACCTAAAAAATAATCACTCTTTGAGGTGAATGAGATAGTTTGATACATTATTTAATCACTTAACTATCCATAATAAACCATTTTTATCACTTTAGAATAATATATTTCACATCAGGTCATTGTTAGGATTTTACAGAGGGTTAACACTATTTTTAGTATTAATGATTGGTCATTAAGTATTTCTACTAATTTATAAAAATAATTCCTTGAGATCTTATGTATGACCTTTCCACATCTCTCCTCAATAGCTCAGGTTCCCATGTAGAGGTTACACATGCTAATGAACACTTGAAAGTCCTTCTTAGGTTAAGAACCATTCATTTTATGCACTCATGAACACACCTAGGGTAACCTATCACACCAATTACAATTCTCACATTCTTACTCTTTCCTTTAACACTAATCTTGATATCCCATCTGGTCACCATCTTTATCTTTGCTCTCTAGGCCTTGATTTTCAAGTCACATTAGGACTTGAAACTAACCTTCTATCCACTTTCTAAGCTATAAACACATAATATACATGTCATATATACTTTTAACATGATAAAATAATACCATACATTATTTATATGCCTTGAAAATACCTCATAACACCTGATAAGGTCAGGCAGGGTCTAAAACTAATCTAGTTACATGCTAGGTCTATAGGTCTTACCCTTATAGGCTCAACTTAAAACACACTTGAGTGATCCAATGCCTCATATTCATACTCAATAAACTCTATATATCCTCTTATTCCTCTATTCATCCATATAACCATGCCACCAAGCTCATACCTTACCATAAGTTCTCTTCATGTAATGTCCAATGTAATGATTAGTCTTCTCAAGCACTTGAAGCCTAAAAACTAACCTTGAAACACTCATTGATGCTTATACACTTTTATCACATGAATTTCATGATGTTTAGACAATATCATACATATTTACATACCTATCCATACTCATAATTCATAGTTCATGATATGACTGATTGTTATAACTAGATTTCTCAAGAATCATGTACTCATGGATTTGTACACAAACATGATTACCTTATAATGAGCCCTGACATCAACCTCATAAGATTAATTATGTTTCATTCAAATTATATATCAATATATATACAATAGGATTCCTTCAAATTTTGTCTTGTCACATGGATTCCTTGTCACACATTTCTTCCCCATGCATCTTTACCAGATGCACCTTTACATCAATGGCATTAACCTTGACCTTGAAATCAATGATGTCAAACTTTACCTTGACATCAATGACAACACTTCTTATAAAACTCCCCCTTTTTAATTGATGTAAAATATTCTTCAATCTGAGCATTCACATCTCCCCCAAATTGCTCACACTACCTTCTTAGACTTTTTCCCCTTTTAACATTAATGATAAAAGGTTATGCATAGACTATCATATAGAACTATAAATTTTTATTACAAGATATAAAAACAAAAAATGTGAAGAATTAACATAAAATTATCCCAATTTATTCATGCATACCTCCTTCAAATTGAGATTATAACACAAGTCTACTTCTCAACAAAGATCAAGCTCAGTCAACAACCTGAATAGGTCCCCCTCAAACCAAGCATCCACCATGCTTCTGCTATGTGAAGAGTGCCTTTATGAATACTAATAAATTCACCCCTTTCCATAGGATATAAAAACAACACTATTTTAGGATATTCACATATCTCCATGATCTCATAAGACTAAATATCTTGCAATATCCTTTTGGTCTTGATTATCACAATAGGTTTGATCTCTTCATCAACCATTTAATCATCAGTGTGGGCTAAAAATAGGAATTCCTAACTTGATTTCATATTTTAATAATTCTCTATGATACCAAGTAGTCTACTTGAGCTTATATACTGATCATGACTCATCTTCATTATCTTTGGTTTCCATACATTCATTTGCCTTCTTTATTACACTCTAGGAGTTTCAAACTTCCTATTTTGACTTGATGACCTTCTAACTATGTTAAGATAGAATCTTGAAATGTGTCCTACCTTATGACAACTATAGTAGGCCATCTTATACATACCTATTGATGAATGTGAATTGTGATTCCTTTCATAGTTCCATGACTACCCATTCTTAGAGAGTCTTATACACTCTTTCTCTATGACCAAAATAACTACACAAAATAATAAACATCAAATGAATTGACATACCTTATAGAATTAGGTTGTTTGATAGGTCTTTTTATGTTGACCTCCTTGTCTTAAATAGCCTTCTTTTTAACTTTAGTTACCACATTTTGGTATTATTTAAAACTAAGGCATGTCTTCTCACTTAAAAACTTTTGACTACTCAAGATATCATTTAGATCTTCAGAGCTCTTTTAAAACTTCAAAAATATCTTCACCTTGAAAGATGCTTGATCTAACTCAGCTTACAGGGATTATACTTCAATTTCATACCTAATCCATTCTTTCTCTTTAGCCTTTATGATTTCATTGAATACCTCCAAATATTCCTCAACTTGATTGATGATCTCATCATACTCATTGGAAGTGCTACTTACCCTTTCCTCAAATAATCCAATGTACTCCTCATAGTCCTTAACCAATGATATTAGTTTGTGATTATTTTTCATTTGGAATGTCAACTCTTCAAGGGAACTTATCAACTCTACCTCAAGGTTCACTTTCACTTCTTCTTAATCAGATTCTACATCAACCATAAGGCCTTTCCCATTTGAAAAACCCTCATTATTTGATTATATGGCCATGAACAAAGTTTCATTATTGTCATGTTTAAGTTAATTAATGACACTATCATTATAAAATTCACTTGAGTCACTTTAATTAGAATATTTATATTCTTTACTATAGAAGATTCTCTTATTCTTAAAATTTCCTTTCCTATCTTCATACTTCCTAAACTTATTCTTGTTTTTATTAGGCTTATATTCATTCTTGGCATCTCCATGATGTTCATCATGTTATTCATTATGCTCAAATTTATCCTTGTTAGGAAATTTTTATGCAAAGTGAACAATATTTTCATAGTTGAAACATTTGAAGGGAAACTTACCTTCGTAATTACTATATTCAAACCTCAACATCCTTGCAATCATGGCTATCAATTGATCATCATCAACATCTAAGAATTCCTCATTCTTAACTTTATTATATTTTTAATTATTCAAAAATTTAAAATTTTCTTCCTTATTAGGAGGTCTTCCTTCATTAATTATCATCTCATACATAGTCAAGATGTCATGAAACCCATCCATCTGTAGCTTGTCCAAATATTGCATCTCTTCTATTGTAGACACCTTAGAGTCAAAATTGGGAGTTATTTATCTCAAAACTTTTTGAATAATAATATATTATTTCACTTCTTCTCATAATCCTCTACTAACATTTATAAATTCATCAACCCTTAATAGGTAATATGTAATGGTTTCATCTTCATTCATCTTCATGCTTTCAAGCTATCTTTGATGGGTATATAATTTGACAATCTTTATCTTAGTGTATCCTTAATAGATAGTATTAAATTTTTACCATATCTATTTATTTGATTCATAGTGCATTACCTTCACAATATCTACTTCTGACAGGCCATAAATAATAGCATTCATTACCTTGGAATTTTTTTCACTATCTTTCTTACATATTGCATTAGTTGGTAGAATCAGAGGAACACTATAGTTGTCAACAAATGACTTCAAAATATCATGACCTTGATAAAAAAATATATATTCATCTTAAAATTACAAAAGGAATAATTCTATCCATTAATTAACAAATCCTTATTGGTAGAGAAACCACCATGACCTTGTTGACTAGCCATTCTTTTTTCTAGGATCTTCCTTTAGGTTTTTTAGACCTATTTTAAATGACCAAGATATGATATAAATTTTTGGAATAAAAATGAATGGTAGGGATTTTAAATCATTATTTATAAAAATTTATTTCAATTCTACTTAAGCATTCATGAACATTCATTTAAGCATGTGGAAAAAGTAATGCATAAGTAATCAACTCTACAAACATGAAACATGAGAAGACAAGATAACAAAAAATTATGTGTGGGAAACCCTTAAGGGGATGAAAAAAATTATATATTAATATTTAATAAATTAATATAATACAAACATCAAATTTAGTGAATCACCAACTTCACATAGAGTACCAACACCAACTCAGCTAGGCTTTACCAAGCACCCACTTTCAAGGAGGAACCAACCCCCTAGAGGAATCAAAAACTCAATCACCTAAAAACCTTGATCACCTTTGTAATACCTTATTTATAATTAAATATATTATTATCTCCTTCTATATGTCTTCACAAAATTTTATCCCTCTCAAATTGGTCCCTAGCCTTTTTCGCTCAAATAACCCTCTTTTTGACTTAAATAGGTCATATGACCTTATTTCTAATATGTATGACCTCTATAAAAGATTCATCACAGTTATTTTTCACACCTATAATGGTCCATATTACCTTTTTATACTAATAAATGTTCTATTTCATTCACTTATACTCTACATACCTAAATAGGCCTTAAATTACCTAGTATATATACAAGTCACTTGATCATATCCTTCTTAGTTGACCAAATATTATTACCATCTTAGGTCAGCCATGCCATTTATCTTATGAAATATCATATACATAGATAAAATTTTATTTTAGTCCGTTTATGTATGATGTATCTCAATTAGCCCGTATCTCACCTTTAGGTCTCATAGAGACCTAATCCTATTAGGTCTATTCTAGGACACATTACATTTTATCTTATTTAAAACACCTTAAAAAAATTAACATGGAAATAACACATCATATTCCATTTAAATATACTCTTTATATTCTCATATTTGGTCCATGATAATTTTTATCTCAAACCACTTCTTTAAGCACACCATTAATACTATTCATATTAGGCCTATGCATACTCAGAAAGTCTGTCTTGAAAAACTAAAGTAAAAATAATAATTTTAACAAAAAACCAAGAATAAAAAACATACATAAATAATATAAATGACATTAATATAATAACCATGTTCTTTATACGTCCTATCATAGGCAAAAAGTACTCAGACCCTTCTCTACAAGTAACCCACTTAGAACAACATAGTCATGGAAACCTAATCTTCAATACCTAAATAATAAATAATATAACATATGAAAAATTTAATATATTATTAAAAATATTTATATAACTCTCAAGTAAAAATATCAAAAGGTATTATGCCAAATATTCATCTTGTAGACCAATCTTTTGTCTTCTATATACACAATCAAACCGAAACTAGTCAGCACATTTTGGCTTTACCATATCAATAAATTTCAATAAATTTAAATATTATTAACATAATTTATATTAAATTAATGTCCTAAAAAACTTAATGTTCATTTTATTATTCAACTCATGGAAAAGAGCCTCCAACTCATCACTGTAACTTGCTTACCTAGATTTGTCAATTACTTTCAAACATAGTCAATGTGATAATGACCTTTAACACCTATGTAGACACTTTAATAGACTTATGAATCATTTTTATGATATTTTTATATCATTATTAAACTATTATATATAAATATACCATGGTTAATTAATAATATTGGTCTTGCAGACCAATCTAATGAACTTGTACCTTCACTATCTCATCTTCATTAGATGGGTCAAATTATGAACAACATATTCATAATATACAAAACCTCAAAAAAATATAACCAAAATTAAAATTTATTAAAGTTATTTAAAAAATTATGTATTGATTTTTATTCATCCCTAGTCCATGATAACACATCCCTAATCACCTTCTCACTTTTGTTTGGTTTTATCACTATTTGCACCATTAGTCTTTTTAGTGATAGATCAAACTGCATGATTATTTTATCAAATTTTAGGGATATAAAATAATTATAAACCACCATATACATCAAATTAAATTTTAAATATTCAAACTTCATCCATTCATCAACTTTGAATTGGTCAACTTTGATTGTTACAAAAAATCTCTGAGAAACAAGGCTTTTCCTATAGGGTCCACTCATTCACATGACAAACAATCACAACTAGAGGTTTTTTGGAGAGTTTTATACATGATAAAATAAAATAAATGGAAATATAAAACCAGTTTGAGTACTTTATAACAATATCTTTAACATCAAGTCATTGTTAGGGTTTTAGAGAGGGTTAACACTATTTTTATTGTTAATGATTATTCATAAAGGATTGCCCCTAATTTCAAAAAATAATGATTGAAGATATTAAATAATACCCTTAACCATAAATAATTAATATTTTAGGTTCCCATATATATGTTACACATGCCAATGAACACTTGAAAGTATTTATCGGGTTGAGAAACCTTCATTCTGTGCACTTGAGAAACCACAAAACACTTTTTCTTAACTTTTCTTAAAAACATTGACCTTATCCTTGGTCAACACACCACAGGGAAAGAAATAACACCATTTAAAATTATCACATGCTCCTTCTTCCTTGAACACTGATCCCAATACCCCATCTACTCACCATCTTTCTCTTTACTCTCTAGGCCTTAAATTTTAAGTCACATTAAAAATTAAAACCAACATTATATCCATTATCCAAGATATAGAAACATCAATAACATTTCATAAATCATCTTACCATGATCAACCACTACCATACATTATTCATATACCTTGACAATACCTCATGACACCTCATAAAGTTAGGTAGGGTCTAGAACTAGTCTAGTTGCATGCTAGGTCTAGAGGTCCTACCCTTATAGGCTCACATCAAAACACACCTAATTGATCCAATGACTCATATACATAATAAAGAAACTCTATATATCCTCTTATGTATATATGCATCCATCTCACTAGGACACTAAGATCATACCTTCCCACATGGTCTCTTCATACAATGTCTGGTGTCATGACAAGGATTCTCAAGCACTTGGAGATTGAAAATTGACCATAAAACACTATTTGATGCTTTTACACCTTTATAAAATTTATTTCATTCTATATTAACTATATCATACATCTTTACATACCTATACATGCTCATCACGCACATACTCATGATATGAGTATACTTGTTATGACTAGTTTTCTCAACAACCATATACTCATGGATTGATACACAAACGTGATTATCTTATACCAAGCCTTGACATCAACCTCAAAATAGTCATTAGGTTACCTTAAAATTATCTCTTAATAGAGATATAATAGGTTGCCTTCAAATGCTCTCTTGTCACATGGATTCCTTATCACACACCACTTCACCATGCATCTTTACCAGATGCACCTTGACATAAATGACAACACTTCTCAACAACATACATACCAATACTCTAAGGAGGGATAAAGGAAGATTTATTTCTCCACCTAAGTACTGGTACAAGTGAAAGTGAAGCTATTATGATTGTTTATTTGATTGATTTGAGTGTGCCTGAGATTATAAATCTAACTAATCTATGCATAGGATTGTTATAGATGGCTATATGTAGAATTAGTGTAGAATAATGATTAATAACCTTGATTGTGCATAATTTTCTCTGAGTTAATTTGTGTTATTTACATCAAATTTTCATCTATTGAATAAATGGCTAAAAATCATGTACATATATGTATATATACATATATGTATATATATGTATATATATATATATATATGTATAGATATATCTATATATATGTATAGATATATATATGTATATGTATATATATATATGTATATGTATATATATATATGTATGTATATATATGTATGTATGTATATATATATATATGTATATATATTTATATATATATATATACATATATATACATACAATATATACATATATATATATATATATTGTTGGAAATATTGCCATTGATGTCAAAGGTTTAGTATTATTGGTGATAAAGGCCCCATTGCATTTAATGTTGTTAATCTTGGCTAATATGAGTTAATATTTATTTAATATTATTGAATATATTTTTGGTTGCATATGAGACAAAATAAGGGCCCATGGAGAAGTTGAAGAGTCTCGAGATAAAGACAAAAGAAGGATGGGATGCATTTTCCCATGAAGAGTCATCTTGGGGAATACCAAGAGTCACCAAGTGAAGACAAAAGAGTAAAGGGCAAATTTCTCATGAAGGGACACTTTGATGAATATGAAAAGTCACCAAAGATAAGGACAAAAGTGGAAAAGACGTTTTTGGTCATGAAGGGTCACCACATGACTTTTCAAATGCTTGGATATAAAGGGTCATCCAAGATTGGCACCATTTTCCATGAGGATTGAAAGGTCACAAAGGGGGAAGGCCAAAGGTCATTTGGAAAGCTATAAATAAAGGCTTGAGAAGCCATTTGTATTATGGAAGTGAGAGGATGATTTGATATTGTAATATCTAGCTTACAAGAGTAATTGTGAGAGATGAATATGATTTGTATTTGTTATATATAGCTTAGAAGAGCAAAGGTGAGAGAGAGGAAAGAGATGTTGTATTGATCTATCATTTGTTGAGATAGCAACACTGAGAGATAGGTGTGTGGTATACACAAAGGGGTTGGTGCTCTTGTGGGTTGGTGCTCATGAATTGTTGCTGGGTTGGTGCTCGGTAAAGGGGTTGGTGCTCCTATGGGTTGGTGCTCATGAATAGTGGCTGGGTTGGTACTTGGAAAATGGGTTTGAAGCTCCTGTGGGTTAGTCCTCATGAATTGTAGCTAAGGTTTATACTTGATGAAGGGGTATGGTGCTCCTATGGGTTTTTTCTCACAAATATATTTGAGATTGATTCTCTATGGTTTTTCCCACATTGGGTTTCCATGTTATATCTGGTGTCTCTCTCTATTTTGTGTGATGTTTATTGTTTGAGTTTTATTGCATATATTGAATGTTTGATTAAGTGGAATTTGATAAAGTGAAAGTTTTATAAGATATATAATATACTGATTCACCCCCTGCTCTAAGTATATTCCATGCTTAATAATTAGTATCAGAGCAGATTCCTTTTGAAAAAAGTTTTATAGCTTGAAGTTAGATCAGGAAAGCATGATGGCTGGGTCACAGGAAGGATTTTCTGTAAATAAGGCACCTTTGTTTGATGGGATGAATTATGCTTTTTGGAGCATGAGAATGAAGGTTTATTTGATGGCCCTTGGATTCAACATATGGAAATCAGTGGTGGAAGAATATGAAGAGCCACAGACATCTACAATTACTCCAATAGAAAAGAAGGCAAGTGAATGTAATGTTAAAGCTTTAAATGCTATTTTATGTGGTTTATGTGAATCTAAATTTGTTAAAGTTATGCAATGTAAATCTTGTCACAAAACTTGGGTAAAACTTGAGAATATTTACAAAGGTGATGGAAAGGTTCAATAGGCTAAGTTACAAACTTTTAGAAGGTAGTTTGAAAGTTTGAAGATGGAAGAAGAAGATATATCAAGTTATCTTTTGTGAGTTGATCAAGTCATAAATCAGATTCAAGGTCTAGGAGAAACATTGGATGAGTCAATGGTGGTGCAAAAGGTTTTGAGATCTCTACCAATGAGATATGATGCAAAGGTTTCAACAATTGAGGAGATGAAGAATTTAGCCAAGCTAAAAATGAATGAGCTTCATGGTATTCTCATGGCATATGAGATGCAGATAGAACAAGATAAACCCTCAAAGAGAGAAGCATATTTCAAGACATCAAAGAAGGAGAAAACTAAGATTCAAGAATCAAGTGATAGTTCCAGTGATGATGAATATGACAACAAAGCACCTTTCATTTGTAGGTTGAAAAGAGGAACAGGTAAATATCAAGGAAAATTACCTTTTAAATGTTTTAATTGTCGAAAGATTGGACATTTTTCAGCTAAATGCCTAGATAAGGTTAAATATGATGAAGAAGAAAAGCCTACATACAAGAATAATTTAAAAGGCAAA
>JARHVA010006200.1:447500-475000 GCA_037957365.1 Torreya grandis | reverse complement strand
AGGTGCTAATGTCTAATTGTAAAAAATTTGTACAACTTAAACCGTTCTCTACGTGATTGTTTCCCACTATGTTTTATTGAAACTAATTTCAATATTATATGGTTATGTGCTAAAAATTGAACTATAAGTCGATTTAGATAGCCTGATCTCTATGGCAAATCTTTGTGAATGCTCCCTATTTTTAGGAGATTTATAGATCTTGTGTAAGAGTTGTCCTTTAAAGAAAAATATCTACAATATGTGTGTTATCTAGAGCATATATGATATCTTAATAATAAACCAATATAACATGCACACATGACATCAAAATTTAAGGTAATATATGAATAAATTTTTTATGTATGATGTATGTTAGATCTAAAATTCACAAAGCTATCAAGATAGCTATTATAATGGAAACATGTGTGTGAATAATGAATCTGAGAAATAAACTGAGTAACTACATAGGGTGATGGGGTATTATGTACATAAAGGCACCTAGGGAGGAAGGGGAGATGCATGAGGTCCCTCATGGCATCTAAAATTGGAGTCTACAAAAATCAAGAGACAAGTGTTATGGCCATGATGCATACATGAAATCATACATAAAAAACACATGAGGCATGCAAAGTAGGCTAAGGGAACATAATAAAAGGGTCATGTGCACATGTCACTAAATTTGAGAAAATAATATATATAAGGACATGTTCAAATGTACACATATGCAAATAACAAGCAAGTTAGCTTAGATCCACATGGAATGACATGTTTAAATGTCCACATACATAATCAAGGAAGTACACACAAGGACATGGGTGCAAGTCCAAAACATAAATGATATGAAAGGAAGTGTTGTAGAGTTGTATAATAATGGCATATTTAAATTCCCTTAAATATATGAATCCTATAGTTACAATCAAGTCTAAGCTAGTAAATATAGAAATGAATGTATTCATGAACATGTGGTAAAAATTTGTATTAGAGAAAATATGTTCATAAGGTGAGTATAAAGTAGTAGTAGTACTAGTAGTAAGAAAAAAATAGTGTAGTGTATAATATTATAACCTAGTAATCAAAACTATGTATAATATACCCCTAAATGGGTAAATGTATCAAATGAAGAATCTATGTATTTGTGTAGATGCCTCCAGTGGGTACATAGTAGTAAATTTGGATCTATGTGGTGGACTTGGGTCTTGTAATTATCTATAAACACTTGAAAATAATAAGTGGATCATGTGTGTATGATAAAAACTAACTATACTAAGATAGATACAATATGTAGCTCATGAAAAATATAATAAATGTAAACATGGAAATGAATACAATATATAATTTGTATTTTATAATTAAATATTTGAATGTTTTGTGCTTTTGATATATTATATTATTTTTTTATTTTATAGATATAGTCTATGTAAAAGTAACATTAAAATGAAACTATATACAAGGAGAAAGAAATAATGAAATTAATTAAAAGGAGAACATATGAACTGATGAATCTCATAAAAGACTCACTATCAAGGTGTTATATGTCAAATAAAGGAACAATAATCATGTTTAATATGTGAAAAGGTAATTGGGGTCCTATAACCTATTATACTGAGTGATTTATAGATATAGCTACCTTTGGAGTGGTGTTAGGAATTCATGAAGTTGATTAGGGTGCCCTATGAACTATAGGGATCTTAGGGACCTATCTAGTAGATGATGTTGTAGTTGGCATGGATGACCTATGATGATAACCTTAGGAACTCGATAACATTGATCTCATAATGAAGTGTGTAGATATAGGATCTATATAATATGAATCATATCTCTAACATAAAGGTCTTTATATTAGGGGTCTTTATAGGAGAGTATGTGTACATGGTAACACTATAGGAATAGGCCTCACCTGCACTAGTGGCTCAAATAAAGCCTATGGTTTACTAATATAAACTGTGTTAAAAACTCTAAATACCTTATTTTGGCCACAATTATGCTCCAAATAGATTTTAGATTGGTTTCTAGTAAATAGTGCACATTAAGCCTATGAATCTTTGAATATCCCAATTTCATTTGTACATCAGATATTAGTGCTCAAAATTATGTTGAGGCATCCCTATTTGAGGTATTACCCTATATGTAATAGTAACCTCTAATATATTCATCTCCAATCAACTTTTAATGTATAAAATTGATAGTTTGGTCTTTGGACCCATTAAGTGAGGCACTTAAACAATTCCTAAAGTGAAAAAATGCTAAGCATAATTAATTAACTAATCTAATAAAATTAAATGCTTAAATAAATTTCCATGTGTAATTAGTGAAAAATAATTTTGTAAAACGTAAATTCTACTAAAAATGATGTTATGATGATGTCATCATCCTCAAAGTCAAAGAATTTAAAATATCTACATAAAAGCGTTGAATTTGAAAAATAAGAGCCACAATTAATAAATGGGATCTCTATCCCAAATATTAAATGCTTGTCCCCTCCATAACTCAACTAGGGTTAGTATAAATTCAACCATGATTAACTCTAACCTGACTAAACTTTGGTTAAAGTTAGTTTATAAGGCTATACATATAAGGTGTCACCCATTATTCAATAAGATATTTTGGTGTAATTTTATGATGAAAAAATCCATTCAAATACCCTCTTTGTAGTGTTATAATTCTCATTTATTGAGAGAGAGCCAATCCAAATCCAAATCCAAGCCCAACATTACCAAGGTCATAAAGAAAGATGATACAAGGAACACCATTACCAAATGTTATTTGATCACAAAAATGAGGACATTCCTCTATGTCCAACATATAAATTTTTCTCCCAAGAAAGGTAAATAATGGTTTTTTATCTTCTATTGATAATTACTTGTATTATCTCTTGCTCTTTGAGTGTCTAGGCTTGAGGTGTTAGTTTTACTAATGTTTTTTTGTTTGATTTTATTCACACTAATTGATAGTATTATTCCATTATATATTCATATTGATTACATAATGGCATGCCAAGTGGGACCACATAACCCACAAATATTAATATATTAACTTGAGAAGTTTTTGGAGCCAAGGAGATCTCATTCTAGATCTTAATTTCCTATTTTTAGGCTAAGTTTTCCATGTTTGGCTTGTGACTATTGATTTGTGAGATCATGAATATGAAAATATAAATTTGGTGAGCTAAACCACGAAATAATCAACCAAATCTATGAAAACATCCTAGATTATTATTAAATCATCTTTTTTGACCTCAACTCTATGTAACAATGAAATAGAGCTTAGAAACAATGAAATCATTGAACAAAATTAAGAATTAGTTTTATAGTTTCAAGGGTCTTTCTTGGTTTAATGAAAAATTGTAAATTTTTAGAGTTGAATTATGAAATAATCATTTTAATTATGAAATAATAGAGTTTAATTATTAAATCATAATTTTAATTGTGAAATCATCCATTTAAATTATGAAATTGTTATTTATTTTATGTTTTCATGATTTTCTTAACTATTGAAAATTTGAGACATTTACTAGTGAAATTATACACTCGATTCCTAAGGTTTTTTTTGTCTATTTTGATGTTTTTATTAAAGGTTTGTTATAGTTTTGAAATTTCAGACCCGAGTTGTGAAATTGGAGATCTAAGTTGCAAAATCACAAAGTTGTGAAATCATTTGCCTTAGTTGTGAAATCATTTTTCAAACTTACAAAATTCTTTGTCAGAGTTGTAAAATCATATATTTATGAAATTATTTTCCTTAGTTGTGAAATTATTGAATAGAGTTTTGAAACCATTATAAAATAATCCACTAAGTTTCTAGTTTTATAAATTTTTTATGTTTTTATATGCTTGAACAATTTCATAGTTCACTCTTTACTACATAACTTTAAAATCATTCAAGAGAGATTAAAGTTGTATTTTATTAAGCTAATTTATATAATTTCACCTTGGGTTAAAGCACAAACTAATCTAGTAACCATGTTTATAGATAATTAAGCTAATAAAGAAGTTAGGTTACTTCTTAATCATTTTTTCCAGTTTACAATGTTAAATTTTAAAATAAAGGTTAAAACTCATTCACATTTGGATAATGTGTTTAAAATTAACTTAATAATTTGTATTTTAATATTTTAAAAGATTTTACAAGTGAAAACATGGCCAAGGGGTAAAAAAAATTCAAACATATTTTGATTTGGTGTTAGTAAAAAGAACCTACATCTTTAGTTAGAGATCTTAAGAGCTTTTTCAATTTTTATTTGTTTTTTAGACTAGTTTCAAAATTAATTAGATTAGATTATTTGATTTATGAAAACACAAACTTTAGTGCGTATACTCTCTCATAGTTTCCTTTAGGGAACTCGGCTAACCAAAAGCACCTAGTTTATTGCCTTCGTTTATAAAGTTGTATAAGAAAGAATGTCATATAGCTCTTCCTAAGCTTTAAGTGATTTGGGTGATTTTGAAAGGACCTTTAATGTCTTCCCATTTTTAATTTATTTATTTTTATGCATTTGGATTATGGGGATGAGTTCATCACCTCTCCATGAGTTATTTAGGGGTGCATTGACCTGGGGAATCATCTCCTAGCATCGTACCAACCCTTCTCCATAATGGGTATATAAATTGGGGAAAATGTTGGATGGGATAATGGTGAGTGTTTAAAATAACCATCATAATGGGTCCTCAAGCCTTACAATAGCCAAACATTGGACTTCACTAAGTATTAAATGGTTAGAGTAACTATGCAAAAGAGTAGACATGTGTATATTAAGTTAGGTGGTTTGGATTTAAATGATGTGATTGTGCCCTTGTCTTAGCCATATTTGGGACCATATAATACATTTAAAACTTATAAATTTTTAGTCTAATCCATTTTTCCATGGAATTTCATGCCAAATTCTGAGTGCTCCTCACTCTAGGTTCTTTCCATGTATCAATACTTGAGAGATAGGGTGGGGCCTAAAAAATCTACCTACACTTATACTTTAATTTTTTGGAATAACACTTAATTATTCATAAGCATTCATATATCAATGGAAACTTTGGCTAAAGATTCATATACCCATATTAATTATAGGAATAGGATGAGCCATTTGCGTTACTTCTCTTTCTTTGATATACATGCATGTTTTGAGACTAGAAACTATTTATTTGTTAAAAAATGAGTCATAAATGAATCACATAATTTTACACCACTTTACCCTAAGATGTATTATTATGTTTGTTTAGTGTCACACTTTTTCCTTAGACTTTTTATTTCAAAACATTTGGGTGTGTCACTTTTTTAAATGGGGCATCATTATGCTTCTTATTTCATCTTAAGTATTTTCCTTAGAGTTTTGAAAACTATTTTCATACATTTTGATCAAATCAGCATCATTATGTTTTAGATGTTATTTCAAAAACATTTTCTTGATTCAAATTTATTTTAAAACCATGTATGCCTTTGGTTTAAAATTTGTGTTGTCATGTCATCCTATTGGGTAAAGGATTTTATCCTTTTGAAACATCTAAGTCTCGTAAACCAAGTTTAAAATTTGTCTAAAAAAGTCTAAATGATAAATTGAGTGGTTTATACCTATGACTTAATTTTAGCTTGGGTGTCTACCTTTTACCTTTGAATTATGAAATTTGGAATAATTTATTGCTTTCTTTAAAGACTCTTTTGCCTAGATCTAGGAAGTAGTCTATTTTTTTGTTTCTCGATTCAATTTGTTACCTTGAACTAAGGTATACACTCTACTTTAATGTATAAATTTAAACTCTATTACTTTACATTGGACCCTTGATTATCATTTAGGCTTAAATGCTTTACTCATCACTTTTATTTTAGTTACTTGAGATTGACTTTACCAATCAGTTTTAGGCATGTTCCTAGATTAAATTTCTTTTACGAAGGTCAAGTTTATTTTAGAATCCATGTACTTAGATTGACTAAAAGAGTTTTGAATTATTTTAGAGTTAGATTAATCAGTTTTCAATTTTTTATCTTGACCTAGTTTGTTTTTAAGTCTATTTTTGTGCCTTCTTACGAAATACCTAACATTTCCCTTTCAATTTTTAGAACTAGTTATTTGAAAGTCTAGATTTGTGACTTCTTTAAAAATACCTATAATTTATCTTGGTTTTTATATTTCATTTCATTCTTTTTGAGTCTATCTCTATGCCATGTTTCTAAAGACCTAGCACCATTATTTTAGACATAGACTAGATTTTTTTGAAACACTTTTCCAAAACTAGGATTCAAACTTAACTTTATTTTGACCATTTTTGTATAAAACATTAGAATTTGGAGATATTTGAGACCAAGATTACCATTTATAATTTTGGAGAAAGATCTCCATTATAGGACACGTTTAGACTATTTTCAATAATACATTGAGTTTTCCATTTAGACTAAGTTTATAGATATACCAAGCATTAACCAATTCTTTGAGACCATGTTTCAATAATTTTATGAGTTATAGACCTTTTCTTCATAGGACGTTAGTTATGGGTTTAGATATGTCTCACTAAACATGTAGTGGGACCATGTATAATCTATATAACAAAAACATGGTCATGAATCATACCTTTATTCAAGACCTATATGGTGATGATGTAGTTTTTGAGATGGATCCATATCATCCTTACACTATTTAGTATGTGTAATAAGGCCAAGATCCATTAACACATTACCTAGTTAATACACCTCCTTATCCAGGTCAAGAATAAAACTAAATATATCATTACCTTTCTATTATGCCATCTATTATCAAACAAGTTGAATAATAACATTACTATGTTACCATGCCATCAACCTATGACCCATATTTGTTCGATCTTCACTTGATTGCAAATAAGACTAAGTTTTTGGTTAGAGTCATAGAGGTAGAAGCCAAGTTTTAGAAATATTTTCCCATGAAAACCTACCTAGTATAGTTAGAGTGCCTATAAATGTACCTTATACCAAAACTATCTTATAAGCCTCTACTAGTTACCCTCAAGTGTTCATGACTATGCCATGCCAAGATACAAGTATAATTGAAAATGGAAAGGGCCCAATGGAGGATTAATTAATGTAAATGCAATAAGCATATAAGACTTATCTTAATCTATCAAATAATTTAAAATATATGGCCGTATTGAATACCCCACTTATAAAGCTAACTCCAATAAGAGTGTCAGTCAATTTTGTTGATAATATGATTGTCATTGATGTTAAAAGGATCAGGTAGTATTGATGGAGAATATAACATGTTTTACAAATTGCATAGTACAAAGTTGTCTTGATTTTATAGAGACCATTTATGGTTGTTTGAAGTGAATTAGATAAAAGATCCATTATGGGTATTTCATGAGCATCTTAAATATATGGTCATCAATTTCAAATGAGAAGGAATAAGCTAAAAAATTATTCATTTTGGATCTCAAACATTATCAAGGTTTCACAATAAACCCTATGATCTTTAGTCATGGCATCAACATGTGTGTTCTATTTTTATGTTGACTACATATATCTAGAACCTAATAACTTAAGTTATAACTTAAGTCCTTATCAACATTATGAAACTGGCCCATTTCACCTAGTAATTACCTGCTCAAGCAAAAGTTTTAAGACTATATTTCTTATGTCCTTCACTTAACATTTGTCCCATCTCAATCAATGATCATAACTTATTCATACACTAAAGATCTAACAAAGTATAGGAAAGTCAACTTGTCAAAGCCACCTTTGATTAAACATGCTAGTGACAAGTGTCACAATCATGGAGCTTGCACATTTAATCTATGGAGAGGTTTAAATTCAAAATTTCAATGATCAACATGGGATTAACAAGTGTTTCAATAGTGAAAAGTGATAGTAATGTGCAAAAGGAATGCACTCATACCAAGTGTCACATTCTCAAGATTTAAGAAAAGATAAAGATCGAGCTTGTTATAAGATTTGATGGGGAGTGGATGATCATGCAAAGGATATCCAAAAAATCAAGTGGACTTAATGGGATAAATTAATTGATGTTTAATGAATTAAATTTGTGTTAAAGTTCAAGTAACTCTTGAAATGATTGATAGAGCCTAATCATTCCAAAGACTCAAGAAGTCGTGAGATAAGATAAAGAGATTGAGGTTTAACCATAAACAGAGATAACATTTGTGAAACTATGAATATCTAATGAAATATAGTTTCTTGAATCAGAAAGATCAATAGATGCATTTTAAAGTTGAATAGTTAAAGTCTAGAAGTGTAAATTGATCGAATGGAGTGCATAAGCCTATCAGAGCTTGACAAAATGGACACATTATAAAATTGAGAAATTTGAATGAATATCATTAGATCATGGTGTAAAACCTAATATCAATAGTCAATATTTACATAAATGATCATGTTAATGGTCAAGCATAGGAACATGTAGGTAATCCATAAATCATGATATAGACAATGAGTTTGATTAATGTAATTGATCAAATTTATATAAATATATATGCACATCAAAAATAGAGCCTAATATATGTTATAAATAGTAATAAGACTAGGAATCATGGTGGTGGAACATGAGTTAATAATGTGAGAAAATTGTAGCTCAAGAGATAATGAACTAAGTCCAAAATAAAGATGATGTGTTAGGAAACTAGTGTGAACATAGAGAATATGCAGAACCCTGGATCAATATATAGACATAGAGATAGAAGTGCAAAGAGAATGAGATGATATTGATAATGAATTATGTCAAAAAATAAAATATAGAGACATAGAGGATCAGAGTGAGAGAGAGATGAAGTGTGTCTAATAGAAATAAATATAGACTCAAAGATAGAGGGGTAGAGAGGAATAAAATGAAGGGAATGTGATGAGTATGAGTAGTTACAGACTAAACCTATAATAAAGAATTGAGATTAGATTATTTTATGAATAAACATTATAATTTGTAGTGGAGATCCATAGTAGATTTGATTGGTTGGTGCCATCAAAAAAGTTGATTTGGTGCTCAAGTAGGGAGTGGATGCTTCCTTAGAGTTGGTGTTCTTAACTAGGGGATTAGTGTCTCCTTAGGAATGGTGCCCTTAAATATAACTAGTGAAATTTTTCTAGCGAGGCTTTGATTATGAGGCTGGATTAGAATAATAGATTCTAGTAGCTATTCTCACCATGTTTTTCCCCATATTTGGTTTTCCATGTATAAATATGGTGTCATGTGAATTTGTGTGTATTTGATATTTGAATATTTGTTTTAATATACATATCTTATCTTGTTTGATTTAAAATGTATTAAAGGACTAAGTTTAAGCAATCTACTAATTCACCCCCATGTCAATAGATAGTTGGGTTCCAACAATTGTTATTAAATCCATGGTTCTTTGAAATAAGCTTAATCATCTTAGGTAGATCTTAGAAGGTGAACATAAATGGCTAGTCAAGAATATTCTTACTTAAACAAAGCACCTCTCTTTGATGAATTAAACTGTCCATTTTGGAGTATAAAAATGGAAGCATATTTATCTTCATTAGGGTTTGATGTATGGATGTCTATTTTGAATGGATATATAGCTCCTACTATAACCCCTATTGATTAGGATGCCAAAAAAGCATATGAGAGCAATTCCAAGGCTAATAATTCTATTTTATGTGGATTTTCTAATTCAAAGTTTTTAAAAGTGTTTCATTATCAAAATTCACAAGATATCTAGAATAAAATGAAGATAATATATGAAAGAGGTACAAGGTAAAGTAGGCCAAGATACAAACTTAATAATATAAGTTTGTAATCCTTAAAATGAATGAGGAAGATAAAATTATAGATTATCTCCTTAGAGTGGATGAAATAATCAATGTAATTAGAGGCCTTAGAGAAGAGATGAAAGAATCAGTCATTATCAAAAAGGTCCTAAGATCTATGTCATCAAGGTATGACTCTACAATATTTGCAATAGAATAAGAAAAAGATTTGGATAAACTCAATATTGATGAGTTGCATGGAACCTTCACTACCTATGAGATGACAATGAGAGAAGTAAATAATTTCAAGAGATATGTTTCATTCAAAGTATCCAAACAAGTAAAAGTAGAAGCATCTTCATCCAGGTCTAAGGAGACTAGTGAAGAAGAAGCCAACATTGTTAGAAAAGTAAAAAGAGGATATATAAAGTACAAAGGTAAGTTACCCTTTAAATGATTTAACTATGGTAAGGTAGGATAATTATGTTTCTAAATGCCCTTACAAAAAAAAGATCAATCTGAGCAAGAAGTGGAGAGTAGAAAGGTGAATCCCCACTACTCCAAGAAGAACAACTTCTTTAAAAATAAGAAGGGTCTATAAACAAAAGAAGATAGTGACTCATTAAATGATAGTGATAGATAAAATTATAGTCATAATTTTACTTTTGTGGCTAAGGGAAATAAATTCTTATTATGGAATTAGGATCAAATTCTATGAATCAAGAATGAGAAGAAGTTATGTACACTAGTGAAGAAGAGGAAGGAGAAGTATATCAAGAGTGTGAACTCATCTATGCTCTAGATGAGATTGATAAGCTAAGAAAAAAGAACTCAAAGCAAAAGAAACTTGGATAAAAAGAAACTTAAAAATGTCCAAAACTCTTACAATATCTGATAAGATGGTAGTGAGCCTAAGGACACAAGTTGAATATTATAAAGGAATAGAATATGTAGTCAAAATTAAAATACAATCTAAATATGATGAATGTATGAAGCTAGAAGTAGAAATAGTGGCTTTGAGTAAATAACTTAGAAATTCTAAGTTATAAATAGACAAAGTTTTGAAACTAAAAAGATTTTTAGACATTATTCATGAGTTAATCAACTCTCAAAATCCTCCAAAAGATAGATCCAGTCTTGGTTATGATAAAGGGAAAATCTCTATAACTAGTACATCTGTAAACCTATATGACAGCTTCAAATCTTTCAAGGATACAAAGAAAAGATTTGATCATGCCTCCTAGTGTGAACAAAGGTTCACGAGTCTCTAAAAAAGATAAAAATAATCCCAACAATAAAACTAAGGATATGTGGAAAGTGAAATTTTAATCTATGATTGCTCAACTGCAATTCATGTTAAGGAGCATAATTTATGGGTAATAGATAGTGGTTACTCAAAGCACATGACTAGTGATAAGAGAAAGTTCATCAAACTAAGTAACTTTAAGGAAGGATGTATCATCATGGGAGATAATATTGTAGTAAATATCTAAGGTAAAGGAATCTTCAACATAAATGAAAAACTACCTACACATGATGTCCTTTATGTTAAAGGATTGAAGCATAATATACTAAGCATCAATGAAATGTGTGACAATGTATATAAGGTCACATTCAATGTATAAGGATTAAAGATAAGGAGATATATAAGAATAGTTTCAGAAGGGAAAATAACTAAAAGCAATATCTATAATCTTAGTGAAGTAAATAGAAATAGCTACCTTATAGGAAATATCGATGATAGTTGGTTATGGTATAGAAAATGGGTCATGTCAATTTTGAAAACCTATTCAAAGTGAGCTCAAATAAGTGTGTTAGACATGTTATTAAGATAACCAAACCTATAGACATTAATTTTAAGGAGTGTTAACAAGGTAAGTATACAAAGGTTAGATTTCAAACAAAGGAGTATACAACTACAAATCCTTTAGAGTTAGTTCATACTGATCTTTGTGGTCCTACTAAGACAAGAGGATCTAAAGGAGAAAGATACTTCATGTTATTTATATATTATTATTCAAGAATGTCATGGGTAACCTTTTTGGAGGACAAGTCTCAAGCATTTGAAAGATTCAAGATCTTTAGATCTAGGGTAGAGAATGAGATTGGTTAAAATACCAAATGCTTAAGATCTAATAAAGGTGGAGAATTCACCTCAAATGAGTTCATATAGTATTATGAGAAGCATGGAATCAAAATTCACTACTCTATAATAAATACTCCATAATAGAACGAAGTTATTGAAAGAACATGATAGTTAAGGAGATGGCCTAAACAATGCTAAAGTAGGCCAAGTTACCTTAGAGATACTGGAGATAAGTAGTCTAAATAATAATATATATTGTGGATAGTATTCAATTGAGGGTAAAAACTCCCTATGAACTATGGTATGTAAAACCTACCTCTGTTAAGTATTTTAGAGTGTTTGGTAGCAAATGTTACATCAAGAGAAGAGAAGACAATCTGGGAAGCTCTTAATCAAGATGTGATGAAGGAAAATTTATTGGTTATTCCACCCAAATTAAAGACTACATTTAATATAACAAAAGGCTACACAATATTGTAGATAGAATCAATGTTAAGGATGAAGAAGGCATGAAATATGATAAACCTGACAAAGACATCTATGAAGAAGAATCAAATTCTTAAGAGGAAGTAACTAATGAAAAAGCTAAGGTAGCAAATGAGGAGACACCCATAAGATTTGTTCAAAAGGATCTTCCTATAGATTAGATCATTGGAAACAATAATGAAGGAGTTTAAGCAAGGAGAAGAGTAAGATAGATCAAAAAGAAAATAATTTTTGTTCTAATGTCTAAAATTGAGCCTAAAATCTATGTTGAAGCTAACAAGGATGAGAATTGGCTAATAACCATGGCTAAAGAACTGAGTTAGATAGATAATGAAAAAACTTGGGTATTAGTTCCAATACCTTCTAATGAGAATGTAATAAGTACAAAGTGGGTATTTATAAATAATCTCAATGAATATGGAGATGTTATAAGGAATAAGGCAATATTGGTGTGGAAAGGAAATGCACAAGTTGAGGGCATAGATTTTGAAGAAACATTTTATCCAGTTGATATATTGGAAGCCATAATAATGTTTCTATTATTCTTTGTTTATAATAAGTTCAAATTCTATCAAATGGATGACAAGTTTGCTTTCTTGAATGGGAACCTAGAACAGGAAGTCTATATTAAATAACCATAAGGTTTTTAACTATCAAAAGAAGAAGATATTATTTTCAAACAAAATGAATATCTGTATGGTCTAAAATAGGCACTTAGAGCATGATAGTTAAGATTGGACTAGTACTTGAAAAAATAAGGATTCATCAAAGGTTATGTAAATAACAATCTATACTTCAAATATGAAGGTGAGCATATGTTAATTTTTCTAGTATATATAGATGACATCATTTTTGGTGGTAGAAATAATAGTATGTGTAAATACTTGGCTACTCAAAGACAAAATGAGTTTAAGATGTCTATGCCTGGAGAACTTTCTTTCTTCCTTTGTCTAAAAATAACACAATTTGATGAAGGGATATTCATATCACAAACCAAGTATGCTAAGGAAATTCTAAAGAAGTTTGTAATGGAAGACAAAAAACTAGTTGGTACTCCCATGATAATTAGATGTAGGTTAAGCGAAGAGGATTAGTTCCTTGATGAAAAATAGACTATGTGCATATCAATGATAAGTAGCTTATTATACCTAGTGACATCAAGACCTAATATCATGTAAGTAGGATACATGGTTACAAGATTTTAATCTACTCCTAAAGAGTCACATGTCAATGCAATGACAAGAATCTTTGGATATATCTACAGTACAATTGAGTATGGACTGTGGTATCCCAAAGGTGAAATTTTAATTTTAATAGCATATATAGATGTTGATTGTGTAGGAAGTGTGGATGATAGAATAATCACTAGTGGTGGTGCATTCTTCCTTAAAAACAAACTTGTTTTATGGCTGAGCAAAAATCAAGAGTTAGGTACTCTTTCGATAACAGAAGTAGAGTATGTTGCAATAATGGCATGTTGTACTCAAATCTTATGGATGAATAAAATGCTCAAAGACATCAAGTTAGATTATAAATAACTTATCTCTATTCTTAATGACAATTTAAGTTCTATTAACATATTAAAAAATCCAGTGATGCATTCCATAACCAAGCATATATCAATCGGGTATCACTTTTTAAGAGAAAAGGTTGTAGATCAAGAGGTCACAATGGAATGTGTGTCAACTAAGGATCAAATTATAGATATATTATCCAAACCTCTTACCTAGGAACAATTTGAATATATAAGATATAATTTGGGAGTGGTGGCTCATACACCACATCATTAGATCTTAGTGATGGAGCATGAGTCTAAGGGAGAATCTTAGAATACTTATTAATCCCAAGAAGAAGAGAGAAAAGGAAACTCAAGTATGAATATTTTTTTAAAAAATTAATGAGTTAATGGTTTTAGATTCTTGGACAAACTCCTTATTTAATAAAGGTGGAGAAACATTTGGAAAAATATTGAGAAAGAGTCCCTTGGCCATTGATGTCAAAGGGGGAGAAGATGTGCAAAATGCTCTCTATAAAATTTTGAAAGAATAAAGCATGTGATCAAGTTGTGTTTTGGAAAATGTGTCATTCTTTAAGGGGGAGAAATGTTAGAAGCCAAGTTATATCCAATTTATGTTTTGGTATGAAAATCTTCTGTTTAATCTAATGCAAGCAATGCCAAATGAGCAAAATATTAGAAGATCAGACCATTTAGTTTGCATCAGCACATTTAGTTTTCCATCAATGCTAAATGGGGAGATTGATGTCAATATGATTTTCTTTGATGTCAAAAGGGACACTATAGATTTAACTGATGTCAAAAGGATCAAGCAAGATCGATGGAAAGAAGATCATGTTTTACAAGTTACATAGTGCAAAGTTATCTTGCTTTTATAGAGACCATTTATAGATGTTTGAATTGAATCAAATAGAAAATTCATTATGCATTTTTCATGAACATCTTAAATATATGGTTAGTAGGTTTAAATGAGAATTAATGAGCTTAAAAATTATTTATTTTGGTTCTTAGTGATTACCATGATTTCATAGTAAAACTTTATGATCTTTAGTCATGGTATCAATAGGTGTGTTTTATTTTTGTGTTGACTAGATATAGTTGGGACCTGGTAACTTAAGTTATAACTGAATTCCTTGTCATCATTAGGAAATTGACCCCTTTGACCTAGTAATTACCAACTCAAGAAAATTTTATAAGACGTTATATTTACTAAGTCTTCAACTTAATATTCATCCCATCTCAATCAATGGTCAATGCTTAATCATATGCTAAAGATCCAATGAAGCATTGGAAAGTCAATTTGTCAAAGTCACCTCTAAGTAAACATGCTAGTGACAAGTGTCACAATCATAGAGTTTGTATAATTAATCTATGAAGTGGTTTAGAGTCAAAAGGTCAATGAGATATGTAGAATGTCCAAGTGTTTCAATAGTGAGAAATGATAACAATGTGTATAAGGCATGTGTTAATGTCAAGTATCACATTCTCAATAGCTAAACAAAGATAAAGATTAAGATTGTCAGAAGATCTGACAATGAGAGGATCATCATGCAAAGGAGATAAAATAGATCAAGTGGACTCAATGGGATAAAGTGATTGATGTTTAATGACTTAGAGGTGAGTTAATGTTTGAGAAAATTTCAAAGAGATTTATAGAATGTAAGCATTCCAAAGACTGAAGAAGCAATGAGATAAGATAAAGAGCTCAAGGTTGAATGATAGATAGAGATAACATTCATGAAACTATGAAGATCTAATGGTATGTAGTAAATTGAATTAGAAAGATCAATGGATACATTTTAGAGTTGAATAGTTAAACTCCTAAAGTGTACAAAGATCAAAAAGAGTGCATAAGTCTTTCAGAGCTTGATTAAATGGATGTTTTTTAAAGTTGATCAATTTGAATGAAGACCATCAAATCATAGCACTAAAATTAAGATGAATGGTTGATATTTAAGTAAATGGTCATGCTAATGGTCAAGCACAAAAATATGAAAGAACATGTAAGTAAGCCATAAATCATGACATAGATAATGTGTTTGATTGTTTTAATTGATTAAATTTATGTAAATATGCATGTGTATCAAAACTAGAGACCAATATATGATATAAATAGTAATGAGACCAAGAACATAATAGTGGAGCATGGATTCAAGATGTGGTAAACTTGTATCTCAAGATGTAATAAACTAAGTCTAGAACATAACATGAGGTGTTATCAAACTAGTGTGATAAAAAATAATATACAAAACTCTAGATCAATTGCTTATATATATATGTCATCTATAATATAGTTGTAGTTGCTAAGAGTGTGTCATATAGAACAATGTAGAGACACAAAGAGAATGAGCTACTATTTATGAATTATGTCAAACAAAAAATATAGGGACATAAAGGAGTAGAGTGAGAGAGAGGTGAAGTGTGTCAAATAGAGATAAATATAGACACAGAGACATAGGGGTAGAGAGGAAGAAAAAGAAGAGAATGAGCAGAGAATGAGTAATTATAGACCAGACCTATAACAGAGAATTAAGATTTAATTCTTTTATGAATCAACATTTTAATTTAGAATTGTAATGCATAGTAGATTTGATTGGTTGGTGCCATCAGACAAGTTTAGTTGGTTCTTAGTTAGGGAGTGAGTGCTTACTTAGAGTTGGTGCTCTTAAACTAGGGGATTGGTGTCTCATTAGAGTTGGTTCCCTTAAATGTGTAACCAATGATATTTTTCTAGTGATCCTTTGACTATGAGGCTGGATTAGAATACTAGATTCTAACATCTATTCTCATTATGTTTTTTCCATATTAGGTTCTCCATGTATAAATATGGTGTCATATGAATTTGTGTGTGTGTGATCTCTGCATATTTGTTTTAATTTTCATATCTTATCTTGTTTTATTTAAAATGTATTAAATGACTAAGTTTAAGAAATCTAATGATTCACCCCCTCTTAGTAGAGAGCTATGTTTTAACAGATTTATCAGGTCATGATAATTTAGGTGTGGACCCATTTTCCCAAAGTAATTCAATAGGTGACATGTTTAATGTCCCATTCATTGATGAACTAAGTGTGGCAGCTACTAAGGACCATGATCCAAATATAATGGATAACATGCAAGTGTCTTCCTATTTAAGCCAAGATGGGGTTAATACACCACAAATAACCCTAAAAACAAGTACCTCTTTCCAATAACATGAATGTTTCACAACATTAAGGGGAAGAATTCCTAATTCCCAACCACAAAACAATAATCCAACTCCTCAACTAACTACTTCTTCAAGCACACAATAGTATGAGATAAGTAATCAAGGTCTAGCCAATGTTTTAACTCAACAAGTGATGAATGTTATCTTGCCTTAATAGGTGATTGCTAATATTATACAACCATAGGCACAAACTAGTTTACCACCTCTGTAAAGTCAAAACACTATGCCACCTAAATATGGGGAAACAAATATCATAGTTCAAAAGGTAGTGATTAATATACCTTAATAATCATAAACCAATTTACCTCAATAATTTTAGATGTTATCTAGTTAACAATGTATTTCTATTGGTCAATAAAAAATTCCAAACACCCAACAAGCATATATTTCACAATTGGTATTTGCTTAATAAAGAGGTACCAATGTCTAATAAGCACCTATTAGTAAATAATTACCTTTCACTTAACATGTGCCACATATTCAAATACATGGCCTTGGTCAATAACAAGTACCATTTGTTCATGCAAGTTTGACTAGTCAGTAGCAAGTCCCTACTCAAACTTAGTAATGAGGCCACCAATTGCTTTAGGTTATAGCTTCATCCATACCTTTTCTATGTAAATCCCCATAACCATCTATGACTCATGAAAATGAATGAATGAATTTATGATTTTGTGTGTGCATTAATATATATATATATATATATATATATATATATATATATATGTTATGATATAAATTAATGATGCTTTTTCTTTTATTAGATTATGCTTGTGTAACTTTATTTAACAAACATTTGAAGGGTAATATAATGCTATAAGAATATTTTTTTGGCACAAAACTTACATATTTTCCATAATAAATGTTGGCTTCAACTTACAATATACCCACAAAAATTGTTGGCTTCCACCTATAGGCTACCTACAACAATTGTTGGCTTCCACCTATAGGTTGCCCATAACACTTACAGGTTGCCTATAGCCACTACTAGTTTCCACTTGTAGTTTGTTCATAGTAACTATTGGCTTCCACCTACATGTTACCCATAGAAACTATAGGTTACTTATAGAAACTCTAGGATTTCACCTGTAGGTGACCTGCAACCACTACACAGAATAAAACTATTGTTGTGATAAGATCTTAAAGGCACATCTAGCTATCTTAGGAACTAAGTGGATGATTGAAGAGGACTTTCCATAACTATTGTATAAAATCCACACATGCAAATAATCTTGAATGTGCTTCCAAAGATGAGAAAGATAAATATAATGGAAAGGAGACAAAACAAAGTAAAACATCATAATAATATACATTTTCCTTAACCGAGTCAAGCCTAAAACAAGTAACTTCAGTTACTAACAATCTGAAGGTTGATTGGGGTAGTTTCTAAATTATTTTTATTTTCCCTATTTTAGAGTTTTTGGTTAAGCTAGTAAACTACTTTTTGAATTTAATGGAAGAACCTAGATTAGATTAGGAGTGGGATAGACAATAATAGAGTAGATTTATAGAAGTCATTGCATTTTGAATATTGTAATATTTTATAAAAATATTTAATTGCTACAAATCTTAGTAATGATAAGGTTGATTCTATAATAATATTTTATAAGTCTCTTAAAGAAGGATTGGAACTCAATTATAAATGACAAAGGGCCCCCTCAAAAGGAGTTGTAGTGAGGATCCTAACCCTCTTTATTTTAAGTGTGTTACAAGTTGATGTCATTATTAGTTTGACTATATAAAGTGTGATTCATGTGTGATTCATAAGTGTGAATTATTTATATATTTCTATATTTCTATTATAATAATTTCATAGTATAGCTATCTGGTGAATTCAACATAAGTTCATTGTACTATAGTTAGTAAATAAAGTTAATCTATGAATCAATAATGCATATATAGTGTTGACATCTTTGAAAAACATACACACCTTGAGTTAAAAAATTAACTTTTAATCAAACTCAAGAATATAAAAATTAACTAGGTAATAAGTCTACACAACATTTTAGTACCATTGCTGGAGAAGGTGTCAATTATTATTTTCTAGATCAATTATTGCTTTCAATATTGATAAATGTACTATCCTACCCAATCAAGCAAGTTGAGTGAGGATACTATGATGTCTTATGATAGATGTCTAAGTTTTTTGATGTTGATGGTGCACAATTGTTTTGATGAACTATCCTACCCAACCAATAAATTTGAGTGAGGGAACTATGGTGTCTTCTGCTATATGTCTAAGTTTTTGGATGTTGATCATGCACAACCTTGAATGCCTCTTTGTAATATTTTGATTTAATTAGTTAATGGTTTTATTTAGAATTTACTTTGATGTAATATTGATTTACTTTCTGTAAAGTGTGCCTTTAATTTATTTTCTTTCATTTCCTACTTTCTAGGGTAATTTTTATTCTTTCATTTCCTTCTTTCTAGAGTAATTTTCTCACATTCAGTAGATAACTTTACTACTTTATAGAAATAAAATTTCAATTTCAATTAATTTTATTTTTTCACTCCTTTATTTCTCTACATTTTATTTATTTTGATTTTTTTGAACAACTCCCTGGAACACATGAAAAACACACTAACCTTATGCAATAAGGGAGAAGAAGCTAAAGGATTGGCAAAAAATTTATGTAAATAGAAAGATATTATTGAGAGAGATTCTCTCCAAATAATCCATAAGTTACTACCAAGAGAGAACCACAAATACTTGTAGAAACTAAGAATCTTGTTGAAAAATATACCATAAGCTAGATGGCTCTTGAAGAAGGAAACACTAAAAACCAAAGGAGGTAGCTTAAAAAAGAAGTACTATTGGCCACTCTAGAGAGTAACATCAAAACATCATTCTAGTAAGACATTCTTGATCAAATCAAAGAAATCTCAAGAGAATCTTTAGATTTTTCATCTGGTAAAAAGAATATAGACTAGTAGATAAATGTTTACTATCATCATGATGAAGGGACTGATACGAAATTATAAGATGTGATTTTTGGTAAATTTGGTATCTATATCATAATAAAATACATCATGAACAAAGAAGGAGACTTTCTAGATGGCGACAGGACTCCAGACATAGTTACTTTTGAATTTCCTATTCTAGATGCAATAGGCATAACACAAATAAAAAATATCCATCCCTTAGCCTTGCCCAATTTTAGAGGTAATTTATAAGAATATCCTAACGTATTTTCATTCAAATTTGATATCCTCTATATAATTTATGACTATAAGCAATACACATAGAAATTGGAACTTTTTCTAGCCACCCTCAAGGACTCATAACTTCATTAGTTCATGGGACTGGGTAGTAATTCAATCCACACTTGGGATGACATGAAAAAGAAATATTTGGATAAGAATCAAGAATAAGGATGATGAATAAATTATAGAATAAATGACATCTTCAAGATGACTCAAGAAGTGTATGAATCTTTAGAAGGCTATGTTGAATGGTTCATTTTTAGTGTATAAAAATTCAAGCAAAGTGCACTAGGAGAGGAACCTCTAAAACTCAACTTCCTAAAAGGAGTTAGAGAAGATTGTCAAGAATCCTTGGAACTAATGAGTGGGGAAGATATATCCCACTTTCCATTCATAGACATTAATAAGTTGAGCAAGAATTATTCTAGGTCTGTCATAAATAAAGCTAGGGGCAACAAGCTTCCACTAGTAGTTGCAAGTGGCCTATCAAAATATAAAGTTAGTAACCTATTACAATACATTAAATAGGATATCATTATTCACTTGGCTACCCAGCTAGGTAGCCTAAACTCAAGGCAAAATCAAGTATCCTTAGATCAATCTTTGACCATCTATTATCCAGACTATAAGAAAAAGAAGATAGATTATAGGTGTCATGAGATTTGGGTTAAAGTAGCTAATATCACAGCTGAAGAACAAAAAATAGTAGAGTTACACATTGTAAGAGGATATGTGGACCAAGTTTTATATGTTGTATATAGGAATCCATGGGTTCAATGACCATCTTATCTAGGTATGGGGTAAAATCCACCTTTTGTAAATTCTACCTCCTTTAATTCATAATTTAAAAATACTACTCCCAATTGGACTTGTCCATGGATGAATACCCCACCTCATAATTCTAGTTTAAAGCCACCTTAGACAATATACCCTATCACCTCTTAGTTTCATCCACAAAATGTATCCCCACCTTGGATACAAGCTTAAAAATCACACCAAGACCCACCCTTCATAAACTAGTGCCAACAACCCTAAAGACCCAATCAACCCTAGGGAAACCATCAAGGAGGATTACCTCCATAACATCAACATAAACCTCTTTCTCTTATTCCCAATACATAATATACACCTAATCCTAACCATATCCCTACCCAACCCATGTATAATCTTGCAAATAATTTGGTGTAACTGACATCTAGTACTGAACCTGTTCAGTACCCAACATACATGGTGAACATCCATGAAGTTAACCTATGTTTAGGAAAATATCTAACACCCCTATTCCCAACCATAATAATGGAATTAGATTAGGAAACTCTAAAAGATCATTCTAACCCACATTCACCACCATAAGAACCCTTCAAGCCAAAAAATAATGTTATTAATGAAACATCCCCACCATTTATAGAACGTCTTAGCCTTTAGTGCCATGTAATTGAGCCTAATTTTGATTTCATAGGATAGCTCAAGAATCTCTAAGTTAAAATTCTTCTCTTCTAGGCTATAAAATATGTGCCCATATATTCCAAAGTTGTTAAAGGATTTTGTCTATGTAAACTTGGAAGGAAGAAGAAGGATCTAAATAAAGTGCATGTGATTGGCCAATTGGTAGACATTGTGTTGGAAAATGCCCTACTAAAGAAATATTTAGATCTAAGATCCCTAGTAGTAACAGTCTAGATCCATGACCAATAGTTATCTAATTCATTGATAGACTTCAGGACTATAATAAATGTAATAACAACTAAAACCATGAACAAAATTTAGTTAAATAATATTTATCCCACATCTACAATGATAGAAATGGATGATAGGTCTACAGTTTAACCAGAAGGAGTTATTGAAGATTTTTTCATTACTATATATTATTGGGAGTATCATGTAAATTTAATTTTAATACAACCAAAGTATAATTAGGGTGTATATACTCTTATCTTAGGATGACCTTGGCTTGACACAGTTGATGCCTTCATTAGCTATAGATTAGTTAACATGTTTATATCCAATGGAAACCACACTAAGAGTTTGGTCCTCTATCCTCCATCATAGCCAACCTTTACACTAAAGCATGTATTATAGGCTGAATAATATTAGGTAGAAAAACCTCCGTAGATTCTTGTATTCACCATAGACCATGCATGCACCTTAGTTGATAATTAGGAAGATAAAATTCTCTCTAATGTTATCCAAAATAATTACCAAACTCATTCTATATATCTCAACCACTTATAATGTGTTGAGTGCCCATTTATTAGCCTCTAGGAAGAGGATAATTTTGATGCATCTATATAAGAAATATTCCACCACATTCTACCTCATAGTTGTATCCAAACCAGATCCATTAGAAATATAGAAATTATGAAATAACTCTCATAGAAAATTGAAATCTCTCCAAGAAAAACATTGCTTATTACTAGCAAGTTGGAGTCAAATGAGGAAAAGTACCTAGTCATCATGTTACATGCAAACCAGTGCACTTTTGAATGGGATTATGAAGATATACAAGGAATTATCCCAGAAACATGCACACATCATATATATATATATATATATATATATATATATATATATAAAATAAGAGTTCCAATCAATCAGACAGCTACAATGTAGGATGAACTCGGCTCTTAGAGAAATAGTCAAAGTGGAATTACAAAAACCTTTGACCACTAGATTTATATATCCTATCTCAAATAGTGAATGGGTCTCATCATTGGTAATTATACCAAATAAAAATAGAGAATGGTGTGTATGCATATATTATAGGGAACTTAATACAATAACTAGAAAGGATAAATTTCCTCTACCCTTCATTGATCAGGTATTGGACACACTACTAGGAAAGAAATATTTTACCTTTATGGATGGCTTTAGGGGTTACAACCAGATTATAACTGCTCTTGAGGACCAAGAGAAGACCACCTTCACTTGTCCTTGGGGTACTTATTCCTATGTTATATTACCTTTTGGGCTATGTAATTCTCCTACAAAATTCTAAAGGGTTATCCTAAGTATCTTTGTAGGTATAGCCAATGAATGTGTATAAATCTATATGGATGACTTCACTATTTATGGAGAAAAATTTGATGAGTACCTAAAGAACCTAGAGAAAGTGATGCAATATTTTCAAGAGCACCATTTGTCTTTAAGTCACAAGAAATGCTACATGCTTATGATAGAAGGAATTGTCTTAGGCCACCATATATTTGTCGAAGGAATTAATGTTGACCCTACAAAAAATAACATCATAAAAAACCTACTTATTCCTTAGAAATAGAAAGATGTTATGAATTTTTTAGCACATATTGGTTACTATAGGAGATTTATAAAAAAATTTAGCGAAATATCATTACCATTATTCATTCTCATAACTAAAGATGTTTAATTCATATAGACTCTTATCTATGATATAAACTTCAAATAATTGAAGGAATTATTGACCACCACCCTTATTCTTGTGATCTTGATTGGAATTTTCCTTTCCATATTCATATATATGCTTCATATATTAATTTAGGAGCTATGTTAGGCCAAAAATAGGAAGTAATCAATTATTCTATATATTTTGTTAAAATGAACCCATAGGCAACAAAATTAAATTGCACAATCACTAAAAAGATTTTTTAGTAGTAATATATGCTATCAACAAGTTCCATCACTATATAATAGGGTATCAATTCTTTGTTCTTACAGACGATGAAACCATTAGTTACCTTATGAAAAAACCAACTATCCCAGGTAGAGTGACAAGATGGTCGGTTTTATTATAATAATTTGATATGATTATTGTAAATAATCTTAGTAAGGATAATGTCATGGTTGAGTTCTTATCTTGAATATAATCCCCTCAAGAGGATACCATAGTGGATGACTCATTTCTAGATTAACACCTATTCTCCCTCACCATTACCACACCATGGTATGTTGATATTACTAACTACATTATAATAGGGTTACTTCTACAACACTTCCTAAACAAAAAAGAGATTTGATTTAGAAAAATGGTAGGTATTCACACATATCCATATTTCTTTCCTATACTAGGCCTGACTCCATCATCAAAAGATGTCTTAGAGAAGATGATGTTTCAAATATCCTCAAAGCATATCATAATGAACACTATGGAGGGTAGTTTGTAACCAAGCATACAGTCATAAAAATATAAGATATTATTGGGCCTCACTCCATAAATATGTAATAAGGTATACTACTTATTGTGATAGATGTTAGTGTATGGGGAGACCCATACATTTAGATGAGATGCCTTTTCAACCTCAAATGGTGATTAAAACTTTTTAAAAATGGGGCCTAGACTTTGTAAGACCTTTTGATCCAAAATTACAAAATAAAAAGTACATCCTTGCATGTACTAACTATGTCACTAAATAGGTGGAAGTAAAGGCTCTTACACACACTAGGGATGAGAAGGTGGAAACCTTACTCTATGAATAAATATTCACAATATATTGTGTGCCATGAGAAATAGTCACTAACTAAGGACCCCAATTCACTACTAGTTTAATTACTACTTTGGTCTAATAATATGAGATTAGGTATAAGAAATCAACTTCATATCATCCACAGTCTAATGGACAGGTGGAAGTCACCAACAAGGAGTTAGAAAATATTTTGACCAAGACTGTTCGTATGTCCCATAAGGATTGGGAGGCTAGAGTTTATAATTTTTTTTGGGATTATATAATTACATGGAATACTACTACATGATTAACCCCATATGAGTTGTTTTGTGGGTAGAAACTTGTCTTGCCAATTGAATTTGAGCACAATACCTTACGGACATCACTAGAACTTGGGATGGATATATTTAAAGTATAGAAATATAAGATTATGTAACTAAATATCTTAGATGAATATAGATAGTAAGCATTGTAGAACATATAAATTATATAGTAGCAATAGATTGGATGGAATGATAAGTACATTAACACTAGATAGTTCAAAGCAAGATATTGGGTGCTTATTTTTGATTCAAAATACAAAGATCATAAGGGAAAACTCTAGACTAGATATCTTAGTCCATTTGAGATTGATCATGTTATACTAATGGAGTAGTGAAACTACAAAACATTGATCTGGTAAGATTCCATATTATAGTCAATAGCCATAGACTAACATTGTACAAAAATCCACTCACTCAAGAGTAATTTACCAAACACATACACACATACTTACAAAATTGATATAATAATGTACTAGATCAACATGATATCTCACCAAACAAAGGGAGAACCAGCTAGAACATAGATGGAGAAGGAGATGAGGACATCTTGGCCCTCCTCTGGCATGAAGTATGACACCTTGAAATGGTCCTTGACTAGCTACCCTCATAACTGACTTAACAAGGACCTATGATAAATATTCTACTATAGGCAATAGTTAGAGTAAAATAAATAAATAATCAAAAACATTTTTGGGCATTATTGGTAGTTTCTAGGTAGAAAACTAGCCTATTGGCTGCCCAAAACTATAAAATGGGCCTAAATAGAAAACTATCTTCCTATCTATTTAGGGGTAAAAACCAAAATGAAAGATAAATAATCATTCTGAGCAAAAATATTCATCTTCTTCTAGTTTCCTTGGGCTATTTTATAACTACTATAAGAACCTTTCTCATAATTACTATAAGTACCTTTGTCAATTAAGGTATTCCTTTAGTTGTTATGGGCTATTATCTAGCTATTGCAGCCACCTTACCCATAGTTAGTCCCAACTTTATAGTTTATATGGGCACCACGTATGGTTGTTGTAGGTACATACTAACACCTCTCTAAGTGCATGTAGGTTATTTTTTTACAAAATCTAAGCTATGGCCTTGACTATGGAATTTTGAGCAATTCATAGAAGACACCATAAAAGCAAAAGGAGGAGTGAAAGAGGATTAGAGTAGAAAAGTCAAAATATTGCTCAGGCATAAACTTGAATAACAAGGTAAGAGCCACAACAAAGGCATACACTTCCAATATCCATTTGAAGAGTTTTAGACCAAAATTTATGGCTATAAGGACACACATGAACCACTTTCAACTTTTTGTCATTTCAAGGAGATGAATTCACTCTGTCACATAGTGATATCTAGGATTTTTGAGAGCATAAGTCCCAAGTTTGAAAACCCTACCAAGTGATAAAGGAAAAATTCACTAGACATAGAATCAATATGGAGTAATATAACATAGAGACAAATCATTAGCAGGCTCATGTAGAGGAATATCACACAAAAATAACACCCTTAGATACCCTCTTCCATGTTCATGTAGCACTTGACTTGGATAACACAAAGATCCACAATGATCACCTTGTGGTAGGAAGAATATAATCTCTCATCTAACTACATGACCTCTAATCCAGTTCCATATAGGCTATCATGAGTACATATAGGTTGATGAGGGCATCATGGAAGGATAACATCATGTGATCTCATGATTACTAAAGTGGCTCATTTCAATCAAGTTATAAATACAAGGAAATCATTACATTTTGGCAACCACTTGCATACAAACACTCACATGTAAATCCTTTGCATAACCTTAGGTAGATTGATAAAAAGGTACACCATATATTTTAATCATAGAAAAGTATTTTTTATTCTTTATATAACATGTATTATATTGAAAAGCATATTTAATCATTAACTAGTTATTCATTAAGTCTTGTCTCCACTAACACTCATACCCTCATCATGACCCCATCCTCTCTCTTTTCATCCTCCTCATTCCACGTCACTTGGAGATATGTGACCTCTCACATAAGGGGGAGAATGCTAAAGGAAATTAATTCCATGCACTCTGAGATAGTTTATTTGTGTTGATTAAATGCCCATGATGACACCATATAATCAATAGATAAAAACTCACTTTTATTGTTTTCACTTGTGAATGCATCCCATTCAAACAAATCTCAAGCACAACATTACCTAGAACCTATAACATGCAACCATAAACTACCATTATTGAAAATACCTTTCTTTAATATAGGTAGAACTCTAGAAGCCAAACTAAGTGTGTTGACAATTATTAGTTAAAAGGGTCATCAAAAATCTAAATCTAGATAGAATTTGAGGGTTGGTTGTGAGACAATAACCCATATATTATAGAAACTTCAAGGAGACCCAGCTAGTTGGGATATCTTCAACAGAGTTGGATAGATCACTTATTTTGATAAATTGTAGCATTTATTAAAACCCCTTGGTAAGTAATTTTGTAGGGTCCTTTATATGAGAGAAAGCTACTATACATTGCATTACATTTCCAATCACTAAAGAATTGGTAAGACAAGCAACTAGGGTATCAAGTATAGGAGAAAACTGGCAAGACAAACCCAATGGT
>JARHVA010006200.1:162500-442500 GCA_037957365.1 Torreya grandis | reverse complement strand
GTGTGTGTGTGTGTGTGTGTGTGTGTGTGTGTGTGTGTGTGTGTCCATATATATGTTATGTTATAAATTAATGATGTTTTTTCTTTGATTAAATTATACTTTTATAACGTTATTTAATAGATATTTGAAGGGTAAAATAAGACTGTAGGAATATATTACATTATAAATTAATGATGTTTTTCTTTGATTAGATTATACTTGTGTAACATTATTTAATAGATATTTGAAGGGTAAAATAAGACTGTAGGAATCTTGTTTTGGCACAACACTCATAGGCTACCTATAGCAACTATTGGCTTCTACCTACATGCTTCCCATATTAATTATTGGATTCTACCTATAGGCTACCCATAACAACTATTGGCTTCCACCTAAAGGTTACCCATTGCACCTGTAGGCTAACCATAGCCACTATTGGTTTTCACCTACAAGTTGCTCATAGTAACTTATAGCTTTCACTTAAAGGTTTCTTGTAGAAACTATAGGTTGCCTATAGCAAATATAGGCTTTCACCTATAGGTGACCCCATAACCACTATGAAGAACAAAACTATTTTTGTGATTAGTTCTTAAGGGCACATCTAACTATCTTAAGAATTGAGTTGATGATTGAATAAGATCTTCCATAACTATTACATAGACTCCCCACATGCAAAGAATCTTAGATATGCTACCAAAGATGAGAAAGACAAGGATAATGGAAATGAGACAAAAATAAGTAAAATAGAAAAATATTATACATTGTCCTTAACCCAATCAGGCCTAAAACAAGTAACTTCAGTTATTAACCACCTGAAGGTTGACTAGGGAAGGTCTTAAAGTATTTTTACTTTCCCTAGTTTAGTGTTTTTGGTTGAGATAATAAATTGTCTTCTATACTTAATGGCAAAACTTAGATTAGATTAGGAGTGGGTTAGATAATAACATAGTAGAATTTTATAAGTCATTACATTCTAAATATTGTAATCTTTTGTAGAAATCTTTAATTGTTACATAACTAAGTAATGATAAGTTTGATTATGTACGAAGCTTTTACAAGTTTGTTAGAAGGATTGGAATTTAGTTCTAAATGAGGAAGGCCCCCTCAGAAAGAGTTGTAGTGAATATCTTGACCCTATTTAGTTTAAGTGTGTTGTAAGTTGATTTCATTATTAGTTTGATTATATAAAGTGTGATGCATGAGTGATTCTTAAGTGTGAAGTATTTATGTATTTTTTATTTTTATTATAATAGTTTGATAGTATAACTATCTTGTGAATTCAACATACGTTCATTGTACTAAAACTAGTAAAGCAAGTTAATCTATGAATTAATAATGCATATATAGTGTTGAAATCCTTAAAAATCATACACAAATAGGGTTAATAATTAATGTTAATCAGACTCAATAATTTAGAAATTAACTAGGTAATAAGTCTACACAACACCTAGTTTGCATAATACCTTCCAAAACATCTCATACTTCCATAACAACTTGAATTCCCTTAGACCCAAGGCCATTTTCTAAATCTAAACTATAATATTTACCAATAATTCATGTAGTATTAGAAACCTCATCCCAATACATGGATACATATTCCTAGTTGATTGGTCAATCAAAGTAGCATTCTAAAATAATCCATACTTCCATTATACCCCATTAAAGTTAATCCACCTTTGACCACATAGCCATAACCACAACCAAATGTACCATCATGTTTATTGGCCCAAGAACTATAAGAGATAAAGGATCCAATTGTAAACATTCAAATAGGAAAGAAGACTTAGAATTTCAAATGGATGATATGTGTTCATACACATATAACATAGAGTATATTCATATACCATTTCCTCTAGGTTATGATCCACTAAAATTTGACAAGTACAATGGTAAAGGAGACCATAGAGAGCATATAAAAGAGTTTTTTGTCACATGCTAGCTAGTGAGCTATAATGACATCTACCTACTTATTCTTTTCCCTTGAAGTCTAACTAGATAGACTTTGGAGTGACTTTGTAAGTTCCCAAAGAACTCAATAAATAGATTCGATGATATTTTATATAAGTTTGTTCAACATTTCTCCTACAATCTCAAACATAAGATTTTAGTAGTGGATTTGTGTTAAGCCAAGTAGAAGGTTGGTGAGAGCTTTGTGAGATAATTATAGACATGGAGAGTACTTGTTAGTCATTTCACCCACAATCTACTAGATAAATAATTGTTAACTATGTTTAAAAAATATTTCATAGTGAAATATCTTATCACTTGGAGCTTCAGTGTGCTCATGCATTCAAAGATATCATTGAGAAAGGCATATAAATAAAAAAAGCCCTTATAAACAAATAGATTATCAAATTGTCTTCCTCAAATTAGAATCAGAGCCAAAACTAAAATTTAGTCCCAAGTTAGAACCCTATTCCAGTAAAAGCACAAGCATCTACATCTACTAATACTAGTAGTTATGAAAAACCTAATCCATGTAACCACAACAAAAATGTTGTTAGTAATTGAGTAACTAAGTTGTGTCATGTTTGAATGGTGCAAACATCATTTTCTCAACCTATGCAATAAATGCATCTTATTACATAAATGCAACCTATCGAACAAGCATAGTTTATGCCTCAACCTAGGCAAAATCCTTAAATGCTACAACCATAACCCTTGTAAAGACCTCCTCTAAGAAAAATACCGACTCTTAGAGTCTATAGTGAACTTGGTGAGCTTATTAAAGTAGTGTTTCTCATATTAGCTATGACTAATATGATTACTTGACCCAGTTCCAAAACACTTTCTTGAGGGAATACCTTATTTAGATTAGTATAAAGAGCATGATTTATATTAATACCATTATTTTCATGGACATTATATGATCTATTATGTGCATCTAAAGCACCTCATTGAGAATATGTTGGAAAATGGAGAGATCTAGTTAGATAATACAAAAACTACTTCCAATCAAAACTTAGGTATCTAATAAAATCCTTTTCCATAACATAATAATACAAATCAATAATGTTAACAATAAATACCACATTAATATCCACAATAATAAAAATAATAATAGTATCAATATAAAAAATAACAATGTCAACTACCGAATGGAAGGAACCAATGCCAAAATGACCCCAATAACTAATAGACCTACCAGGAAGTTTCACATGACTAAAAAAAGTTATAGGTCATATTTTTGGAGGTCACGTATCTACCATTAACATCAATCCTAGATAAAATGCCAATAGACTGTGACCATTACCTAACAATTCTGATCAACCTACCAATGTTGGTAATCTTCCCTTGACATGTGATGATATATAAACACAAAAATAACTAAGAATTACCATTTTAAGACCCTATCCTAGTAACTCTTCATTGTCCTATGACCATAGCAAAGTACATTGGCAATTAATAATTATCCTCTCTATCCCATATCCATCATTTTCTAGTTATGATTATCTTGTACCCAATATAGATTATCCCATCACAACTCATCAGTCTAAAATCACTATCCTTGGCCCATAACCCCCTACTAATGACCTGATCCAACACACTATGACAGATTAAAATAAGCAAATTACCACTATTAATTAAAAATACATGACATTATGTAATAACTCCAAAATAAAGTTTCAAAAATATCCATTTTGTATTTATTTCATACCTCTACCATCCAAAAGAATATCCTTACTAGAATTATAGGCTAATCTTGAGTGCCAAATGACATAACAACAGACAAATTTCAATCTTTAGATAGACACCTAGCCATAGGCCAATAGTTGATCTTCAACCAAAGCGATATCTCATCCCTTGGACCTCTCCATAATAACCCATTATACATTGAATTTGTCAAAACATGGCACAAAAATAAATGTGTCCTCATAGACAATGGATTAGGGCTGAATATTGTGTATTTGAAGCTAATTAAGCATATAGGATATAAAACTATTGACTTTAGCAATTGATTATTACTATCAATGCCTATGATAATGAAGAGTGAGAATCATAAGGAACCATTAGTTTGCTAGTGATTGTTGGGCCTTTAACCCATGATACACTTTTCCAGGTGCCAGACTTGGATTTATCATATGATTTAATTTTGGGTAGACCATGGATACATGAAATACGTGTAAGAACTTACACATTACACTAATATATCAAGTTACCTCATTCATAGATGGAGGTAACTATCCATGGGGATTTACAACCATATGAACACTACAAGCATCTAGAGGCCAAATATGAAATTTAGAATTATTGTTTTGGTCTAGACTAGTATAAGAGAAGGAAAAAAACAAAGAGATACTTGTTAAATTTCTAGAGACCAATTTCATAGACCCTAATACCCTTGCCTCATCTTCACATACACCTCCTATTGAAATTTATCATGATTTACAATTTCAATTAATGGTCTAGGATATTATTTTACCCATGACACATTCCACATACCATATCTTCCATAAAATACCAAGACCTATGGAAGGCCCAAAGTTAAGCCAATTTGTATGGAATGGTGATAGAAGGCAAAAATAAAGCTTCATAGCCTAACACCTATTAATTTAACACCTACCACTATCCAATAAAAATACCTATTTTATAATGATAATTCCTATTTATAGAATGACAAAGCAACTAATTATTATCATAGTACAAAGTATATGATCCCTAATAGGGTTGTGGATAACTGAGCATATGATGGAAAAGGCCTAGGAGAAAATTAACAGGGTACTTTTGAGCCCATTTCTATGACTAGATACAAAGGAACTCATGGTCTCAAATTTAAACCATATGAAACTAACCCCACATATCTTATTCATGATCTAACACCAATTTCAAGTGACAATGATGTCAATAGTGAAGTAGAGTATGATCATAATGTATATGAAGACCTTACCAGTACCAAATTATTTGATACATACACTATTTGAATTATTATGCTAATAATTTGACATTCCCTGATTCCTCTTTATCATCCTCAACTTATAGTCTAAGACCAAAAAGAATCCATAGTACATTTGGATTATTTTGATAATGATGAGACCTTTTGTGATTTTCTAGGCCTAAGATTAAATGTTCTATTAGAAGACATGAAATAAGGGTTATCTATCAAATTAGATCATACAACCTATTTTGGAAAGTGGGTGAATACCTATATCCAAGAAAAAAATAAAATCATTGAGGTCAGAAAGTGAAAACCTCTTTGAGGCACTTTTGGAATAGGGTAAAATTAAAGAAAAAGGATAGTCTTTTAGTGAAAACATATTTTAGGTGCCACTAGATGGGGATGTTCACCCTTATTTGAATGAATCTTGGGAGACCACTAATGGAAAACTTAATTTTGGATATGAGTTTGGTAAAGAGTAGTAACATGCTCTTGATCAAATTATCCAAGAATGTCTCACAATGTTTTTTACATGGTCATTCTTATCATTACGAGATTCAAACTCATCTTGTTTGGGAGAGCTTCAAGAACTAGTCTGAATAGAGGAATTTACCATTGTTGGCCAATTTACATCCTCGACAACTATTCTAGAAGATGGATCAACTCTGTTAGTAGAGAATACTATGGAAGTCAACATTAGGACTCTAAAAGGCCATAAGTGGATCAAATTAAGTGTGTCCCTCATAAGGAGGAACATGAAGTTTTTAAAATTCTTTTGAGGGAGTTTGTTGACATTTTTACATGGGCCTATTTGGACATGCATGTTTAGACCCTACCTTGGTTATACATCATCTCATTGTACATTCTCATGCCAAACTTGTGAAGAAAAATAATGCATTAAATGCATCCTCATATTGTTGTGTTAGTTAATAAAGAGTTGGAAAAACTCTTGGAAGTTAGATGCATCAAATTGAGTGACTATTCAAAGTGGATCTCAAACATTGTGCATGTTAGTAAAAATCCAAAAGGGATCTGAATAGACACTAGTTTTAGAGATACTAATAAGGCCTCCATCAAGAATGTCTTTCATCTACCAAATATAAACACAATAGTTGACTCCATATAGTATGAAATTCTTTCCCACAAGGATGGATTTTTATAATATAACCAGATCATGATCATTATAGAAGAATAACACAAAATAGCATTCACCACTCCTTAGGGAATGTTTTGTTATCAAGTCATGCCATTCAGCCTTAATAACATTAGGTAAACATACCAAAGGGTTATGACCATTATATTCCATGACATGATGAATGATATTATAAAATACTATGTCAATGACATATTAAGTAAATCTAATACCCATGTAGATCATCCAACTATAATACAAAAGATGTTTGAAATGCTTCATGAGTAAAAAGTTTGACTTAATATTAGGAAGTATGTCTTTGATTTCACTTCAAGCAAATTATTAGGATTTATTTTCTCTTATGGAGGCATTAAATTTGATCTTAGCAAGGTATGAGTCATAATTGAGATGATACCAAATTCCTTTTTGAAACAAATATATAATTTATAGGGAAAAATCTAGTCCATTAGATGCTTCATTTCATATTTGTTCAATAAATTCCATCCTTTCACTTATTTATTGAAGCAAGATATTACATTTTTGGGATTCATAATTTTAGAAAGACTTCACTCATGTAAAGGAATACTTAGCCAATCCACTAGTTCTATTACCACAAATGCTAGGGAGGCCTTTCTTATTATACCTATCTACCATTGATATTGCCCTGTGAGAGCTCTTAGCTCAACATGATGAAGATGGGAAAGAACGCTCCCTTTACCATCTAATCAATACAATGGTAGTGTATGAACATAAAAACACACCCATAGAAAAAGGTTTTTCAGGTATGGTATTTGCATCCCAAAAGCTATGTCATTACATGCTTAACAAAAAAGACCATAGTGACTATCAAAGTAGATCCACTCAAATATATACTTTCAAAAACAAAATTATAGGGCTAGATGGCTAAATGGATCATGATTTTGAGAGATTTTGAGATTGAGTATGTCAATCAAAAAACCATAAAGGGATAAATACTTATAGATCAACTTATTAAATCTACCTTTTTTGATACTCAACCATTTAATTTTGCATTTTCAGACAAATACATCATGACCACCATAGAATCACCTCCTAAGGAGCAACACTCAAAGCTATATTTTTATTGGTCATTCACATCTCATGGATTAAGAGTAGGACTATTATTTATTACACCTTAGAGGGATGATATTCTTAAATAATTTTATAGCATCTTTCCTTATAACAATAACAAGGATAAATTTGAGCTCTCATTGTATGGACTCATCAAGTAGTACAATTGAACATTCAACATCTCTAGTTCATGGTGATTCTCAGCTAATCATTAATCATGTTATAGACTAGTTATAGACCAAATAAGATAATAAGGTACCATACAAGGCCATAGTTGACATTATTAATTATAATATTTCTTAAATATAGTTTACACGCATACCAAAAGCTAATAACAGGACAACATATGCCATAGATACCATTGGTTCTTTGATCCACAACATAGATAAGTCAAAAGACTATCAATTCATCATTAAACATCTTCTAACACCTACTCATGAACCTTTAACATTGAAATGATTTACTAAATTATTGATCTAAGTTTTATTTGGTATTCCAACTTATATAACTACCTTCACAACCAAACCTTCCACTAGACCTTTCACATAAGGAAAAAATATTTCACATACCAAGCCTCTCAAAATACCCTACTCATCCCAACCCTTTACCGTAGAATATTTTATGTAACTCTACTTTATTATTTGAATTTTATATAATCCACATTAGAATTGAGATAAGTTGATGAAGGAGTTTGTGGATCCCATAGTAGTGGGGTCATCCTTTCCAAAAATCTCCTACATACTATTTAATCTAAAAAGATGTAAACAATGTCATAGGCATGCAAATTTGATTTATTATCTAGCTAGAACACTCAAACCAATGAATTCACCATGGCCATTTTTAATGTGAGGACTTGATTTCATTGGGAATATTAACCCTACATCCTTAAATGGTCATAATCATATCCTTACCACCACCATGTATTTCACTAAGTGGGTTGAAGATATACCCCTCATGTTATTGGAAAACAAATTTCCAAATTCATCTTCAACCATCTCATTTTCCATTATGGTATCCCCTCAAACATTATATCTAATAATGGTGTATCATTTAAAAATAAAGATTTCAAAGTAATCTATGTAGAGTTTAACATTTCACAACACTTTTCACTTCATATTACCCACAAGGTAATGGCTAAGTAGAGGTATCGAATAAGACGATTGTCAATATTCTTAATAATATTGTCAATGATGTTGGCCATGATTAACACCTCCATAAATTCCATTACCTCTAGGCTTACCATAATCCCATAGGATCCATACCATATTCCCTTATATATGGCACTAATGCAATCCTTCCCATCGAGGTTGAGTTGACTTATTTATGAATCTCATTGAAACACATCCTTGATGATGAGGATTATAGAGTTACTCACCTATAAGAGTTAGAGTTATTAGATGAAAATTATATGTAATTTAAAAATATCCTTCAAGCATATCAAAACTAGCTATGTAGTCAGTATAACTAGTGTGTCAACCATAAATAATTCAAACATGGTGATGTTGTTCTCATAAATAACCAAAAGAACACCTTGGCTGAGAAAAAGAAGAAAGTAAAGTTCAAGCCTAATTAGATAGGACCTTATGTCATTGTTTTTAATTATGGATCTATAGATTATAGGCTATCTACATAGGATGAAGATGAAATTGAGATCCTATGAACCTAATACATCTCAAGCATTATATCACTTGTGAGACCCAAGGTATTATCTATGAGGATCATTTACATCATAACATACTATAAAATTCCTTGTAACATATCATACACCATTCCTTCCATACCTTTCCTATTGATCAAATTTTTTTTACCCTACCTTCTCCCACTTTTGACCTTGGTTTGATACATTTATTCTTTTTTCATCTTAAAATATTATATTTAGATGAAGTTTCAATAGTTGATTGAGTATTTCACAAATACACAGTATCTTAGAGTAGTGTGGCAATGGTCTGACAATTGCATTCTTCATTATTATCACATTATATCTAATTCCTAGTGATAGTAATTATAATTACCTTTTGTTGAATTAATATCATTGACCCATGCCATTGTTTCCTCATTATAATTGCCTTTGGTCAAATTAGGAACAACCCAATTTTTATCCACATTGTTGCATCATTGTTATTATACTTTGATATTTGCCTAATTTTTGACCTTATTGCTACCTAGTCAAATTATTTTATTTTAAGGAAGAACTAAAGTGGCTTGAGGTCTCATGTGAGACTATGTAGGTATTTCTCAATTTATTTTGAGGTCATCTCAATGACCCCTTTTCCATGCTATCACTATTTTGTGAGCAATTTAAGTTTGCATACTCTCATCATTTTGTGATCATGTTTAAGCCATTATATCACCAATTTTTGAGTTAGATCATTATGTATCTCATAATTCTTGATCAAGCTGATATTCTTGGAAAATTCCAAAAACATTTTAAAATTTTAAAAAATCCAAAAAATAAAAAAAATCTTGAAAATTGGCATAGAATTTCCATGCAAGATATAAAGCCATCAATTTCTTTTAGGATGGGCCATATTTTCTATTTAGCTTCATTTATAAACCACCTTGATATTTGTCCTCCCATTTCTAGGAGAAATACATTTTCCTAAAGTCTACACAAACTATGTATATAACACTTGGATATATGGAGTATCTTGTGTTAGTCAGCCACACCTTCCTTTCTTTTTTGACCACTTCTTTTCCTTAAGGATTCTGGTACTCTTAGCTATTTCAAAAGTAACCACTTATCCTTTAGTTTCCCCATCCTTATTATCCTTATCTATACACTCTTTCTTTTTTATGAGTTCATATCTTAAGAATTATGCATCTAACTTTGATGCACTAATGACAACTTAGATTTTCCTACGCTCTCTCCATTTTGTGAGTGACCATTTCCAATGTTCTTGTCATTTTATGAGTTATTTACACTCTTGCCATTTTTTGAGTTCATTATCATTCTCATCTTTAGATGTAGTAATCATTATGAGCCCATTTCATGTGTGAGTGCTTGCCTATTTATTTTTAGTGTGGATTTAGCCTAACCATACTCTCACACTCCATGATTTATTTATGTTGATGCTTTCATGACTGTGAGCATCATCCTTATCTTTTTATTTGCAATCACCATTTTGTGAGACCCTTCCCATTTTCCTCTACATGACATTCATGTTTCCTTATCATCAATTTTATTTTATCCCATATCTTGGGAGAACTACATTTGTCTTAAATTTAATGTTGGATCTTGTGTCCATGGGACTATATAGGTAGTGTCCACTTGCTTGGTGCATATAGAGTCAAATCAGCTACCCCTTCCTTTTATTCTATTCCCAAATTTTTTATTTTTATGTGTCATTATTCCTTATGGCCTAGGGGAAACATTTTTAGTCTTTTATTCTTATGTTCTTATACTTACATCACTACTTTCTAGATTAGGGGTCACTATGTCACCAAGAGTAACACCTCTCACATGGATGAACAATTTGTATTTTATTTGTCCTAATATTATGATTAACCATTATTTGTATTTTTCCTTTGTATATTTATAATAGTTCATTTATTGTACTTGTATTTGATTTATATTGTTTATTTTCTTTTGTTTGAGTTATTTTATTTGTTTGAGGCCATATTTGTTTATTTTTATTGGTGTTTTGTTGTTCATTTCTTTATTTTTATCAGTGATTTTTGGTGTGTTCATTCTTGTTTATTGGTTTTTTTGTGTGTTTATTTTTGTTTATTGATGTTTCATTATGTGCTTAATATTGTTTATAGGTATTTTATTCTGTGTTTATTTCTATTTATTGGTGTTTTATTTTGTTTGTTTGTTGATTTCTTTTGTTTTTATTTTACATATTTACCTTTTATTTTATTGGTTGTTTTAGGATTATTAAAATTTATTTTACACTTAAGTATTGATTACCCATATCTTATATTTCAATTGTGAAGTAGTCTACATTCCTACACTTAGTTTATTGCATTATATTCACTTGCGATTTGATTTTTCATATATTATGCCTATGTTTTTTATACTTGCATTTAAACTAAGCTTTATTTATTTTATATACACATTGTTATTATAGTTGTATATAACTATGATAAATAATATCCTAAGATACAAAAAAAATTATTTTAGTGGAGCTTAAAAGCAATGGTGTCACAATAATTCTCCTTGTTCACACCTATAACTTTTCTGATCTAGCCTAACATTACTCAAATGTTTAGTAATTAACTCCCAAATGAATTTTAAATCCCTACTAGTTAGGACATGCATCTCCATACTATTAGGTAGCCAAAATTCATTAATATTCTCTATGATAGATTAATGTTACTATGTGAGTATGGATTCATTATGTAAGACCCTTTCCTAAATTGCCTTACTGGGGAAAAAATGAATTTTATCATGCTTCCATATTCCCTATCAGGTAAAATCATTGTCTTTCAATCCATTTTCCCTACTAGGGCATTTTCATTGGAAAAATAATTATCTCCATCTAACCTATTGGGGACCTCACTATGTTAAGGTCATTTTAATTATGATGATGATTATAGCTTCATTTGGGAAAATCATTATTTTTATCTACCCTATTGAGGCATCTCTCTATGCCACTGATTATAACTACCTTTTGGAAAATCAATATTTCTACATTTGTTACCTATCATTCACATAATTTCCTTTTTCTGAGGGATCATTTTCTGACCTTATTTGTTATTTTTTCCCTCAAGGGGGAATATGGGGCTCATCCATCACCTTTTAGGGAATTAGTCAAAGCATTAAATTTTTTTTATTCTTTGAGAAGATGTTATTGTTCTTATATCCTAAAACATCTTCCTAAATAGGAGAAAAGTGTAGACACCTTATTTTGGCCATAATTATGTTCCAAATATATTTTAGATTGGTTTCTACCAAATAATGCACATCAAGCCTAAAAATCACTAAATGTCCCAGTTTTGTTCTCACATTAGACATTAATGCTCAAAATCCTGTTGAGGCATCCCTATTTGGCATATTATCTTGTACTCACCAATAACCTCTCATAGATTCATCTTTAATCAAATTATGACCTAGAAAATTGATAGTTTGGCCTTTGGAACCATTAAGAGAGGAACTTAAATAATTCCTAAAGTGCAAAAAAGCTAAGCAAAATGAATTAACTATGCAAAGTAAATTATATGTTTAAGTGAAATTTCCATGTGCAATTATTGAAAATGAATTTTGTTAAAAGGAAATTTTAATAAAAATGAGTTCATGATGATGTCATCATTTACAAAGTCAAGTAATTGAAAATAGATCCCTAAAAGCCTTAAATTCATAAATAGAGATATATGATTAATAAATGCGATCTCTATCCCAAATATTAATAACGTGTCCCCTCTTTAACTCAGCTAAGATTAGTATAAACTCAATCCTAGTTAAATCTAAACTAATTGTACTTATGTTAGAGTTATTTTGGAAGGCTATAAATATAAGTCTTCACCCATTGTTTAATAATATATTTTGGTTTAATGTTATGATGAAAAAATACCTTCAAAGACCCTCTTTGTAGTGTTATAATGCTCATTTATTGAGAGAGATCTAAGCTAAAGCCAAATCCAAGCCCAAAATTGATAAGGTGACAAAGAAATATGATGAAAAAAGCACCATTTCCAAATATTCTTTGATCACATGTCTGTGCACATTCCTCCATGGCCAAATATAACTCTTGATCTCAAGGACGGTGAATAATGGTTGTTTTGTATTCTATTGATAGTTACTTGTATTTTTTTCTTATTCCTTGAGTTTTTAGGCTTGAGATTTTAGTTTTATTAGTGTGTTTTTATTTGATTTTAATCATACTAACATGATATTAATATCTTCTTTTGGATTCCCATTGATCACAAACAATATAAATAGTAGTTGTGTAAATTCATATGGGATAGGTAAAGGATACTCATATGAAAGATCCTCAACTATAACCACCTGATTAGCATATATATACTTGAGTTATATATTCATAGTGGATGAAATATATAGAATTTGATGTATCCATGACATACCCAATAAAATTTCAAGTGTATATGCACTAAGTATTACTAAGAATCTAGTGGATGCATATGTTGGTCCAACCTATAGTGGAAGTACAATATCCCCAATAGAACTCTAAACATGAACACTAAAACCATAAATAACTATGTAAATTGGATAAATGTCCTATTTTGAATAACCCAAATGTTGTAGAAGTGTAATAATGCACATGTATTCAATTGACCCATTGTCAACCATAACACTATGAATAGGATAATGATCAATGTAGGATTGTACAAGAAGTGCATATAAATCTAAATCATCATTAAAAATATCATGATCTAAGAAACTGATGAGTGGTCTAGTTGGAGCTATAGTATGATACACACCAATGATATTATGTATGGTTTGTACATCCTATATAGTAGTGTGATAAGATGTTAGTGATGAATGTTCTTGATAGATATAATTAACACCTAAAGTTCCTCTTGCCTCATTAGTTATATGTTTTGGGAAAAAAATCAAAATTATTTTTAATTCCTTAGCATCTATTGGTTTAAATTTAGGTGCCTATGTAGTAGTTCCCACATCAATGATGTTTTCCTATATAAAATATTGTATCTTAAGTTTGAATATAATGCTTTAATTTGTAGTATGACCTAGTACCATGTGATATTCATAGAATTGATATTCATAGAATGCATTAGAATCATGGTTATTTTAAGAGGCTTTATTGTGTGAACCTATTTTATGGGAGGGAGATATATGACATTGTATTCCTTGAGATGATATAAAACACATGATAGTGATTCTTTAGGATTTTGAAAACTCTCTATGAAGAGCTCATAAAACCATGCAATGAGGTGGCTCTAAAGTTACATTAATTGTGTCGTTTTTATCACTCTTATTTTTATTGGACCTTAATTTGTAGGGAGGCTTATTATAACTCTTATTATTTAAATATAATCCACTTGTGTATTTTATTTTTACCATAGAGAGAATCTTGACCTTCATTTACTTCATGGTGTGGCATATATATATGAATGTTGAAAACTTATTAAACAAGATAGATTCATGTAATGCAGGTAGTAAACTCTATTTGAATATTTATCAGAGCTATCTATCTTCCATGGGGATATTAATATTTTATAATATATATTTATATCACCAGACATATTATATAATATGCTCATTGGGTTTTTTCTTAAGTTATGTCACTTGAACATGTGAGATCTTATCATTGATGTTGATTGAAAAAAGTGACAAAAACATATCTATAGATGGATTGAATGCATTGATGGACTGATTTATAAGATCATAGAACCAATATAAGGAATATTTATTTAGACTACAAGGAAACAAATTAGTAAGAAAATAATCATTGGGCAAATATTCTAAACATACTATGCAGAAAAATCCTAGATGGTGCTCTAGATCACCATTACCAAATCGAGATGGAAAAGGAGTTTCTGTTGTGTGATATGTCAAAGGAATATTTAAAATAATATGATAATCTAAGGCATGTGATATACTATTAGCACCATCATAAATATGTAACACCTTATCCTATGGATAATTAATCTCATTCATAAGGATTGCACATCTAGAGATGAGAAACTAGCCATAGGGGTTGTTGTGATTGTTGAAGGTTGTCAAATTAAAATGGGTTATTGTACAAGTTGAGTTACACCAAATTTATGTGTAACAATATTTTATTTTGGGGAGTATAATATTGACCATTATTTTATTTTTGAAGTTTTTCACGAAAAATATTGATAAAGACATCTTGCATATCTTAATGTTTGGAAATGAAATCTTGTAATAGTCTCTTATCAGTTCCATCAGATCAGTTGTTGAATTATTCCATTGTAGGTTGGAAATTAGGGAAAAAAATAGTTATATATTTTGAACCTTTAAAGGAATTCAATCTATGAAAGTTTTCAAGAATTAAATACTAAAATAAATCTAAAATTTTGTAACTAATATCTAAGCATAGAAAATAAAGGGATACAAACCCTAATAAAATATAAGGTTAGGATTTTAGTAGTGTTCAAAGTAATTTAGGTTCACAAAATTTTTCAACTTTTTAGGGTTATGTAGTTTAAGGCTGAGGTTTTAAAAGCAACTGAGTATAGTAAATTAAGGTATAAAATATGTAATAAATGTAACCACTAATTTGTAATAGAGATGACATAGTTTGAACTTTTTAAAATAGAAATAAATGATGTAATCAAGTACTTAGATGGAAATTAACTAATAAGATATGGAGGCTACAAACTAGAATATGAGCTGATATAAGTGTCACAAATAGGATCCAAGTGTTAAAACCATTCCTAAATAGTAGCACCCTAACTAGATAGTAGTGATAATGGTGTTAATGTCCTCTTTTTGGTGCTAGTGTCTTCTATGTAGAGTTGCTTTGAAATTCTAGGTGTATTTATGTTAGAGTTTGATAAGCCTATTCTTTTGTACATGAGCATTGGTTCCCTATCAGTGACCTATTTTGACTAATTTTATATGTAAAACCTAGACCTCCATGTTTTTAGGGAATTATATTGGAATAAGTATTAAAGTGTGATGTTATTTGGATAGGATGGACATCCTCAACACCCCATTATGATGAGATTTTGATACATACCAATAATTCATGGAGGGATAAATCCTAATGTAGTTCTCCCTACCTAAATGATGGTTCAAGTGCAATTGAATATAATATGAATTCTTTATTGAGTGCTTTGAGTCTACTTGAGACTAGAAATATGGTTAATATAAGCCTAGGAATGATGTATATGGTTACATGCATAAATAAGAGAAAATAAAGATTAATAAGCTTAATTATGCACATCTTTTTTTGAGTTAATTTGTGTTATTTGCATCTAATTTCCATCTAGTGAATAAAGGGATAAAATTCATGTATATATACTATTCTTGTGCTTATGTGGGTCTTAAAAGAGGTTTAGGCCAACCTTATGCTTTTATTAATTTGAAAAGATATTCATTAGTGATAAAAGGTGGGAAAAGGATTATAGTTCCAAACTAAGACACTAGCACAATTGGTATTACTATCCATGTTATGGTGTTAGTGTCCATGTGGTAGAATCTAAGGCACTAAGGTCTAAGATGTGAAAACAAGGATCTAGGATTTCTTTAGGGATGTTTATGACCCACATGAAGCCTAGATAATTATCTAAATAGGGTTGAGTATAGGTCTACGGATAAGATGAGGATGGGTGGTCTCAAGTAACACTCTTAGCGCTCAAGTGTCATTTTTTGATGATAACACATAGATATCATATATTTTAAACCTAACACACATCATGTATATATTTAATTTTGAGGAAAAATATTTCACATGTACAAAAAATCCCTTAAAAAGAGGGGGAATTCACAAGGGTTTGTCACTAGTGATCAAGCCATTTGGGTGCACTCTGAGTACAATTTTCAACATATAGACAAAATTATAGAGCTCATAATTAGGAAAACATAGTGGAAAATAGTCAAACAAAGATCAAAGTTAGTTTGGTATAAAAATATAATTAAGGACAATAGTTCTAATATTAGGACACTAACATAGTGTACTACTATATAAGGAACCACACTACTATCTAATAGCGCAAAAATAGGAAAATCCATAGTTGACAAAAGAACATGGTAGTTAAAATTTATATTTGTATAGTTTCAGTCACATGTTCTTAGATATGATCAGTTCTAATCATCCAAAAGTGGTATTTGAGTTCTAAGAGTGCTAATTGAGACTAATTATCCCTATATTATCCATATATATATATATATATATATATATATATATCTTAGATCATATTATCACACTTATATATTCCTATGGTCCACATAAAGGATATATAAGTGTGATAATAGGATCTAAGATATGTATATATATATATATATATATACATATCTTAGATCCTATTATCACACTTATATATCATTTATGTGGACCATAGGAATCTTTAGTCAACCCTAAAATAGTGTCATACCCTGATTTACTTATCCTATCACTTGATACTGAGTGTTCTTCCAACTAACACTAGCACCATAATAAGGACACTAGCACCACATGGTGCTAGTATCTCCAAAATGTTCTTAATGTACTTTACCATATATTTTTAAAAATGGATATATTTTCAAAACTAGAACCTCCTAAGGTTAGCTTATAGATCTTTTATCATCTACACAAGTAATAAAACATCATATATACATCATTTTTATCCCTCTAACCACTAGATGGAAATTAAATTAAAAATACACATCAAAATCTAAACAAGTTTAACAAAATTAAGGTATTCTTCCCTACTTTAACATGTTACCATATAAAATAGCCCTAAGCTCAAATTATCTAAATTTCTAATCTCAACCACATTCAAAGAACTCAAGGCCACTATCATAGTAGCATAAATTGGACTTGAACTAGCACTTAGGTGGGGAGAACTCTATTAAACTTGATACCTCCTTGGAGTGTTGGTATATAAGCAAATCCTTTCAAAATTTGGGTGTTGAGGTTGTCTAGCCTACCATACTAATGAATACACTTTTTAGCTCATGCCCTAGTTATATGGAAGATTAGGGCTTACATAATAAATCAATCATTATAGGCAAAATATAGGTTTTTATAATTAATTCATGTAGGAATAGACCCCAAATATCTAGACATAGGTGCACCAAGAAACTCAAGATAGTCCTACATAGAGGAAACTACCAAAAATGTTATTACTATCTAATTGTGGTGTTATTCTGTAGGAGGGGTTCTGAAACTAGTATCTAGTTTATGCCACTTAGACTAGATTTCATCTAAGATTACAACACCTAGAACATTTGTATCAGTTGTTTTCTAGCTAAGTTATTACTTTTGCTATTTATTCCTATTTTTATAAAATAAAAGCTAGTTAATTATTTAACAAATTAGTGGTTGTACTTATTACATATTATGTCTATGATTTAGTTTACTTAGCTCTTTAATAAACATAGTATTTACATTTATCTAAGTCTTAAAATGATAAAAAATTTGGTAAACATGACTTACTTTGAACATTGATAAAACCCTAACCCTAGATGTTCCTAAGGTTTGTATCTTTCATTTTGCTATTTTCATTGGCTACTTTAAGTTCATTATATTTATTATATTCAGTTCTAGAAGCTATATTTCAATTTGTTTACAATGTGTCATCTAAAAAATATCTCTTTTCCATTAATAATAAGTGTTATGGTAGGTGGTAATTGTTGTCACTTATATTTTCACCCTTTGAGGAGATGTCTCATTTATTCTCATCCAAGTGGCACAATGGAAACATCTCACTTGTTTTCGGTAATCAATTTGGTGAGGTGAATCTCTAGAAGGGATAGTTCACTTGATGCATTCTTTGAATTACTTTCTCACTCATCAACATTGCATAAAAAAGGCTAAGAAGAAAAAATAAAAATCTAAAAGGTGATGAGCCAATAGTAAGTTTCCTCATATTGACATAACTTATATTGCTTAGAGAAAATAAAATATTCTTTCACACATAAATCATATCTCAAGATAGATTGTTACATCAATGTTTCATATGCTAGGTTCAAGAGGTATATTAATGTTTAATAAGGATAATGAATGATATTTTTTAGAATGCAATGATGAACTAATTTTAAACTCTCATACACTAAGAAAAAAACCTTACAAAGACCTGTAACAACTACCCTTATGCATACTTTATGGATAATCAAAGATAACATCCTAGAAAAGGCCATCTTTTACTAGACAAGATCAATAAGATTTGGAACCAAAATCAATTATGTAGTATGTAAGTAGGAAAATTTAATTTTTTATTTATTCAATAGATATTAAAATATAAAATTGGCTAGGGTTTAGCCATTAACCAATGGATGATCCCCAAAGAGCCCAAAAGTCATTACTTATAGCATTTGAGAGAGGAATAAGGAAAGGGAATTTTAAAGGTCACTTGGATACTTGTCATGCTGAGAGAAAGGGTTACATGTGGATGAGAAGAAGATGTGAAACTAACCATGCAAGGTTAAGAAGTAAAAATTTCAATCCAAGTCATGAAACTCATAAAGAGTGGCATTAAATTCTTCTTGGTTGGTCAAAAAAATTCCTTCATCGTTCACCCCTATTACTCTATCTATTGTCTAGACATACTGCTTATATGCATGTTCCTACATGTTCCTATAACTAACTATTTATTTATACATGAATTTAAATGTTGGTCATTAATCTTGCCTTTGGTACCATGATCTGATGGTTCATACTCAAATGACTCAACTTTAAAACATGTCCATTTGATCACCTTCTGACAGGCTCATGCTATCCATTAGATCTTTGTACAGTTCCAAACCATAGATTTATCATCTTTAAAATACACCCGTAAATATTCCTAATCTAATATTCTATGCACTATTAGATATTTAAAGATGCACATTTATTATCTCTATCAAGACATTAAATGTTGAGCTCTTTATCTCATCTCGCTACTTCCTATATATTTGGATTGTTTTCACTCTATTGATATTCTCATACTTGCTTGATCTTTAAATCGCCATTTTTTTGATAAAACTCAAGTAATTTATATCATTTGAGTTCATTTTCACCATTGGATCTCTTTTACATGATCACCTACTCACTACTAGATCTTCTAACAAGTTTGATCATCAACTCTTCCAAGATTACACTAATTAGGTCTCTATCTAATAATCTATATAAATGTGACACTTGTCACTTTAAAAATCACATAGAGATCCCTTTTATAACTTTACTTCATCACACTCTATTAGATCTTCAATTTACAATTGAACATGATCCATTGATCAAGTACAGACATAATATAGAGTTTGAAACTTAGGAAATATTTAGTCCTCTAATCATTACTTGAGCTAGTAATTTGTAGGTCTAGGGACCAATTTTGTAATGATAAAAAAGGATTAAGTTATAACTTAAGCTACTAGGTCCTAGTTATAGCTAGTCATCATCAAAATATAAAGCGTTTATTGAATCCATGAGTTAAACCCTTAGGGTTTTACTATGACACCCTATCTAGTCTGAGAAAAAAAGATAAATCAATTTTGAGATCTTTCCTTATTAATTGAACCTATGGATCATATTTTTAGAATGTTCATGAAAAATAAATAACAAATACACTATTTATTTCTTTTGTAAATACCCATATATGATCTTTGTAAAATCATGACAACTTTACATGACCTTATGCAATTTTTTTCTAAGTATGGAGACCATTCATTTTTCCTAGAAGGATAAGTTTTTACCTACATCACTCTTTTTTTCACTTAGTCACTTGACCTATAAATTTACACATTTATTCCTATTTCATAGGAGATTCAATCCATATATCCATTTGGTCATGAAGCCTTCTTATGTTTAAGATATTACATTATAAAAGTGCCTATTTATCTTTATCTTGCAACCTATAGATTTGAGTATGTTATAAAACACTATAAAAATGTCATAGAGCATAACTTTGATAAAAACATATCTTCTAATCACCATATTTAGTCCTGAACATCAATGGCAATCATATTCCACCAATTTGCATATATAGGTAGTGGGTATGAACTTTGGATAGTGAGCAAGAGATACATGTTGGTGATCAATTAAAAACCCTCACCAAGTGTTCAAATGGACTATAAAATACCACATGACAAAATATTAGAACCCTTAAAACATCTAAAAATCATTTTTTTACCTATATGGGTCCCAATTTGACCTTGAAGTCAAATTTGGTCAACAAATTGGTGACTCATAGGGGTAGTATGCCTACTATACTAAAGTTCAGTAGCCTTATCCTATCCATAGGCTAAGGGATTTAATGAATTCTTCAAGACAACTAGTAATTAATTCCTAAAACACACACACAAAATAACCACACCACTCCAAATAGAAAAAGACAAAGTAAAACACCAACATGACTCACACATGTACATAAGCACTTAGGTAAAATAAGAAAATAATATCTATGTAATAATAGAGAGGAGAACTTTAGTATCAATGTTTAAGATATATCCCATTTATTTGGATAATAATCTCCTCTCCATCTAACTTTGAGAGTTGGAAAGCATTATGTTTCTTTCATTGATTGATGATATAAGGGCCACTTCATAAAGCATCAAACTTTGCATGTTTTTAGGCTTATCCCTATCTTCATCCCACTTTAGAATAATTCCCCCCTTTTGGAAGCTTCTTGGCATGGATTTATTATCAAAGGATCTCTTTGTTTGATCTTGATGAGATCTCATAGTTTTCATATCTTGATCTCCTATTTCCTTAAGTTCCATCAACTCACAAAAATATGACTTTCATGCTTTCATTATCCATCAACTCCAGCTAGTAAGTGAGATCAGAGTTGGTAACTCAAGTGAAATAGGCAATATAGCCTCTCTTTCATAAAAATTTTTATATGGTGAGCTTCCAATGGCTCTCTTTGGGGTGATTATATCAGCCTAAAGAGCTATCTTCAGTTTGGAATGTTAAGCTCATTGGTTTTAGTCCATTGTCTTCTTGAAAATCTTGATTAGATTCTTATTAGTGGAATTAGCTAGTCCATTTACTTATGGATAATATTTGGAGGAAGTAATAATATATTTACCATGTTTCAAAGCCCACTCACTTATCTTTATTCATAGGAAAACTAATGCATTGTCTCAAATTATTGTTGAAAGATCCCCAAATCTTGTTAGTATGATTTCATAAAAGTATAAAACTAAAATTTCATTTGATTATTTGAGAGATACAACCTTCACCCATATTTTAAAGTTATTTTTGGTTGTTAACACCCATTTATTATTAGAACTAGAAGGTTGGTTAATTAAGCCTATGAAATCTAGACCCATTGCATAAAGGGTTGGTCTACTTGTATTAGATGAAGAATTAAGGTTGTAAGCTGTTGATTCCCATAAAATAGGGCACATTTATAAAAATTAATTACCAAATAATGAGTATATTTAAACAAGATAGGCCATAAATAGCCATCTCTCATAATCCTAGTAGCTGTGGTTCTTGGAACAAAGTGACCACCTATTAGTCCATCATGAAACTCAAATAATATATTATCAACTTGATCTAATTCAACATATCTCAATATTACACATAATAAATATTTCCTAATAAACACTCCACAAACAAATACATAAGGAATAGATTATAATCTGAGGTACCTTCTTTTGGCTCTATCTAGGCCATGTGCACACTCACGATTCTGAAGAAAATAGATCATTTCTTGTGTCCAACTACTCACTGATGAAGATGTAGCTATCATAGGCTCATATTAAAGGAATAAAATATCTTCTTTTTTTCATTCAAATATGAATCAAAGTGTTCAAATAACCCCTTCCCTTTCACTAGCTTGGTTTTCTTTATTTCTACATCATACTCCATTACTTTTGTAATCCAACCAGCCATTTTTCATTCAAATATCAACTCAAAAGGAAGTCTTAAAAATTAGGATCGGGTACCAATATATGAATATTATTGTTATAAAACATGTGCCTAAACTTATTTATAATTATAAAAATTGAAATCACTTACTTCTCTACATAAGTGTACCTTACCTCATAGCCTTCTAATCCTTGACTAAAGAAGGCAATAGGTTGCTCCAAGTTTTCTTCATTTGATTGAGTGAGCATGGTAGATATTAATTTTTCATTTGCAAAGGTATAAAATTTTGATTCCATTGAGAAATCAAGACTTGTAGGAGTTGGACCTTGAGCAATAGCTTGTTTGATCTCTTTAAAACTCTCATTCCTTCTTCTTATATAAGTAAACACTTCATATATCCTTAGAATTGAGGTTAAAGACTTGACTAAGTTATTAAAATTAAGAATAAACTTCCTTATGAAATTTATTTTTATAATGAAACATTACAAACCTTTCTTGTGTTTAGTTAAAATCAATACCAATATTGCACTCACCCTTTTAGGATCTATAGATAGACCTTTATTTGAGATAATATGTCCTAAGAGTTTGCCTTCATGGATAGAAACTACACACTTATTTGGATTGAGAGAGATTCCAAACTTTCTACATCTATAAAAAATATTCCTAAGATGATTCAAATTATCCTTTGCATCTTTAGAGAAGACCATGATATCATCAAGATACAACATCACTATATCATTTATTAGACCTTGAAAAGCCATATTCATTGTACATTGAAATATTTCTCCAAAATTAGACAAATCAAAATTCATTTTCCTATACGCATGTGTGCCCCATTTTGTGGTGAATTCTATCTTGTATTGGTCTCCTTTACTAAAATTTGATTATACCCTGAGTATCCATCAAGGAGTGAGAACCTTTCACTAATTACAAAAAATTGCAAAATTTTCTCCATCAAAGGAAGAGGATAATGGTCCTTGAAGGCAAGTCTATTCAAGTATATAAATTAAACACATAACATAATATCTCCATTATTCTTCCTTGTAAGGACTAATTTTTCCAATGAAGATGAATTCTTAATAGGAAAAATGATCTTAGACTCAATCAACTTTGTAAGCTCCTTCCTCATAAGAGGCTCAATCTTAGGGTTAATTAGCCTTTTATTTTTATTTATAGGCTTAGAATTCTCATATAGTTATATGGTATGTTGAGATAAGTTTGGGTGAAAGACTTTTCAATCACTATATTCCAATTTAAACACATCAAACTTGCATAACTCAATGAAAGCATATCTCTCTTCACTAGTACGTACATTCCTAAGAGAAAGCAAATTATCTTTGAAGATGTATTCTCTCTCATAGTTTTATTAATTAGTAAACATCATCACATTTTACTTCTTAAAATGACCATCATCATTGAAGATACTCTCAAGTGTGACTAGATCTTGTCATCTTTTATCCCTTTTGGAACATCAAACTGAGCTCCAATGGATGATAGCCTATCAGCATGTTTTTTGTCTTATCTTGGTATATATTGAATGTTTATATCTTGGAAATATTCTACAAGATCCCACACTCTATTATTATAAAACTTAATAAAAGAGTTCTTAGTCATATTTTGACCTCTTGATACACAACCAAGTCACTATCACCATAAAATTGTAACTTATTCACACCTCTTTTCCTAGCCCACTCAAGGCCATGAATGAGGGACTCATATTTTTCCACATTAAAAGTATAACTGAAGTGAAATATGAAATTTGAGTAATACTTTTCCTTAGATGGAGATACCAACATTCATCCACCACCTGATCCATCCTTGTTTCTTGATCCATTAAATAATATATACCATAAACCATCCATAGTTTCATTTGACTTCATCATATTTGGCATGAAAGAGCCTTATTAATTAAGACAATACATTCCAAGAATATATTATTCCATGAATTTATAAGGATCATGTTCATAGTGCTCAGATCCCCATTCATCTAGGTGTATATCAACAAGTCCTTCAAGAAAAGAAGTTGGAGATTGATCCATGTGAAGTTCTTCCTCATCATGAATGGCATAGTTGACATTTAAAAATTTAAGAATGTAGGGCTTCAAATTATTTTGACAAATAGGTTCTAATTCAATCCTTACCTTGCTACTATACCTTGTCTTGAAAACCATCTATGACCAATTTGCTGCCAAGTATCCACCTAGATTGGTTGTAAACTCTCTTAACAAATAAAGAGAAAATTATGGGGGTAAATCTAAAACAACCACATCATGAGATATGGATAAGTTATTATATGAATGTAAAGTCAAATTTATATCCTTGACTACTCCCAAGGTCTTTTCTAGTGATCCATCTAATTGTAGAACTCCTTTAGCCATTAGTTCATACTTGAGGCCTAGTTTATCCACTATTGACTTGAGCATAAGTGAAGTAATAGACACAATATCTATGATAAATTATGAAATAGACAATCAAATATGATCAAGGATAGATAAAAAGGAGTATTATTAGTTTTCTTTACTTTTCCATCAATGGGCTGAGTTCCATTCACGAAAACAACATCTTCAGTCTTAGTTGATCCAAATTGTTTACCTAGTTTAAATAATTCTTTTTAAAGTCTATCTTTTTGTATTGGCATTATCAATTAAACCCAGAATGAAATATTCATGTGTAACTTATTCATATGATCTACAACAATGATAGAAGGATTGTTCATCTTGAGATTCTCTTTGGAAGCACTAGTACCTTTTGGTGTAGCTTGTGAAGATGGATGTGTAAGAGTTAGTCTTGAATTTTGAAATTTTTGATTTTCCTACATTTAGGATCTAAGTTAGACCCACCGACCATTTTGGGTGATGGGGTATTCAAAATAGGTCTTTTATTTGACTCTTGTGTCTCTTATACAACCCTCTTCTTAGATCTAGTGTTAGAGGATACACTAACATTCACATTACTTGAATTTCCCAAATGGTTCATGGCAAAAAATTCATCCTCTAAATGATTCATAAGAGTAGAATCACATTTGTCTTATCCATTTTATATTCCATTTTGCATTTTCACCTCAAAAGTGGTGACTTAAGGTAATTTACTACCTTGAATTCTCATGTCTTGGCTAGGCATTTCATTGGCATATGTAACTTGGTCTCGATCTTGGTCATAGGAATGATAATATGTTTAATCTTGAAAAAAGATATTTTTAATGGTGAATTATTATTGAAACTTTGGTAAGGTCTAACTTCAGTTATTTGACCTTGTCCTTGAGTGTTACCTTGAAAAGGAGTCCTACTTACTTGTCCAAACTAATTTTAAGGCTAATAAGGCCTATAATTTTGAGCTTGTTATATTTTGAGAGAAACCAATTCATTATTAACATTTTTAATCAAAATATTGACTTCATGAATCTCATTTGTAGGATCAATGGAAGATTTATCTTGGCTATTAGGCAAAGGATCAAAGGTAGGTAATGTAATTTGACTAGGAGGCTACAAATCAAGAAACAAAGACATTAGTGGTCTAGAAGCAATCTTGCCTATTTTAAAAAGACAATTCCTATCATTAATAGCTATCCCATAGGCACCAGGTAGTGTATTCCCACACATGGATTTGATCATCATGGCTATATCACTATTCAATGCTTTTTGGTAATACAAAAAGGCATAATTTGGAGTTGGTCTCACAAGGGCAAGGATGCTATCTCATGTCTTTTGAAATATAAAGTTAAAATCTTGTATGAACTCTTAGGTATCCCTATTGATATTATTCAATTTCTCAAATAGTGATAAATTGTCACTCTTCTCTTCAAACCTTATAGATAATAGGTTTCCTAATTAATCCTATGAAGTAATAAAATTATGAGGTAGAGTTCCATACCAATCTAAATCTTTCCCTTTAAAAGATAATGTTAATATCTTGATGGACACATTCTCTTGGGTGATATTATGGATGCTTTAGAATTTTTCCATGCTCATAATGTGTTCAATGTGAGTAATAGGACATTCTCTACTAAAATATGGAACACCTTTAAGGGTTTTTCCAAGAGTTTGGTCATATTGGGCAAGATATAAAGGATATGTTCCAATGAAGTCTACAAAAGGAAGGTTTATAGAGATATTTGAGTGTATACTATGTGTATTAGGGGTTGAACTAAGTATAAAATTGGACTTCCATTAAATAACGATGAGTATTCAAAAATCTAAATCTTTTGACAAAATAACAAAGTAATTTCACAAAATCAAAAGGTATACCTTTAGAGAAGACCCAGTGGTCACATTTGACATGGAAATCAAGGAATCATTAGCAACAAAAGAATTTAAAACTTAGTGGAGTCACAAATTACTAAATGCAGATTTTTTTCTAATTGTAAATATGCTAAGACCAATTCCAATCTTGAACAATCTTCTAGGACTTATAGTCCCACTAGCATGCCAATAACTATTATCACTTGGATTTTCATCCATTGAGGAGATGTCTTATCTCTCCTCATCCAATTCTAACAATTGAAACATTTCACTTGTTGAGGGTAATCAATTTAGTGATATGAATCTCTAAAAGGGCTAGTTCCTTTGATGAATTATTTCAAGTACTTTCTCACTCATCAAATTTGCATGAAAAAGGATAAGAAGACAAACTAAAAATCTAAAAGGTTATGAACCAATATTAATTTTCATCCTATTTATTTAACTTATAATATTTATATAAAATCAAATCTTCTTTCACATATAACTAATAACTCAAGATAGATTGTTACATCAATGTTTCATATGCTAGGTTCAAGAGGTATATTAATGTTTAAGAAGGATAATTAATGATCCTTTTGAGAATATGATCATAAAACACTTCTATAACTCTCATACACTAATAAATAAAACTAAAAAAACCTAAAACAACTACTCTTATACACATTTGGTGGACGATCAAAGATAACATGCTAGAAAATACCATCTTTTACTAGACAACATCAACAAGATTTGGAACCAAACTCAATTATGTAGCATGTAAGTGGGAAAATTCACATTTCTATTTCTTCAAGAGATATTCAAATACAAAATTGGCTAGGGTTTCACCATTAAACAATGGAGGCTCCCCAAAGATCCCAAAAAGTCACTACTTATAGACTTTGAGATAGGAACAAGGAAAGGGAAGTCCAAAGGTCACTTGGACACTTATCATGATGAGAGAAGGCGTTAAATTTGCATGAGAAAGAGATTTGAAACTGATCATTCAATTTCAAGAAGTAAAAATGTCAATCTAGGTAATGAAACTCTTGAAAAGTGGTATGAAATTATTCTTACTAGCTTGGAAAACTACCTTCATCATTCACCCTAGTTACTCTATCTTTGTGTCTAGATATAGAGCTTTTATGCAAGTTACTACATGTTTATATAACTAACCATTTATATGTACATTAATTTTAATGTCAATAATTGATCTTGCCTTAGGTTCCACAATTTTATGGTCCAAACTCAAATGATTTAACATGAAAATGCATCCATTCGATCACCTTTTGACAAGCTCATGCTATTTGTTAGATCTTTGTATAATTTTAAACCATAGCTTTGAAATATTTAAAATGTGACCATAAATATTCCTAATCCAAAATTAAATACATCATTATGTCTCCAAATATTCATGTTTTTTTATCTCTATCAAGATTGTAAACATAAATCTCTTTATCCCATCTTGTTCCTTCCTATATCTTTCGATCAATTTCACTCTATCAATCTTCTCAGACTTGATCGGTATTTAAATCATCACTATGTTGATAAAACTTAATAAATTTATATGATTTGAGTCTATTCACTCCATTGGATCTCATTTTCATGATTACCCACTCACCATCAACTTTGATGACACGTTTATGTTCATTGGGTCTCTATCAGATAAGCTCTATGAATGTGACACTTGTCATTTATACACTTACTCAGGGATCCCTTTGAAAATTTGTCTTTATCACACTCCATTAAATGTTTAATTTATAATTGATCATGATTCATTAATCAATTAGGGATATAATGTAAATTTTGAGACTTAGGAAATATTAATTTCTTTGATCATTGTTCAAGTTGATAATTGCTAGGTCAAGGGGCCAATTTTTCAATGATGATAAAGGTTTAAGTTATAACATAAGCTATCATGTCTTAGATATCTCTAGTCATCATCAAAATAGAAAGTGCCTATTTAATCCATGACTTAAACCCTTAGGGTTTTATTAAAAAAACCCAATCTAGTATGATAACAAAGATAAACTAATTTTGAGCTCATTCCTTATCAATTAAATATATGAATCATATATCTAGAATGATCATGAAAAAACCATAATAGACCTACTATCTATTTCTTTTACAAATGTCCATAGATGATATTTGTAAAATCATGACAACTTTGCATGACCTTGTGTAGATTTTGTCTAAGTATGGAGACCATTCATTTTTCCTGGAAGGATAACTTTGCACCTACATCACTCTTGTGGAACTTATTCACATGACCTAAAAATTGACACATTCATTCCTCTTTCATATGAGATTAGATCCATATATCTGTTTGGTCCTAAATCCTTCATATGTGTAATATATGACATTATAAAATTTCATACTTATCTTTATATTGCATCCTATAGATTTGGTTATATTGGAAAACACTATCAAAATGTCTTGGAGAAAAAATTTGATAAAACATATCTTCTAATCACCATATTCAGTCCTAAACATTAATGACAATCATATTTCAAATAATTTGCATATACAAGAAAATGTTATGAACTTTGGAAAGTGAGTAAGAGATACATGTTGGTGATCAATTCAAAACTCTCACCAAGTTTTCAAATGGACTATAACATACCCCATGACAAAATATTAGACCCCCTAAAATATCTAAAATTTAATTTTTTACCTATAGAGGTCCCAATTTAACCTTGAAGTCAAATTTGGTCAATAGTAATCTTGTTGAAAATATTCGGATTCCTTCTATTTGAGATTATAACATGGATAAGGTACATATTATAGCTCTTTTTGTTGATACTTCACACCCTAATTATTTAAATTTCAACTATAATGCATCTGAAGATGAACATTCCAATCAAGATCAAGATGATACACAAATTGGAAATTGATACACTCTCCCTCCACTTAAAAATGACAATGTAATTGCTAATAAGGATGATATCTTATAGAGATTCAGAGATAGACTTCAAGAAAATCCCCTTGATCATGAAAAAAAATTACAAGACATAATGAAAATTAATAATAAATCAAAAAATGATTAGTGTTCATTTCCCCCAGCTAATAACATTGTTACACCTATAGCGGGGCTAAATCATCTAGAACAACCAATAATTATAACTCAAATTTTTTTTGTGATAGATATACCTCTTATGGCTAGTTAATCCACTCTAGATGTATAATCCTTTATGCATGAATTTAATACTCTATATACTAAGGTGTTACATGTTGATAATGGAGACACTAGGCCATCACATGCCTTGGATTCTAATGATCTCTTACATACACCTTTGGCACATAACATAACAACAAATCCCTTTCTATATGGTTTTTTGGCACCTATGATTTATGATGATAAGGGTGACCTAGAACACCATATTTGAGCTTTTCACATAGAATGTTTGGACTATGTGTCCAATGATTATCTTGTCATAAGTTTATTTCCATATAGTTTAAAGGATTATTCATTAGAGTGGTTTTATGAATTACCAAATAAATCTATCACAACATTAAATCCTTTGGCATATATGTTTTTAACAAACTTCTCCATAAATATTAGTGATAAGATCTCATATGCTCAATAAGCATAACTAAAACAAAAGTAAAATGAGCATATTGAAGAATATGTCTTATGATACAAGATTATATTAGCTAAATTGACTATCCCCATGGAAGATAAAGAGATTTAGGACATAACAAAACATATTATTCTACCAACATTACATGATGTTATCTTGTTTAAGAACTTTCCAACATTCAAAAATTTATGACACACAATAAATTAAATAGAAGTTAAGTTTATGTGAATGGGAAAACTAAAATATATCAATGGATCAAAATTAATTACTATGAGTTAAATTAAGTTTCCATACAAGGTAAGGGACACTAAAAACAATACTAATAAAAATGCCATAGTTAATACAGCTTTAGATCCATCTCCTCATTTGGTTTTATCAGCTCCTCCATGTAGATTCTTCACCAACCTTATAGAATTTATAGCACGGGATTTATAGTATATTTTTAAACCCAATGTCATATCTCTCCCTCTTATAAAATATGTTGACATAACATGACCTCTTATAAATAATTATGATTCTAATGAATTATTTGAGTGTCATGGGGTACCAAGCCATACAACAAACATATGCATTAGCCTAAAACATTAGATACAAGATTTGATTGAGGTTAACATTATTAATGTGGTCACAACCATAGAGGCACCAAAAGTAAAAAAATGGAAGATAAGTCATTTAATATATTCTCATATTATCTATTTTCAAATCATAGAGTGAATGAGGTAGGGAGAACTTATAATGTTCACTACACATATTAGGTACATCCACCACCAACTTCATATCACACTATTATAGAGGATGCATGCCCATTACACAATATTATTATTATTATGTACCAAAATATAGTTTTAACTATACCACTAATCACCTTCTTAGAGTAGGATATTGTTGATGATGATACATATTTATATGCACTCTTTATACAAGCCTTCATAGATCATCATCATATCTAGAGTGTTATGGTTGACAACAAGTCAAGTAATAGAATGTGCTCTATTACTCTTATACAACCTTTGGGGTATTAAGAGTAGGATATATCCCCTATAGACATAATTATCATTGGTTTTAGTGTTCATGTTTATAGATACATTAGGGAGATTGTGCATCAATTATAGGTTGGATGAACACATATGGTCAGTTGGTTCTATGTAGTACCTATTATAGGTGTGTTTAATATGTTATTAGGTAGGCCATGCATAAAAAATATATGATCCATCCCACCCATGGTGCATATATGAATTATATATATAGATGAAAATTAGGTGGTCATAATTGAGGGTCTTCCATATGAGTATCCCCTACCTATTCCATAAATACTTACATTACAATTACTAGTTACATCATAGTTACTAGATACAACATAGTTATTAGTTACAGCTCAAACCATAGTTCCTATTAATACACCATAGATTTTACTAGAGCCTTAAGTGTAGGTGAGGTTTACTAATATAGTATTGGCATGTATGTATAATATCCCATGGAGACCATTATTATAGATACCCCTATGTTAGATATATGTTGAAAATGATATAAGGCCTCCCTCTACTAAAATTTTACTAAGATTAGTCTTATTAAGTTCTTAGAGTTCTCATCACATGGAACCTATGCCACATATAACTTATTATACCATATAGGTTCTTAATAACCATATAAATCATAGAAAACCATAGTAAGTGCCATAGTTTCCTAAAACCACTACTAAGGTAGATATAGATATAGATCACTCAATACAACAGATTATGGGGCCACAATTTCCATTTCACATAACACACATGATCATATTTGTTTTATTCAACATAGGCCATAGTGATAGTTAGTCTCCTATGAGATTCATTAGTTAATATTATTACTCTCTTATTGTACATAATTTCACTCTCTCTTTTTTCTTATACATAGTTAATTTTCATGTTGCATTTATATAGCTTATATCCAAAATGTACAAAAATAATATAATGTGTCAAAAAATATAAAAACATTAAAATATTAATTAGAAAACACAAAATTATATATTGTATGCATTGCTATGTTTACATTTTGTATATTTTTCAAACACTACATATGCTACCTATCTTAATATAGTCATTTTTATCATACATACATGTTTCACTTGTTCTCATTGAGTGCTTACAGATTTCTATAAGACTTAGGTACACTACACCAATCCATAATTTATATTATATACCCATTGGGGTCATATACCCTAATACATGGGTCTTCAATTGACACTTTCACATACTTGGGGCATCTTATATGTATTTTTGATTACTAGGTTATATATTTCTATAATCTACATCCTAGATTTAGCATTGTTATATTTTGATATTGATCATGCTAGTCTTACACATATTTTTCCCCTGATATTACTAATTTAGATTCAACATATGTACATCCTAGATCTTGCATATATTTTTATTACATATTCATACATGTTTTCATTTATAGTTTTCCTAGTCTATACTTGATTGCATCTCTATGCTTATTCTATTTGATGGAATTTGAATATGTCATTATTCTTTGGATATATGCCACTTCTATTAAAAGTATGTATGCTTTATAAATATGCCCGTGTCCTTGTGTGTACCTTTATTGATTGTGTATGTAGATATTCGAACATGTCCTTCTATGTGGATCCAAGCCAAAAAAAAATTGATTACTTATGTGGATGTTTAAACATGTCCTTGTATGTCTTGTTTTTCTTAGATTTAGTGGCATGTGCCCATGTCCCTTGTATAATGTACCCTTGGCCTACTTTATGTGCCTAATGTGTTTTATATGTATGATTTATTATATGCATCATGGCCATAAAACTTGTCTTTTATTGTTACACATAGTAGTTTTCAATGCCATAAGGGACCTCATGTATATACCCTTCCTACTTGGGTGCCATGATGGACATCATGGCCTATCCCCCTAGGTAGTTACCCAGCTATTACTTAGATTTTCTATTATATACATTGTTATATCTATCTTGAAACCCTTGTGAATTTTAGACATGACATACATCTTACCTTACATACTCATGCTCAGATTACCTTACATTTTTATTTTGTGTATGCAGATTATACTGGATTATTATGAAGTTATCATAAATGCTCTAGCTATCACACATTTTATAGAGATTTTTATTTTGAGGATAGTTATTTCATAGGTTCAACAACTCCCCTAAAAAGAGGGGGAATTCATAGGGGTTTGTCTTAGAGATTAGGATCTTATATTTCACTTATAATACATTTTCTTACACATATGCTAAGTTATAGAAAATTAGGCATAGGTAAACATAGTGGGAAAATAGTGACCCAAAAAGTATTACTATTATAAAAAACATATATTTGAAGAATACTAGGACCCAAATTAGGACATTGACACCAAATTTTAAAAACTTTTGCTACTATCCAAGACATGACAATACTATCTAGTAGCCTTAGTTTTAGAAAAAAAAACATAGATTGGCTAGATTAGTGTAAGTATAATATAAGTTTGCATAGATTTAGTTTTAGATTTACTAGTTATACTCAATTTTTCTCAATCATATTAGTTTAGCTCAAATTTATATTAGTTTTTCTATATTGGGGGCATCTTTTTCAACATAACCATTCTCATATTTATTTTAGATACCCAAATACATTTTTATTACAATTCAATATTGAATCCATATACTCAAATATCATATTTGGGGGAATGTGCATGATACATTTTTTTTGTATGCTCACTTACAAAATAGTTGATCAAATGGAATGATAAATTTTTGTCATTCTTTGCAGTATATATACTTGAAATCATACTCCAAATTTCACACTAGTTTCATTCCTTATTCCATCTATAATAGTTGACCTTCCTGAGTGACTTGGAGCCACATAATACACTTGAGTGGTCATAGAGCCAATATACACATTTATATATACCTAGTTAGAAATTTACAATACTTCACGTAGTTTATTTTTAGATGCATCTACTACACATGGATGGTCAATGATGGTTTCATGAGAGGATCCTTCCTAAATGAGTTAGATAATAATTGAAAATACATGAAATAAGATATGATAATTAGAAATATATTAACTCAAATAATAAGAACTAAATTACAATGGCTGAATTATAGAATCACTAGCCTCTTCAACGGGGGAACTTTCTTTGAGTAATCTAAATATAATAAATTTGTTGATGCCTTCATTGGCCTCAACACTTACTTATATACTAATTTTAATCTAAGCAACTACTACATCTCATGAATGTGGGTTAAAACAAATTGCTCATGGGATGACTTACAAAACATATGCAACCATAGCAACTATTATACTAACAAAGTAAAGAAAAGGGGTAGTAAGGGTTCTTAACATCCCCTCCCTTTTAGAAAAATCTGTATCCTTAAAGCTTTAGATGTGGGAATTTATGCTAAATCATAAATAGTGGTTTTCATGTGGCATCTTCTAGTTACATTTTGTTCCATTAAATTAAAACCTTCGTGATGGAGTGGGAGTTAAGTTGGCATGTGTGCATGTCCAATATTTCTTCTAGATAAAGAAGGATGTTTCCTTCATTATCAAGCTCTAATAAAATATTCTGCACTTTGATGTTTGTGCCAAGAACATTTTTTAGACAAGAGACATGAAATACTAGGTGAACTCGAGAAGAAGGTACAATCTCTAACTTATAAGCAAATGACCCAATATTTTGTAGAACCTTATAGGGCCTATAAAACATAGGCTCTAGCTTATGATGCCCTTTGAGTTTTATGGAGGATTATTTTTAGCATTGAAGGTGAAGAAAAACCATATCACCTACTTGAAAAGCACACTTGAAATGGTGTTGATGAACCTATTGTTTCATTTGATTTTGTGCCATATGAAGATTATCCCATAGGGTGTTGGGGATCTGATCCTAAATTTGGAGAATCATTTTGACCACTTGAACTAATGAACTATTGTAGGTGTAGAAAATAAGTACTGGTGGTTCTTAACCATAGAATACTTCATATGGAATCATTTTAGTTAAGTGTGGTAGGAGGTATTGTACCACCATTAAGAGAAGGGGAACTAATTTGCCCACTGATATTGTTTTTTAGAGGTGACGAAATGAAGGAAACTTTCCTAGAATTTGTTGATAATTTTATTTTGGCTATCTGTTTGTGGATGATACCTAAAACTCATCTTCAGTTAGGTGTTGGTGTATAAAAATAGTTATGTCCAAAAATGGCTAGTGAAGGTTGTATCATAATTTAAAATAATGGAAGAAAGAATGCCATGAAGATGGAATATATGATCTAAGAAAATTTGTGTGACTGTGGAGGTAGTATAGCAATAGATGAGAGCATAAAAATGACTATATTTTGAGAGGTGATCAACCACAACCAAGATCATTTTCCCCCCCAAGATTTAGGGAGATTCTCAATGAAATACATATAAATATATATCAAAATCCTAGTAGGGAAGGGCAAGGGTTTGAGTAACCTAGGTATGTTTGTGGCTTCACCCTTGTTGCATTGGAAGGTATCACATTCAGTGACCATCTATTGGATTGCATTTTTCATTCCATTCCAAAATAAGTTGCATCATGCCCACTCATAAGTTTTGAGAAACCTTGAGTGCCCTATGGAAGGAGAAGCATGGAGTTTATAGAATATATCCTACTAATGATTTGTGCTCTAGGGAAGTACCGGATGACCCTTATATCATATAAAATTACCATCCCAAGAATAATGAGGTAAAATAGAGGGGTTATTAGCCATATCTTAAATGATTTGAGATAATGAGGAATAATTGACATACCCCTGATGTACATTATCCAACCAATTTGAAATAGGCATATAAATAGCTAAAAGGGAAGTTTGGTCCATAAATAGGTAAGATAAATCATCAAAAACAATATTGTCTTTACCCTTCTTGTTGTTAGTGTAATTAATATTATATTACATTATTGGTAGTTATATATGTTGGCAGAAGCCACATAGAGGTAGTTATAATTAATTTTTTCTAACTGATTCCTTTTGATATTGTATATATTATTGTTTGTGTTATCAATTCAATATCAAAGTTTCATTTCTTCGAAACACTTTATTCTCACTCCTCTTGTAGTAAATAAGATTCAAAGGAATATGTCCTTAACATTGGAAGTAGAATGGGAATGTAGCAGCACAAAAGCAAGAAGAGAATGCATTTGATGATGAAGTAGTAGATGAAGTAGCATATATAGCCCATGATGATCTTGTACTAGTCTCCTAAACCCTGATAGTAGTGAGTAAAGTTTGATTAATAAACTCTGGTGTTAGCAAGCACATGACTGGATGTAAGGAAATATTTGATTCACTGATGAATCACCCAACAAGAGATCAAGTTCATATTACTAACAATAAATATTATGTTGTAGAAGGAATTAGAGGTGTCACCATTCTTCTTGAGATAAGATGCTATGTTCTCATAAAGTTACTCTATGTCCTTAGTTTGACAACAAATCTATTATATGTCAGTCAATTATTGAATCACAAGATAAAAGTAGAGTTTTTAGTCTAAGAAGGCATCAAATCATGTCTCATTTCCTGAGAAGGTTAGGTTCTTAATAAATCCTTCTTGAAGTATTGATTACTTTCCTTAGATGTAGTTTAAAGTAGTGAAGTTACACTTGCTACCTCTATAGTAAAATCCACTGCACTTTGGCACTACCTTTATGGGTATCTATTTATTGGTTCTCTCTTCTAGCTCAGTTCTAAGGCAATGGTATGTGGAATTCCTTATCTTTCCCATTATTTACCAATATGTTTTGGTTGTCTTATAGGAAAATAACATTAGGTTCCATTTGAGCTAAGTTTCTCACATGCTGGACTTATGTTAGCATCCCATTGAGGATTTAGGTACTTTCAATTGTTTATTGATGAATTTTATCACAATATTTGGGTATTATCAAAAACAAGAGTGAAGATCTTGCACATTTCAATACCTTCTATTAGTATGTTACATAGTCTGAGAAGAAACTTCAATTCCTCTACTTGGATCAAGGGGGGATTCACATCAAAAGAGTTCTTAGCATTTCTAAAGTAACACAACATAAAATAGCACTTGACTACTCCTTACATGCCTTAGTACAATGGAATAGTAAAATGATGCAACTTCTCAGTCATGGAGATGGCTCATTGCATGCTATCCACTACAAAGTTGATGACACAATTCTAGGTAGAAGTAGTATAGATAACTATCTATCTTCTCAATAGAGCACCAATAAAGATCTTACTAGAATAGACACCTAAAGAGGTATGGAGTGGTCATAAACCATCTAATTCTCATCTTTGGTTATTTATTTGTACTTCTTATATGTATGTTCCAAATAAGAAGAGAAAGAAGATTGAACCAAAGACCCTCCAATGTATTTTCTTGGGGTGTAACACTACCTCCAAATCATACCATATCATGGATCCTGAGATGAAGATTTATGAAAGTTGTGATATGGTTTGTGATGAGTCATAAATTGACTCATTATCATAGAAGGAAACATACCAAACCACCTCTCATAGACTATTCCCATAGTTAGATGATGAGAATGAAGAAGGTGAGATACAAGAAGGAGAATTGTACGTTGATCTTGGTAATCTAAAGGGTAGTTATTCATCAAATTATTAACCATAATGATATCCTAAATGGCTATATTACATAATCAAGGACTCGCACCTAAGCTCTCTTATAGACACATCATCAAGAGTTAAAATAAGAAGATAGGTGAGAGATGAAGTCAATCTTGCACTCATGAGTTTAGTGTTTGATAGATTCAAACTAGAGATAGTTCAAGAGGCCTTAAGTCAACCTCAGTGGAAGAAAGCTATGTATGTAGAATATGATGCTCTCATCAAGAATGGGACATGGGAACTTATTGATCTACCTATTGGGAAGAAATCCATTTGTTACAAATGGATCTTTGTGTTTAAATTATAAGGTAGATGGATCCATCGACAAACACAAAGCATGACTTGTTATAAAGGGCTATGATCAGCAACAGGGAATTAATTTTGAGGAGACCTTTGCACCCACTATTAATATTAATACCATTATAAATGTTTGTACACTATCATCATAGTATAGATGGAAACTTCAACAAATGGACATCAAGAGTGCTTTCCTGAATGGTGATCTAAAAGAAGTATATATAACCCAACCAAAAGGTTTCATTAATGACAAACATCCACATAAGGTATGCTATCTAGTTAAGTCTCTTTAGAGAATTAAACAAGCACCTCAGGTGTGGCACATAAAAATAGATGATCACCTATTATAGCATGGTTTCATTTTTAGCCCCTCTGATTACAATATCAATATCAATAAGGTTGGTACAGATATTATCATTCTTATCTTATATCTGGATGATCTTGTGATCACTAATAGTTTAGATGATCTTGTTGATGTAGTAAAGAATGACCTAAAGAAATCCTTTGATATGACTGATTTGGGGCTACTACATTATTATCTTGGCTTGGAGATATGGAAAAAATAGAATCACATCTTTATCTCCCAAATGAAATATGCCAAGATACTCCTAAAAAAGTATAGAATGTTAGACTATAAACCTCTTTTGATGCTAATGGAGAAAGGTTTAAAACTCTCTCATTTTTAGGATTCCCCTCAAATGGATGTAACCCTCTATAGATAACTCATTGGTAGTCTCATCTACTTGACCTACACTAAGCTAGATATATGTTTTAATGTGATCTATCTTTCTAGATTTATGTAGGAGCTAAAGAAATGTCACTGGGTTACAACAAAACATGTTTTGAGATATGTCTAAAGCACACTTGATTATGGTCTAGAATACAAAGAAGAATAGTAAGTTCTTCTTATAGGGGTACACTAACTTAGACTATGCTAGATCTGTTGATGATAGAAAATCTACTTCAAGATACATTTTTCATCTTATATCTAGACTCATTTTGTGGATCAAAAAAAAGTAGTCAATAGTTTCCCTCTCATCCATGGAAGTAGAGTATCATGCCACATGAAGAGCTATGTGCAAATCAATATGGATATGTCACATTTTGTCTAATATGGAGATTCCTAAAGATTTGCCACAAATTTATTCTATGATAATCAAGGTGTGTTGAATCTTGTAAAGAATCCATACTTTCATGAGCAAACCAAACACATTGAGGTTAATTTTCATTACATCAGAGAACAATTTTTGAACCACCATATTCAACTCTAGTACTACCTGATGGATTCATAGATAGCAAATATACTCACCAAGTCTCTTGGTAAGGTGAAATTTTATCTATTCTAGGGGTAAATTTGTAAAAAAAATTAATAAATGGGGGAATGTTAGTGTAATTAATATTGTATCACATTTTTGGTAGTTGTATACATTGGTAGAAGCCATGTAGAGGTAGTTATAATTAGTTGTTTGTAACTAATTCCTTTTGACATTATATATATTGTTGTTTGTGTTATCAATTCAATATCATAGTTTCATTTCTTCAATATAATTTGTTCTCACTTTTAAGTAATCTCATAGTCATAACCCATGAGTTTACTATCCCATTTATATTGTGATGGGGTAGAGACCCATTATTTCAAGAAATATTTTAGACTCAAGTGATTAGTTTTGATGAAAAAATGATTCCCTAGTAAGTATGACCACCACTTCTATATTGCATTTAAAATGGTCATCATTTAATTCTCATAAGTAAAGAGTACCAAATTCTTACCAAAAATATCTTTGATGGTGAATGCAATGGGGCATCCTTCTTGGAGGAGAATAATGCCAAGTCCATTTTCACAATCATCACTCTCAATACTGAAGGTCTTGGTAAAAGTTGGCATAGATAGAATAGTTGTAGTAAGCATATCTTGTTTTAATTCTATAAATGCACACTTAGTATCTTGTATCCATCTAAAAGAATCCTTTTTCAAAATATTTTTTAGTGCATCTACAATATTCCCATAATACTTGATAAACTTGTAATAGTATCTAGTCAACCACAAAAAACCATAGATTCTCTTGAGTGTCTGAGGATGAGGCCAATTTGTCATGGTAGATATTTTTTAGGATCCACCCAAACCCCTTAAGATAAAATAATATTCCTAAGACACTCCACTTCATCCTAGCCAAAAACACATTTCGACTACGTTGCATAATGATGATGGTTAGAGAGAAGTTTTAGTGCAAGCTCCAGTTATTGAAGATGCTCAGACCATGTTTTATTATAGATGAGGATGTAAAGAAAACTAGAATGTATTTTTTTAGGTAAGACTAGAATATTTTATTCATCAATGCCTATAATTTTGAAGGAGCATTAGTTATGCCAAAGGATATGACCATAAACTCATAGTGGCCATCATGCGTGAAAAATGTTGTCTTAGGGATATCATCCTCATGAAGCCAGATCTGGTGATATCTAGAGAAAAGATCCAACTTGGAGAATAAATGGGCACATGAAGCTCATCAATAATAGGGATTGAGAACTTATCCTTAATTATGATGTGATTAAGTGTATGAAATTCAATGTACAGGCACCATGACCCATCGATTTTTTAAACAAAGAGAAATGGGGAAGAATATGGGATATTACTAGGGTGAATAATGCCTTGCTTTAGTAAGTCTTGAATGAGCATCTATGTCTTAGGATTTTACTAAAATGGGTAATACTAGGACTTGATGTTGGGAGGGACACTTATAGGAAGGAGTTTAATATGGTGGTCCTCTATCCATGAAGGTGGCAATCCTATTGGTTTGGCAAAGACACATGCATACCTATGTATAACAATTTATATATCAGAAGGAGTGGAGACCGTTGATGGTTGCATTTTAATGGAATGGAATTGAGCAATGATGTCACATGTATAATTCTTAATAATATTTTCTAAGTATTGTGAATTGATGATGCTGAGAGACCCCAGTTGTAAGCCTTTTAATGTGTATTTTTTCCCATTATCTAAAAACTACATTTAAAGTTCAACAAAATGCCATAAGATTGGTCTAAATGTGTGTAACCATTGGGATCCCAAAATAACATCACATCCACCTAAGGTCAAGGAAAACATGTCAAAGTGAAATTTATAATCTCTAATAGAGATACACACATTATGACACTTCCCTTTGCAAGGTAATGTTTCACCATTGGTAATCACGAGTTCAAATTTGGAGCAAGGATAGACAAAATAATCAGCCTATTTGGTGATTTGAGGGTCAATGAAGTTATGAGTGATACCATAATAAATGAGAATTGTGAGAGGGAAATTATTAAAGTAACCCTTAACTCATATAGTTTATGTGGTGGTGACTCCTAAGACATGGAGAGAGATATCTAGTTGGTAATCCTAAGAAGCAAGTTCCATAATTGGTTGAGCTTCTTTCAAATCATTTGTTATATCTTGAACATCTTCCCAATATTTAGTTTTGGGTAGAGAGTCCACATCTAATAGGTAGAGATTTTTATCAACACATTGATGTAACCAAGTGAATTTTTCATCATAATTGTAACATAGTCCTTTTCTCTATGGGCTCACATCTCTACTTTAGTCAAATGGTCAATAGGAGTGGATTTTGGAGATAAAATTATTTGAGATCATTATGGAGTTGTATTTTTGAATGGAGTGAAATTGGATTTGAATCATTGATGAGATATGATCTTATCCTCTACCAAATTAACCAACCTTAAGGATTACATCATCATGTTAGGCTATGACATTCTAAACTCATATTGAATTACATCCTTTAGTCAAATAACAAGTTAAATCCTAAAGAATTCATCAGACAAACACTTTGTGATTGGTAAGTTTTTCAAATTCAATTTGATATTCTATCATGGTTCCTATTTAAAAAGGTTTAGTGAGTGTTCCAATGAAGTCATCAAAATAACTAAGTTCAATCCATTATAAAACATGGGTAAAAAAATTGGTCCATCTTGGCTTGTCATGAGCCGTGGTATACCAATGATACCATTGAAGGGATTCAAGTTCAAAATGAAAGGATGCAAGTCAAACCTTATTGGAATCAAAATTATTATACAAAGTAAAATATCATTATTCTTGATAGATCCATCTAGTTAGATCTACACCATGGAATCAAGGAAAATCAAGATTTAAGCTACAAAAATTGTTGGAAGAAGAAAATCTAGTTTCAGAAGAGGACTCTAGATGTCATATATTGTTTAAGGAGGTATGTTGAAGATCGAGGTTGAGAATTTTTTCATCAAGATATTTTATGTGTGTCTTGAGGGAAAAAATTTCATCCTTCATGTTTTTTATCCTATTTGGGTTACTACCATGACCTTAATAAGAGATTTTTTTACAATGGGTAGGAAAACTAGAGTTAAGACATGTTTAGTAATAATAAAAGTTTGTGATTTGGGCAAAATCAAAAGGGGTAAAGATTATTTTATTTTATTTTTTTCATAATGGGAGTATGATTGATGAAGGTAAGGGAAAATTTAGGAGTGAAAATGGAAAATTTGGAAAATTTATCTAAGAGGGGCAAAGGATTATAAACTGGAGATGAACACTATAGAAAAATTTCAAGGTAAATGGATAAAAACAAAAGTTATGGCAAAACTCAAAAAATGGAAAATTGAGATTTGTGGGAATTAATATATAAGAACTCGAGGAAGAAATCATGGAAAATGGAATTTTAGGTGTCTAGATAAATTTTAAGGATCAAGAGGGATATAGATGGAGAGTTTGGTAAAAAAATTGGATTCTATTTTCTATTTTTTGTCTGGCTGTAAGAGCTCTAAGAGTCTTCAAATACTATGTTTTTGGTTGATTTTTTATAATCAACTATAAATATTCTAAAACTAATATAAATGGTCCCTAATTTTCAATGTCTACCTAAGGGTTTAAAGATATCTCTTTGGTCACCAATGCCATTTGAGCGAGTACCACTCTATAGAAAATTTTTGGCCATGGGTTTACCTCTAAATGACAACTCTTGGTTTTCTTCATGGATGGGAACTAGTTAATTAGGATGGGGCCATTTTTTTTAGGTCCTCTCAATGGGATAGCTACTTTGGGGTTATTTTTGTACTCCTCACAATGATTTTTAGGGATTTCACCCAAGCACTTCTCATAGTTATGTGGATAGGTTTTTACCCTAGTCTGAAATAGATTATTGTATTACATAAAAATACTTAAATTAATTATGCAGTGGAGTAGAAAAATAATTTTGGAAAAATAATTAGCCTTGGAAAGTTCTCTGATACCATATGAGAGGATCCTTTATAAAAAAATTAGTAGACAATTTCAAATACATGAAATAAACTATGAAAATTAGTAATATATTAACTCAAATAATCAGAACTAAATTATAATGATGAAATTAGAGAATCATTGGTCTCTTCAAGGGGGTAACCTCCTTTGAAAAAGCTCAATATAATAAATTCATGGATGTATTTATTATCCTCAAAACATACTTATATACTAAGTCTATTCTAAGCAACTACTACTTCCCATGAATGTGGGACAAAATAAAATTCTCATAGGATGACTTACAAAGCATATGCATCCATAACAACTATTATACTGAGAAAATAAAGAGAAGGGGTAACATGGGTTCCTAATAATTCATACCCTACTTGAGCTCTTGATACATCTACATGAGAGGGTTGGACACACTATTATTCCAATCAAAGTTATTCATAGGTCATGATCCATAAGCAGGGGTGAGCAATGATGGTGTCAAAACTAGATTGATTTATTGAGCCAACCACATAGGATGATTGAGTAATCTATCAAATTTGTCCAATATATTTATGAATTTATCACTATATACATGCACACACATAATTTATTACTAGCTTTATTCATTGGTTCATGCACCCACTGAGGATATGCATTTGAACATTCTTCACATACTCATACCCAACTTCACATGTTTAGACCTAGCTTCATAGGTTTTACCTCTTTGGAAAGTCTATGTACAATTATTTTTCCTTTATCCTATTAATTTCACTTTGTTGAATATATAGAATCAATGGGTGGAAAAATATATTCACCCAAAAGTGGTATTTGAGTGTTAAGAGTAATACTTGAGACTACCTATCCATATCTTACCCATAGACCTATCATAGATCCTACTATCACACTTATCTATCCTTAATGTGGGCCAAAAACATCCCTAGTAAACCTTAAAGGAATCTTAGACCCTCATTTCCCAATCTTGGCCCTTTGTGCCTAGTGTTCTACTGGCTAGACATTAGTTATATAATAAGGACACTAGTGTCACATGGTGCTAATATTCCCAAAATGGAGCTAATGTCCTTTGCCCTATCTTTTCCGAAATCTATATATTTTAAAAACTAGAACCTCATAAGGTTAACCTATACATATTTTATCATACCTAAAATAAAAATTATAATATATCCATGAATTTTATCCTTCTAACCACTAGATGGAAATTAGATTAAAAATACAGATTAAAAGTCAAAACAAGCTAATCATAATTAAGGTTATCAATACCTATTCTACCATGCTTCTCAATACTACCATATACAATATCCATAAGCTCAAAATATCCAAATTTACACTTTCAAGCACATTCAAGGCATTCGAGGCCACTATCATACTAGTATCAATTACACTTGCATGAAAACATAGGTGTGAAGAACCACATTGAGCTTGATCTCTCATCAGATTATTGGTATGCAGGGAATTGTCTTCACAATGAGGTGTTGAGGATGTCCATCTTACTCTAATAATGAATAAACTTTTTATATTATGTCATATTTACATGGAGGATTAGGTTTTTCACAATAAATCAGTCATTATAGGCAAAATACAATGTTCTAAAAATCATGCATGTAAGAGTAAACCCTAGATATCTAGACAAAAGTGCACCTAAAAGCTTGGGACAGTCCTACATAAATGACATTATTTCCAATATATAGACACTACTACCACTTTTATAACAATATAACTACTATCCAATTGTGACACAAATGTCTAGGAGAGGTTCTAACATGAAGATCTAATTTATGACACTCACACTAGCTTCCATATCAGTTTCTAGCACCTAGATCATCTATGTAGGTGTTTTCTAAGTTATTAATTTTATTATTTATCATTATTTTTATAAAATTCAAATCTAGTTAATTTTGTAAAAAATTGGTGGATGTATTTATTGAATATTATTTCCCTTATTTAGTCTTCTTAGCTCTTTAATGAACATAATATTTATATTTATAAAATTCCTAAAAGGTTAAAACATTAGTTTATGCTCATTTTTGCATAGAATCATACCAAGTTTTCTCGTATTGGAGACATCATTTGTGACATGATAACTCCCATTTTAGTTTAACATATACACAAACATATATTGTTAAAACTCATTTTAGAATCCATATGCTTAAATATCATAATTGGGGGTATGTTTGTGGCATATTGCTTCTGCATGATCAATTTTGTACCAACTCATCTCAGATGGAATGGAAAATTCCATGCCATTATTTATGTTCCATACATTAGACACCATTTTCACTAGGTTTAAAATCATATTGCTTTCTTATTATATCTATAGTGGTTGGCATTTTTGTATATCATTTGAGCTACATTCCCATGTGTTTGAGAGGCCCCTTGGCCATTTTTCATTTTCAAATTTATAATTGACCCCAGGTCCATCCTACACAACTTGAGTTACATCATATAATTTTAGTTATATATACATCTACTACACATAGGTAGGTAATGATGGATTCATAGCCTCCTTGAATTAGTGATCCACCAATATAGGAGGTTTATGTATACAAAGGAAAATATAGTTGTCTTACTAATCAATCCTAGTTTAGAGAAGAGAAATATTACTTATACTTCAATTTATTTATACATTATATAGTATAAGTCATGAGTAATGTGGATCCTCTAGAACTATAAAGGGATATCTTACCATAATAACATCAATCGGGAGGGTTACAAATCCTCTAGTCAAGCAACACTATGCAATATCCCTAGCTAGGTCCTATGTTTTCATATTCACTAAGTAAATGATAAGTAAAGTAAACTATAATTTAGTTCTCACCAAATTTTGTGTCACAAAATGGGTATAATAAATATAAAAAGTAAACATGCATATAATAATTCTAATTAAGATATGTATACATATAACCCTAGTGCATGGAGAGAATAATATTTCAAAATCCATTACTTATGCCACTTATATCTACTAAAAGAGAGGAGTAAAGTTATATATACTTACCTTGAATATGAACCCATCAAGACTCAATCTCTCCCTTGGCCAAAGGTTCTTCATAAGAGGTTTTTGTGGTTTGTAAGGATCACTAAGATAGGCCTAAACATCCAAGACTTTTCCACAAGACAAGATTACTATCCAAGTATAAACCCTAAGAAATAAATCCTCAATTAGAATGGTGGAAGAGTATATTATGAAGAAGCATAAATGAATAATTAACTCTATTTCCTTTATAAGAAATGATGAAATGAATATGTATATATCATTGAGTCTTTTTGAAAGTTTAACTGATAAGGTCAGCCCAATTTGACTCTATTTTTATTTGATAAAAATAAGTTATTTCCTAGTCTAGGTTGGCTAAGGTGATACTAGACCCATAACATGTAGATATCAACTAGAATACATGGTCAACCTAGGGTGACATTGTTTGATAAATGCTAAAAAGGATTTTAATCTTAGTTAGGGGCTATGTAAGGTGATGAATTACTTAGAGGAGTGTGTAAGATATTATACAAATATTAATGAAATGTATAGGATAGGGTTATGTGGATTTCAAGTGGTAGTATAGGGGACAATAATCTTGCAAAGCACCAATAGTTTGTCGACCCCTTTCTTGGTGCACCCTTTAAGGTTTGTACTCAAAGAGATTGAGACTCAATGGGGGTCCTATAAGAGAAAAAACATCAATAATTACTAAATTTCAAAAATATTATGTTTATATATATGCCTTAATTTAATCTCATCATGTGTCACTCAGATACAATATGGGATGGTCCTTCGAGAAAAGAATATAGCAACACACAACATTGAAGTTAAATAAAATAAATTGTAGTATTTTAAAACATAAAATAGCTAAAAGTAAATGACTAAAAATGAAATAATGGAAAATAAAAGTAATGTATGCATGCCTTGACTTACCTTTATCTTTAGATAGTTGTCTATTATGTTTTTAGTTTTGATCGTGGAGGACAAAGAGATTGCTTTGGACAAACCCAAGGATAAAAAAACTAAAGAGAAAAAACACAAAAATGAAAGAAATCCAAAATAATTGAAATGATGTAGACATGACATAATTGGAAAATTTTTATGCTAATTTGATAAATGTTAAGTTAGGACCAAATGAACAAGTCAAACTTAGAGTAAATCAATTAACTGAAAAGCCAAGGATACTAAATGATCAAAAAACTTAAACAATTAAACATTAAGGAAGAAAGGTAAACAAATTAAGTAAAACTAATGATTCAAGTAAAAAATAATAATCAAACATCAATGAGAAAGAAGTAACAATCCTTACTTTAATAAATATGTTCAAGAATGGTAAAAAAAACCTTGATGACTGAGTAGTAACAATCCTTAATCAATCAACAATGGAAAAAGTGCATAAAAGGGAAAACAACATTGTTGAGTGATAAGTAATAATCTAAACTCACTCAATTATGGAAAAATTACTAAAAATAGAAACATACGTAGTTATCTTAAAAAAGAAGAAAAAGATGTACAACAATGGAAAATTTACAATTAAACCAAGGTATTGTTATAAATGTAAATAAATGGTGTAAATAAAGTAATCCATAGTCACTCAAGCATACTATTTTATTCTAAAGATAGATAAAATAGAAAACACTGTAGTGATATCATGTTTTAATTTATGAAAAAGAGGTAATATAGAAGTGGGAAAATAGAAATAATCAAACTTGCCTATCAAAGGGGGAAATGAAATGGGTGATGGGGGAAATGAAGTAAATAGCAAGGTAGAGAAACTCTTTATAGAAGTTAAGACACTTATATTAGGTTTGTCAAAACAAGAGGACTTTTGACATTAATGAATTTGAAATAAATTTCCTAACCACACAAATATTTGGTCACCAAATGAAGTATGAATATCATCCCACGAAGGCTATATGCATGAAAAAGAAAATGGACCCACAATGTGTTCCCCATTCCTTACAACCCCTTACAGAATCATCCATCTACTATTAATATTGGGTATTTTGCGTGAGAAAGTAGGTAACATTGATATAATTTAAAATTATCCTATCATAATCTACTAGCCTACTTTACCCCAATGGACCTTGACTCTATGATTAGGCTAATTGTGAAGTTTAAGCTTCGATTAGAAATAAGAGACGTGTTATGAATCATGTCTTTTAGTGTGATATGAATTTTAACTTTGTATGTTAACTTTTGATCATTTCCTTTTTAAAATTATTTGGATTTTAAATTTTGATGGCTTTTTTTATTCATACTCCATATAGATTCATAGAACCAAACATGGGTGTTAAATATGACTATCATTTAAAAACATGGGACTTGGTTTCTAAGAAATAGAACTTAGAGATCATGGTTTCTAAGATTCTTACTAATCCGTGTGAAATAAAAGTGTTTTCTTGACTTTGACCTTGCTTTATCTAAAGTGGAAGTAAAGGAAAGGAAATCAAGAGGAATGAAACATAAAACATTTTGGATTACTTAAAATACTAAAAAAAGTGAGAAAGATGAAAAGGGATACAATGACAAGTAATAATGAATCATAATAAGAATGAATGTAAGTATAGGGAAACATGCTAACACAGTTTTTTGTGAAAGTTTTATCTATAAAGAGACAAAAAATGAAGCTGACAATATGGGATAATAAACGTGTAACTAGTTCTTAAAATTTTAGAAAAGGAACGCTTAGTAGAATGAAGGTGTTTTAAATATAAAAATTTAGATTTTATGAGGAGTGTCTATTCCTATCCATGGTATTACACTCAAACTCATAAAAGACAAACCTAAGAAGGTATAATGTAAAAAATGGTATTTGTGAGGAGGGATTGGTCCTGTCCATGGGCTTATGCTACAATTCACAAAAGATAAATTCAAGTGAGTGAATAAAGAATGCAACAATAGAATGGTAAAAATGGTATTTATGAGGAGGGCCTGGTCCTATATATGGTATTAAACTATAACTCACAAAATAGAAACATAAATAGGTAAAAAAAACATTGGAGAATATCAAATCAATAAAAGTGAAGGGAATTCATGAGGAAGACTGGGTCCTATCCATGATATTATAATGCAACTCATGAGAAAAAGAAAATAGAGGACCAAGAGAAGGAACTAAGTTTTATGGAAAGAAAAAAATGTTGTAGAGGGTGAGCCTTGTGTAGAAATACTATTAAATGTGTTAATATGATATCATATAGAAATATGATAAGAAGGGAAATATTTTTTAAAATAAGGCCTTCATTAGTTTTATGGCAATAGGTGTTAGGACTAGAAATATCTTTCACTAAATAATGGCCACACCATTTTTAGGTATATTTACTTTATTTATCATGGTTATAGTTTAATCTAAGGACTAGATCACCAACATTAAAATAATGAAGGTGAGATTATGTTATAAAGTGACTAGATGGTGTTTGTATATGCATAATATTTTTAATACTTTATTCATTACTAATGCTTTACATCTTGCAAGAACACATCAAGACTCAATCTCTTTGAGTGAATTCCATAAAGGGTATACTGGGAAAGGGTTGGGAAGACCTTTGGTGCTTCTAAGGATTGTTGTTCCTTTTTACCACATTATTACCAATCTAACCAGATCCTAAAACCATTCCCTAAGTTATTTGTCCTACCTTGAATATTCCTTTGGTATTTTCCTCTTTCATTCCTCCTTTTTAATCTTAAAATCCTTTTAGATTGTCAATTTTACTTGGTTAACTAGGTATACCTAGTACAACTTACAGGTATTCTTTACTTTCTTAAATTTTTAGCCTTTTCGCCAACCTAACTCGCACTAGGTGAAATATTCCTGAAAACACATTGGGTTGACTAGGTTGACCCTATGCAGTTGACATTATTGGAAGGATTTAGGGTAAGATCCATCTATATATACAATATCATTTCAATCATTATTCATATGTGTAATCAAGAGTTATTATTCACCCATGATTCTTCATAATTTGCTCTTTCACCATTCTACTTGAGGAGACTTAGCTTAGGTTTCTTATTTGGAGAATCTAGTCTTGTGGATAAGATTTGGATGATTTGGCCTTTCTTAGTGATCCTTAAAAACCACAAAAACCTCTTGTAAATCCCCTTTGGCTAAGGGAGAGATTGAGTCTTAATAGGTTCACATTTAGGTAAGTATATTCTAACTTTATTCTCCTCTCTTTTAGTAGATAGAAGTAGCATAATTATTAGCTCAAATAATAATATCTTTCATATTTTATGTATTAGGGTGTCACTCATACTTATTTTAATTTAATTTCCCTATACTTGTTTATTTTATTTGATTCTAACCTCCACTTTATGCCACAAGATTTTTTGTGCACTGGATTAGATTTACTTTCTTGTAATTAGAATAGAGTGAAAATTTAAAGCCTTAGGACTCCATTAAGGTTGTTGTGTGATTGTGTTAGACTGTAGGCTTTGGAACCCTTCCTAGCATGATTTTTTGTGACAAGTGATAAAAGTGATTCCCTAATCAGGTCTAGTAGATCACCATATTGGTCATGCTCCCACTTAACAAGTATATCCCCAATAAAAAGTTTAGGTGTGATCTCTCTTATCCAATCTATGACTAATTCATAGACATGATGCATTTATGATTTCATACATTTTGGTGAACCTAACATGAACTAAAACTTACAAGAGTTTTTCAATTTTTCCATTATTTATTTCTTTTATTTTGATCATCATTTTTATCATATATTTTGACATACTATATCGATTCTATCAACCCAACTCTTTTTCTCTATGCATGGGTTTCAAAAATAGATAATTTGATTGACCTAGTCAACCCAATATAGGTTTCTAGCCTTTTAGACACCTATTTCAACCTACTAGGTCGACATAATTGACCGCTTACAATTTCAACACTTTTTTATTAAGTTCCTATACAACTTGATCGATTATGTCGTCCCAATTTGCATGTTTCTCAAGCACACTTACAGGTTTTAGACCAAAAGACTTATTCAATACAACTCTAATCCACCAAGGTACCTCTCTAATTCTCCATTTATTTATTTTATATATTTCCTTTCACACTTTTTAGTCTTTAAAACTACCCCTGCATAGTAAACTAGATTGACACTACAGACCTAGTTTTATGTTCTATATGCTATCTAAAATAACTAGATCGACACAATCGACCTAGTTAATTTTCAAACTTTGATTTCATAATATGGGTTTGACCCTATCAACCTTGTTCTATATTTTATGCATATAGTGTTCATACTATACCTTTTTTCAAATTTGGAATTAACCTCATATCTACTAGTAATTAGCTCATACCTTTCTTTTCATGTAGCTATCATCTTTATAATAGTACACATAGTATAATTAGGGGATTTTCAATTAATTGATTAGTTTCACTATTTATGTTTTATTCACACATGGCCAAATCACAAAAAAAAATCACTTTAGCATCTTGTCTACCCTATGCCAACCTACTTACATTTCATCACCAAGGGGGAAGCTAACTTGATGCTCTATTCAAGTATAAAACATGGTTAATGGTATATTATAGATAAGCACTTGGCACCCTTATCACTATGGTAAGTGATGTGAGGGGCTAGGCCCCAATACCAAGCTTGTATCATTACCACTATAGTTCGTTTTATCCTAAACTACCTAAAACCATCCTTACATTGATGTTTAGTACCTTGATTATAGCTAACTTCTAGACACATTAAAAATCATTCTTAATAATCTAATTAACAATCAGGTTGACTAATTAGTTATCATTACTTTTCAAGTTGATTATTTTTGCTTTATTCAATTATGTGTGCAAAAACTTTCATTACCTAGTGTTAGTGTAAAGTTTTGTTTTGTGTTCCTTAATTAGATTGACCAACATTAATCTAATTGATTGTTTATTTAATTTCAGCTCTTACTTTCCTAGATTAGTTACAATATTATCTAGTTTCAATTCATCAATTTTTTATCATCTTGTTCTTTCTCCCTACCTACTATATTGGATCAACATAGTTGACCCAATGTGTTTTCAGCCCATGTTCACTATATTAGATCGACCCAATCAAACCTGTATAGTCTACAGCACATTTTCCATCTTTTTCCTTCCTCTATTCACTGTACTGTATCAACCTAGATGACCCTATATAGTTTATAGACCCTATTTTCTATACAAATTGACCCAATCGACCTTGTACTATTTTTACTTTCCCTATCTATCAATCTAGTTCTTTATCCTTACAATTTTTCATTTTGTTCATCTCTATTCAATCAAAATGAAATATCATATCATAATCTTCTTGGATAGATGGAATCCATTTAGGTACTATATGGGATGCTCATTTCTTCCTTTCTTTTCCTCCTAAGAGCACCATCACTCTTAGGGCACCTCTTCTCCTCCATCTATGAACTACAAGATGGTGCAAATAACACCTCAAGATAAAGTTGATTGATTTGATCCTTTCTATACTTACCAAAAAACTTCTCAAAATCTTCAAACTAGTGTGGGAGTGATTGATACAATTTTAATTAACAATCCCACTAATCCTTCTTTTATCAATCCTCTCCCTAATACCAATATGGTGAATGCTTCTATAAACACTAACCGACCTATTGATACAACCCAATTATTAGCCCAAGTAATTCAAAAAATGAACATTATGCAAAATTATAATACCAACCAAATGATGCAACTTCAACAACACTTAATCAACATGGCTAATCAACCTCCAACTATTCATCCTCAACCTAATCATAATTTTATTCCTCCACATCTTAGGTATGCATTGAGTAATGTTATTCCTCAACCCATAATGAATAACAAGATGCTTCAAACCATTAAAAATGAGTCTTTATCTCCCATCATTATTTTCATTGATATTGGTAAGATATCTCTAACTATCAAATATGATGGGACTAAGGACCCTGCCTCATTTTTTAAAACCTTTAGAAACCTTTAAAAAGAGTGGATCCAAACTAATACCTTTGACACTAATAAAATCTTAGCTAAAACTTTCATTAGTGATGTATTAGAATGGTATAATCAACTACCCCAACATTCTATTTGGAAACTTGAATATTTGGTCAATCCTTTGGTTAAAGGGTTTCAACACAATGATATTCCTAAAAATTATCTTAGCCACTTTATCAATTATAAGAAATCTCTAATTGAATCATCTCATGACTTTATTAAAATATGGAAATCCTTATCTCATAAAGCAAATCATAACATAAATGATGATAATCTATTCAAACTCTTTATCATGACTTTAACTCCTACCCTTGAATATAAGGTTTGAACCTTTTCTCTCCAAACACTTAATGAAGATCTTGATTAAGCTAAGCATCAATATTTTATTATGAATAAATTCAACCCTAATCCTAAAGTTCTTAAAGGATGTTTCCAAACATCTAATGATATCACTATTAATGTTTTTCCAACCAAATAAGTAGTTGTCAAAACTGATATTCCTTCACCTTCTCATACACCTCTTTCGATTTAGCAAATGAAATAATTTTTACCATCATCAAAACCTTTCATCTATCCCAATGTTCCTCCTAAGTGGTATGGCCCTAATCTATTTTTTTGGTTCCATATTGACATTGGGTATTGTCATGAGTCTTGTAGAGAGATCAAAAAATTTATTAATTTTTGTATGCTTGGTTATTCATTTAATCATGAAGCTATGATAAAAATTCATCATTAATAATACACTTCTAATTTTTAAAAATGATAAAATTTTAAAGCCTTTACCTCTAATAACCAAAAATAATCTTCTAATAATCAAGTAAATGTCAAGGATGTTTGTGCCATTAATGTTGATTATGATCAATATTATAACAACTTTGAATATGTCAACACTACCAAGGTCAATTATCATCATAAACTAGCTCATAAAGATCTTCTTACCAAGCCTAAAAATCCATCTTTAGAAGAATAACTTCTTAAAGATACTACCACCTCTAATGTTGATTTGGAAGCACCTAAGGAAGAACTTCCTCCTTCTGATCTTCCAACCACATATATACCTTCCAAAACTAATTCACCTTCTAAAACTCATGTTGGTTCTTCTAAATCTCATTGAAATTTTCTTGAAGAACTCAACTCTATGCCTTGTAAGATTCCTCTTATTGAGTTACTTTTCACTTCATCCCACCATAAATAATTCCTTATGAAACAACTTCAAGAAATTGAAGATCCATCCTCCATTGATGAAGAACCACCTTGTATTAACTCTCATCCTAATAATTTCAACACCATTAAAACCTCATGTCCTTCTTCTAAACCTTCCATTAAATTCCTTGCAGAGGACATGATTAATGATGAAATTATTTTTCATGTCGATGACCCACCACTCTTTATCAAAATAGCCATTAATACCACTCTTATTCAAAAAGTCTTAGTTAATAAAGGATTTGGTATTAATGTGACATATTATGGCTCATACAATAACTTAGTTATAACAAATATCATCTTAAGAAAACCTATCTCACTGTTGTGGTTTTGATAAGACTAATCATAAGGCACTTGGTTGTATTTAGCTTACATTAACCATAGGAACTAAGACCATTCAAACCAAGCTTATTGTCATTGATATCCCTTTATCTTAAAATATCCTTCTTGGTCATCCATAGACCCATAAAATGTGAGATATTATTTCTTCTAGTAGTTAATATATTAAATTATTACATAATGGAAAGTGGTACAAGCATGAAGATAATCCCAATCCATCGAGTATCCAGCTTCCTAATCCTAAACCTCAATATCATATTCCTACAAATCCTTAGATTAACAATGCTCCTTTACATGATTTCATCAACACGAGTCCCAATCTACAAGTTACTCTTGTGGATTTTTATGATGATGATCCCAATGAATTATAACACACTTATAATATTACCAAGTTGCCTCCATATATTTTACAATGGATTCCCCTTCTCTATTACTAAGAGACTATACTAATCTTATTATCGATGAGATTAACAAATTTCCCCCTCCATGCAATGCTCAGGAGCCTTATTTACCAAAAAATACCTTCACTTATAGTGATTTTGGAGTGGATAAAGTATTTAAAGATCCTCTCATCATTTCTCTTCATAAATTTAGCAATATTATGATTTCACCTTCTAAACTTCCACTTGATTCTCAAACTTGTATGATTTTTCCAACATATAATGACAACTATATCTTGTTATAAGCTCAATCTATAAATTTAGATGTCTAACATTACCAAAAAACTCTATCCCCAATCCATGATTTTAATCAAGATGTGCATACTATTTATATGGATCATACCTTAGATATTGAGGGTCATGTACCTCCTATCAATCCTCCTCTTATTGATACTCCTTGGATGGTTGAACAAATTATACCTTCCACACTTATAAACGTTCCTAAACCTTTGGATCCAATCATTCCATCAGATCCTTCTCCCATCATTAAATCTATTGATATACCTATATCTTTAAGTACATCTACTTTTAATCCTAACATTATGTTTGATGCCAAGGTAATTGATGTCCATTAAATTCCTTCTAATTATGATGACCATGGCAACAAAATGTTGGATCTTGAAGTAGATGTCAAATATTATGGTTTTCTTTTTATCTTGCCTAATGATGAAGTTATTCTTCAATTACTCCATACCTAAGAACCTCAAATTCCTTGATAACATAATAAACTAAAAAAATTAAAAATTTAAACTCTTTGATTTAAAAATTTCATTGTTAGAATTAACCCTAAAACAAACCCAAATTCAACCTTACCTAATGCACCATACCACTTTCAAGATGGCAATTCCATGATTATTGAAAAAACCACTTGTATTGAATATGGTACCTCATCTCATCCTTGACTGATTATAGTTTATCAAGATCTTTCACATATGGAATATGATAACTTTATCTTATTCTCTGACAAATATCATGAAGCTTTCACTTGGTCCTATAAGGACATGCCTGGTATTGACCCTAGAATAGTGGTGTATAATATCATTACTTATCCTAATGCCAAGCTTGTGAGTCAAAAGCAAAGAATATTTCTACCTAAAGTTTCAACCTTATGTCATAAGGAAATCATAAAATTACTTGATGCTAAATTTATTAAACTAGTGGATTATTATGAACGGGTGTCCAAAATTGTTCCCATTCAAAAGAAATTCACTATGGTCATATGAATTTGTATTGATTTCTTCAAAATTAATCTTGCTTGTCCTAAGGACAACTTCTCTTTACCTTCGATAGATGCCATCATTGATTCCATGGCTGGTTATTAAATTTTATCTCTTATGGGTGGTTTCTTGGGATATAATTAGATTCATATCACTCTCGAAGACCAACATAAGATTACATTCACCATGAAATGGGGTACCTATTGCTATGTTAAAATGCCCTTCAGTCTCAATAATTTTGGAGCCACTTAATAACATGAAATGACTCACATATTTCATGATCTCATTCATAAAATTATTGAAACCTATGTGGATGATCTTATTTCTAAATCTAAACATCATAAGAATAATATTTCCAATCTTGTTATTATCTTTGATTGTCTCTTTAAATATAAAGTTAATTAGTCCTTACAAATGTGTCTTTCCAATCATATGTAGAAAATTATTAGGACTCTTAGTCTTTGTCCATGGCATTGACATTGATCCTACAAAAATTAGTGTTATAATCAACATGCCTATTCGTCATTCTATTCTTGACATTCATATCTATTTAGGCAATCTTGGGGTAATTAGATGATTTGTCCCAAAAATGGCATATCAAATTCACTTTGTCAATTCCATTCTTAAGAAAGGTAATACTTTAGAATGGATGGATCCACATTAAAAAGTCTTTGATAACATGAAAGAATCTTTGATTCATCCACCTACTCTTTATCCTCCTTATAACAACAAACCTTTGATTCTATATACTTCTTCCATACCTATTTTAGTTGGGGAAATTCTTTACCAACAAGATGATATGGGAAGAGAGTATTCTATCTACTACATTATCGAAGGCCTCATCAACTATGAAACACATTATACCCAAATTGAGTGTGATTTCTTTGTTATCTCTTTTATTGATGAAAAGCTTCATCACTGTATGCTTTACCAAACTACTTATCTGATTGCTCATTTTGACCCCCTTCATCATTTCTTCTCCAAATCCTTTCTTTATACAGATCAAATTGGCAAATGGATGGTCTTCTTTATATAATTTGACCTTTGAATCACCACTCAAAAATCTATTAAAGGTCAAGTCATAGTTGACCAATTTGATATAGCTCCCATTCCAACCACTTCTTCCCTTGTATATGACCTTCTAGGTGACAATATCCTTTATATTTAAGGTCTTAATAAAGCTATCTCTTTTAAATATTACTTTAATATGTTTACTACAAATCTTGAATTCATTAATCTTGATGAATTTTACACTCCCTATAGTACTACTAAACTAAAGGTAGTTATCAAATAAATCCCTGAGATCAATGTTGACTTACATAAAGATAATTGGACCCTTCATTTTGATGGTGCTAAATGCCTTCAATGAGCTAGGGTAGGTTTCATTCTTACTAGTCCTCTTGGTAAGATCATTCCTTTAGCTTTTCTCTTCACTTTTGATGTCACCAACAATATGGTTGAATATTAAGCGCTTATCTTAGGTATGAGAGTTTCTCTTTATTTATACATTTAATACCTTTATTATTTAGGTGACTCTAAACTCATTTTCTATCAAGTTAATTGTGACTATCAATGTAAAAGTGAGAACCTTATTACCTATCATCAAATTGAAACCACTCTTGCTAAGGATTTTATCTTTTTCACTATTGAGCCTATTATTAGAGATCAAAATTCCATTGTTGATTCTCTTGCATCTTCAACTTCTCTATTTCATCCACATCAAGTTCTTTATAATCATTTTTTTACATAGATAAAAAAAATCTCCATCTTCAACTCAACCACTAGATTCACTTATCTATCATATTAAGGCTATCACCATTAGATAAAGCCCTCGGTACCAATACATCATTCATTTATTAGAACATCAAACTTATCTTCCTAATTTAGATTCTTATGAAAATACACATATTCATAAACAATATTTCAAGTATGTATTTCAACATAGCATACTTTACTATCGCAACATCGAAGGTACCTTTATCCATTATGTCATGAAAGATGAGGTCCCTCCTTTTATTAAACGATTACATGGTGGCATTTTAGGTGGTCACTATAGTAGACATGATACAACATGTAAATGCCTATATATGGGTTACTTTTGGTCTACTCTTGAAAAGATTATAATTGAATATGTTAAAAAGTGTACCCCTTATTGGCTTTGAAAATGACCCTATCCATTCAACTCCTTTCAAGATTCAAAATATCAAATATAATTATCCATTTTCCACATGGGGATTTTATCTCATTGGTAAACTTCCTCACTCCTAATATGGGTATGTTTTTATCATCACTGCATTACAATATTTTACCAAATGGGTAGAATCCATGCCCCTCATTAGTGTCACTAGTACTACCATTTCCAAATTTATTCTTAACCAAATCATTTGATGCATTGGCATTTCTTAGACCATCATTTCTGATAATGGTGGTAATTTTAAAAATAAACATGTTAAATAACTTTACAACAAATTCAAGATCAATCACAAATTCTCCATGCCTTATCATCCATAATGCAATGGTCAAGTTGAGGCCACCAATAAAATTACCAACAAAATTATTTAAAATACAATTCATGAAATGCACATGGATTGATATATTAATCTTTACCCTACACTTTGGGCCTATTGAACTAGCATATACACTGCCACTGGGGCCACTCCATTTTATCTAGTCTATGGTTCTAAGTCAATTCTTCCTTTATAATTTGAGCTTCCATCTCTTCATATATATATATATATATTCATGGAATTATTACCAATGAAGAGTTAAGATAATCTTACATTCATACCCTTGATATTCTTGATGAACACCATCTTTCCACCTTGCAATATAACTACCAATACAAGGCTCACATCACATGACAACATAATAAATGTGTCAAAGTCTATAGTTTTAATGTTGGTGATCTTGTCCTTCAATTAGATTAAACCCATGATAAAGAAGGTGAATATGCCAAAAAATGGTGGGGACCATATTTAGTTAAAGACATTCTTGGTCCAAGCACTTACCATCTTCAAACCAATGACAACCATGTTTTCAAAGAACCCACCAATGCTCAATTCCTTAAAAAGTACTTTGCCTAAAAATTTACTTCTTTTCAAGCTTTCTATCTATATCTATCTAATTTTTTTTGTAGGTTACCTAAGCATGTGTCTCTCCCTCTATAGTAATTCCCTCTTTTTCACAAACCTTTAGTCTTCCTTTTTGGTCTTTTGGTTTCTTGAGGTACAATAGTCTTCCTTATCTTATTGAATTTTTTTCTTGGTTTTTGTACCCCTTGGGTTTTTATTTTGTGATTTGATTTGTAAGATCATAGATATGACCTGACATTCCTCACAACACCATCATATTTTATCTATTTTTATCTTCTCTTATTACTACTTGCCAATGTTGTTTTGGTATCCTTTGGGTGTTTATTTTGTGAGTTATTTTGTAAGAAGGCTCCCTCTCTCTCTCTTTGATATTGATTGTTAGCACCCTCATGGGTCTCTCTTTTATGAGTTTCTTTGTAAGATTATGGATAAGACCTAACCCTCCTTATAAAATTACCACATCTTAATGTTATTGATCCTTGTTCTCAAATTTAGCTTTTTATTCTTTTTCTCAATGAAATAAACATAATAATCTATGTTAGCATATTTTCCTCCATTTCCCTCATTCTTATGATAAGGAATCAAACTTTACTATCATTGTATCCCTCTTTTCCCTTTATCAATTTTTTTACAATTTGAAATAATTCAAATTATTCCATGTGTAACTCCTCTTGATTTTCCGTTACTTTCATCTTCACATTGGATTAAACAAGGTCCAAGTCAAGACAACACTTTTATTTTACCTGGATTTATGAGACTTTTAAACCCTATTCTCTTTGAAGTTTTCTCTTTTTTAGAAATCTTGTCCCAATTTTTTAAATGAGAGTCATCTTTAGCACCCATGTTTGGTTTTCCAAATCTATATGGAGGAGGAATAGAAAAAGTAATCAAGAAAATTAAAATCCAAATCAATTGAAAATAAAAGGCAATGATATGTAAAAGGCAACATAAAAATTTGAAAACTAAAAATCACACCAAAAGGAATGATTATAATCACATCTCCTATCTCTAATGGAAGCTCAAAATCCATAGTCAGCTTCACATAGAGTTGAAGTCCTTTGGGGTGTAGTAGGATAGTAGATTGGAATAGGGGATTTCAAAAACACTCTATGGTGTTACCTACTTTCTCACACAAGTACCCATTTTTCATACAACTTTGTAAGGGTCCTAAAGAATGGGGAACACATTGTGGGGAAGTATGTCCATTTTAATTTTTATGCATATACCCTTCATGGGATGATTTATATACTCCATTTTTTGACCCAAGACTTGTGTCTCTAAGATAAGTTCTTCATAGTCCTTAAGGTCAAAAGTTCTCTTGTTTTGACAAACCTAATTTGAGTGTCTTAACTTCGATAAAGAGTTCCTCTACCTTAGTTTTTCCATCATTCTCCCCTCTACCCATTTCATTTTTCCCCCTTGATAGGTAAATTGTGATTCCAAATATATTTTCCTTTCTTCTTTAGTTCCTTTTTCTTCATCTCTTAAAAACATGCTAGCACTATTTTATTTCAATTTTATCTATCCTTAGAATGAAACACGTTTGAGTAACTATGGATTCTTCTTTTTTTACACCATCATTTTACATTTACTAAACTTAATTTACTTTCCTTTTACCATTTATCATGATTTTTCTATCTTGTTATTATGAACACCTGAGTTCATACCCTTTTTCCATTGTTGAGTGTGGTTGGCTTGTTACTTCTCACTCGACAATGTTTTAGATTGAGGTAAAAATAGGTTTTGAAGGGGCCCCGAAACCCTATGATAGGATAAAAAAGATAGAGCAATTACAAACACCAGGATCAGCAATCCTTAAGCCTACTAAAAACTAGCAGCAAAAATAGGAAAAAACAGGGGCAGCATCATTATTCATTTTATATTCCGCCCCCTAAATGTTATTGTCCCTTTTATGTACCTTTTTCCATTGATTATTGAGATGTAGATTGTTACTGCTCACTCATCAATGTTGTTTTACCATTTTATTTTTGTTTCTTAATTTTACAATTGATTTATTTATTTTTCCATCCTATTTGAAATGTATCCTTGGTTTGATTTGGTGAGTTTTCCTTTCTTCCTTAAGGATAGTTTGTTAGAGTTTTTCATTCTTTAATAGCCTTGGATTTTTAGTTACTTTATGTACTCTTGTTGTGTGACTTGATAATTTGGTCTAACATAACACCTGTCACCCTAGCTGGCCAAATTTCAAAAGTACATCCCATCCCCATAGCACCAACTATCTTGTCTTTTCATATGTTTATTTGTTTTTTAATATTTATTTTTATATTCTTGGGTTTGTTGAAAGCATTCTCTATGTCCTAAATAAAAAAACACTAACAACATAGTAGACAAGCATCCCATGATAAAGGTAAGTCAAGGTACACATTGCATTTAATTTTTAGATACTTTCCCTTTAAGTCATTTATTTTCAATCATTTTTTCTTAAAAATATTGTAACTTTTTTGTAGCATCGACATTGTGTGTTACTATGTTCTTTCTCGAAGCACCATTCCCTATTATATCTTAGTGACTTATGATGGGCTTTGAGTGGGGAATATGTATAGAAAAAGTATTTTTAACCTTTTAATTATTATTGATTCTTTACATCTTGTAAGAACCCATCGAGACTTAATCTCTTTGAGTACATTCTGTAAAGGGTGCATCAAGAAAGGGGTGGGTAAACCTTTGGTTCTTCTTAAGATTATTGTTCCTTTTTTACACATTATTACCAATCTAACTAGAACCCAAAACCATTCCCTCATCTATTTCTCCTACTTTGAATATTCCTCTAGTCTTTTCCTCTTTCATTCCTCCTTTTTTTTTATCTTAAACTCCTTTTGGAATATTGGTTTTACTAGGTTGATTGGGTTGACCCAGTATAGTTTAAGAGTATTATTTTCTTTATTATATTATTATCCCTTTGGTTGACCTAGCTTAGACTTGATAAATTATTTTAAAAAACACACTAGGTTGACCCTATACAACTAACGTTCTCAAAAGGATTTAGGGTAAGATTAACCTATATATATAAGATCATTTTGGTCATTATTCATATGTGCAATCAAGACTTACTATTTGATCATGCTTCTTCATAATTTTCTCTTCCACTATTCTACTTGAAGAGACTTAGCTTAGGTTTTTTATTTTGATAATCTAGTCTTGTGGACAAGTCTTGGATGCTTTGGCCTTTTTAGTCATCTTTGCAAACCACAACAACCTCTTTCGAATCCCTTTTGGCCAAGGGAGAGATTAAGTATTGATGGGTTAACATTTAGGTAACTATATTCTAATTTTATTATCCTCTCTTTTAGTTTATAGAAGTAGCATAAGTGTTGGATTGAATAATACTATTGTTGACCAAATTTTTCCCATAGGTAAAATTTTTGGTCCCCTTCCTCCCTTACTGTTCATGCCAGTTTTATTTCAAGATTGTTCAGGTTCAACATTTTTGGGTTCATGGCTTGGTTTAAATGGTTCAATTTCTCGGTTCAAAGGTTCATTTCGAGTTCAGTATCTTGGTTCAATAATGGTTGAACCAAACCATTGAACCAAATTTTTTGGTTCAACGAGCTTGGTTCAAGTTCAAGGAGTTCATTGTTTGGTTCAAATATCTCAATTCATAATATGTTGAACCTTTGTACCATTGAACCATTGAACCAAATTCTTGGATCAACAGACTTGGTTCAACATACTTGGTTTAATGGCTTAAGTTCAATGTTTGGTTTAATGCAAAGAGTTCATCGGGCTTGGCCTTTAGTTCATCGGCACACTCGATTGAACCTTGAACTGTTGAACCAAATTTTGGTTCAACGGGTTTGGTTCAAAGGACTGCCCTTTGCCAAAGGGTAGTCAAATGGTCAAAGTGCCCTTTTTAGAGAGTGGACACTTCAAAGACTTCAAAAGGTTTCAGGCACAGTCAAATAGTCAAAGGAATCATCAGACAAAATTTCCATAGACAATTTGTCCATGGGAATTGTCTGCAGACTTTTGTCTATGGAAATACATAGTAAAGCGACCCAGGGTTTTTACTCAGGGAAATTGTCTACAGACAATTTGCTCGTAGGAGCCTGAGAGGGCAGTTCAATCAATAAAGGGACAGGTGCCAAGAAAATTCAAAGAGAAAGAGTGCCCAAGAGGATGCCACGTGGACCTGACTGACGTGGCAATAGCCCCGATGACATCCTGGTGGACGTCAAATTTAGCAGAATGGTTTAACCATTGGATCTCAAGAAATGATGCTTGAGAAGTGGTCAATTTCAAGAGGATGGAATATCCATTAGTTTTCAAAGATTAACGGCTGGATGAGTGTCAAATTTAGCAGAATAGAATGGCCTTTATTTCAAACTGAGAAAGTATTGCCAAGGAGCCCAAAATGCAGCAACCTACTGAAAGTTCACACCTAGGGGGCCGAACAAGCTAGATAGAGACAAAATTTGATAAAAGAAAAGAAGACATACACAGAATGAGCAAGCAGTTAAGTCCAAGTGGCACCAATTTGAGAAGTGACTCCAATAAGTGAAATAGTTCCTTTGAATTGATCATGAGAAGATGCAACAGCTAAGTAATGTAATTGGTTTCTTCATTTTACATTTAATGGGTGGACAAACCACATTTTGACATTAAAAATGTGGACTTCAACTAGACAAAACACATGGCTCATTAATGTTTTTAGCAACTTGTTGAAGGGATGTGATGGCCACTTGTTAAAGGAATGCCACATGCGCTTCCTCATTTTCTCATATATATTTCATACTTGTCATTTTTGTAATGATCTTCCACAATTTTACAAAGCGTAACTCTGCTAAAATTTCCACCTGAATTAATAAAAAGATAGTTTTTACCTCTTCTTGGATGGATATTCTGTGTATGTCTTGAGTGTTTGAGTTGTGTCTAGCCATTGTCTTTTGATGGTCTCATAGGTTCAGCACCAACACACCAATTATCTACAAGGTGCCATTGTCTACAGCTGATAGGTGAAGAGTTCCATTTGGAGGTATAGAATAGAGGAATTCATTTATAGTATGTATTTCATAACATCTTGGTGAGTCCCTGTCCCTATGTTTTTATAAGAACCTCCCCACCATTTTCCTATAGCTTGGCCTTTCTGCCAAGTCTGAGTGTATGTTTGTTGTCTTTGTTTGATTCTGAGAGTGGGTGTGAGAAGGTCATCTTGTTTTGGTGTATCACCTCCTTAGAGTAGTTTGTTTTCCTGTATCTTTCTTCCCTTTTCATCCACCCCAGTTTATATAGCTATCTAGACACACACACACACACACACACACACACACACACACACACACACACACACACACACACACACACACACACACACACACACACCTGTATGTATTTACACTTGACGAAACAAACATGATACATCAAAGGGAGTTAGCCCTTATCTAGAGACTCTCCTCTCCAGCTTCATTGTCCCACAGATGAGAGAGGAGTTTCCATGTTGTGAGGAGAGGGTAGGAACTTGTTTTCCTACCACTTGGTGCACTTTCCTACATCAATAGTTTTAGTATGCCTGGTGGGACATCTAATTTGACACTCAATAAAGTTCAAGATTGATGCTAGTCCTGATACAACCAATTCAAAGTTTTCCAGCATCTGGCAACTCCACTGGTAAGAGCTTCATTTCTATTTTAAGACCAGTTGCTTAACTTTTTATGCCTAAGGTCACCACAAGGTCTACTTCTAGAGGGGTTCCTATTAATTTCATTGAGTTACCTTTAAACTCTGCAAAAAGGCTAAGGTTTGAAAGAAATCATCCTTATCCAACAAACAACCCTCCCAGACCTATTTTAAGGGACACATATGTAGCACAGCCATAGTTATAGCCCATCCCAACAATGGCTTTGCCATTTGTAGCTTTTCATGGTCAGAGCCCCTTAAACCTCCCATGCTATGATCCAATTCTAGGAACAGCCTTAACAAATGTGCCTTCTTTTGATGGTGAAGGGTCCATTACAGCCATTGAGCACATTAGGAATATTTCCAACCTCTACATTATTCACAATGTAACAGAAGAAAATATTGCCATAAGATTGCTAGCATTGTCTTTGAAAGGCAAGGCTCTTGATTGGTATGGGACCTTGCCCATAAATTCAATACATTCTTGGGATGAATTGGGTTTTTAATTGATAGATCATTTTGGGGAAAAGAGTGATGGCCTCTCACTTATTGAGCAGTTAACGACCATAAAGAGAGCTCTGCATTAGTATATGTAAGACTTCAACACGCAGTTTCAAAAGACTTGGGATAGAATTCCCATCCTGGTAAGGCTGTCTCCCAACTACACTTTCTTGTACTATTTAAAAGCATTAAATAGTGACATTACAATGATGATACAATCTATGGGAGGTCATATACTACCTGCTACTTATGGCATCACCATAATATCTGAGAATTACTTGGTACAAGCTGGAAAGATCACCCCTAGGCCTCACATGCCATCTTTCCCAGAATTCCTACCCCTAATTCAAATCATTTCTCCCATAATTGCTCCCCTGCCTACCATTGAAAATCTAGTTGATGTTCCATCTAATGAGCTTCATGAGGTTAAGAGTCTATTGCAAAACATGTCCAATGAACTTGTTACCATTAAAAGGTAGCAAGCTTAAGGCAACATACCAAATCAGGGATACTAGAATTATGGTCAAGCCCCTAGACCCCCCTTTCAAAGTTATAACTAAGGTCAGGGGTAGCTCACTACAACCAGACCATTTCAAAATTATAATACAGGCCTCCCTCATCATCTAAGGTCATGGTGCCTGTTTAGAACAATTTAGTACAAGAGTAGCCTAACTGTTCGACCATGGGATATGGTCAAGAACATGTTGTTTACACAAATGAGATGATGAACTATTTTCAAAATTTAGACAACCAAATAGCCACTCAATCTCAAGATTTTGAGCCTTCAATGCAGCCCAGCACGAGTAGAAATCAGTCCCAGCTGGATTCTACTCTTATGAATCAACTAGAGGGCAAGTTTTGTGCAATCAATCATGGGGGCACTATAGACAATTAGGTTGATTGTGTTATAGCCAACACAAAATTTAAGAGAAGAGCAGTGGGAGAGGTGCATGATACCACTCAAACAGTAGCAGCACCTCCTCCATCACACTCAGTTCAAAAGGCCCTAATTTTCAAATAGCTACTTGTACCTTCAACACCTCAACCTATAGCTCTAGTTGGGATCAACCCAAAGGAAAATGTGAAGGGAAGTAGTCCCTAAGTCAATATACTGGACCAGATGAAGAAGTTGCATGTGAGCATCTCTTTATGAGATTCATTGTCTCTTCTAGGATAGAAGGACGTATTGAAGAAGGAATTACATGAGCTAGACCGACAAACTTCCCCACCAAGCACTGATAATGTCATGATGACAAATGGGCAGCCTTCCACTTCAGGTTAGGTAAAGAAAGAAGAGAAGATTCCCCCTTTCTATGTATCTTTGGTCATTGGGGATTTCTTGGTACACAACTACATAATTGATAGTGGGGTCAGCACCTCAGTGATGCCCAAGTACATTACTGATAAGATGGGATTGAAGTATGAAGAAATGAATAAAGGAGTCCTACAACTAAATGGGACACCTAAAAAAATAGTTCGGATTGTGAAGGGTTTAGGCTTGAGATTGCATGCTTGCCCAACCTTCTCAATCCCCCATGATATAGTGGTAGTGGATGTTCCTCTGTATTTCTCAATTTGCTTGTCTAGGGACTTCACGTCAAAGATAGGTGGCTATCTAGCAGCGAATTGGTCATACCTAGTTTTTATAACCAAGTATGGGACCAAGGTAAAAATCAAATCTAAGCCACTCTACAAGGATCATCTAGAGCCATATTCACCCAAGGCAGTGAATGTTAGTTACACCATCATTGACCCAGAAGAGTCTCAGATAGACCAATCTCTGTCCTCTGCTCTTGAAGGAGTCACAGACTTACTCTTGGATGAGTGGGGAAATGATAAATTTGAACATGATCCATACAAGTTTATTAAGGAGGTAGACCTTAGAGTCTATTGCTTGCATGAGGAAAGTGCCTTCATGCCCAATTTAATGAAGGCTAGCTAGGATGACCTTGGTTTATGGCAGCTATATTTTGACAATTCCAGAAGTAAGCTGGGTGTTGGTGGTGGGGTGATGTTGGTCTCCCCTTCAAAAGAAAGGTACTTTTCAACTTTTCATTTCTAATTCTCTTGAATGAGTAATGTTTTATAATATGAGTCTTTGATCCATGGGCTTGAATGGGCAAGAAAAAGAGTAATTAAGGAGTTATAAGTCTTGGGAGACAGCAAGCTAATTGTAAATCAGGTGAAAGGCCAAAATCTAACAAATAAATCCTTACTAAAGTCTTACAAGCATAGGGTCTACGACTTGATGGAAGTTTTCCTTGCCTTCAACATTGCCTCGATTCCCAGGGAGCAGAACAAACAAGCTAACATGCTAGTAGCAAATGGTGCCCAGTTTGATGTTTCAAGGGAAAGAAGCTGAGATTGTGGTTCATGCTATTTGAAAGTGATAGTTCAACCCTATGTCCCAGACAACATTACAAATTATCAAGTTTTCAAAAGTGACCAACAGATAGCTTTCTTCCTTCAGGAAGAAGCTATGTTTGCAATACACAACTAGGGAAAATTGTAGCAGTAATATGGAAATCAGATTATTCAGTTGAAGAACAATAAACTCCCTAAAGGTCTGGTCACACTTGAAAGCATTTTCAATGGAGATGACCAATTGAGAAATGACAAGGCAGACATCACTACTAAAGAGGAGAATTATGAAAGGGTCAAAATCTTCAAGGACAAGCTACTGGCGCTTGGCAAGGTCTGCACATTTCAAGAGAGGCGAGCTTTCATTTTACTGTGTCAACAATTCACTGATGTGTTTTCAAGGGATTATAACAACTTGAAGGGCTTTGACCCAAGGCTTTCCCAGCACACCATTGAATTAGAATAAAGTGCCAGGCCAGTCACACAAAAGTAGAGGCTTGTCAATCCTATAATCAAGCCCCTCATGTAGAGGGAATTGGCCAAATTGATTGAGTCTAGAATTATATTTCCAATCAAACATTCCTCATGGCTGGCCAACCTTGTTCCTATTAGAAAGAAAAATGGAGAGATCAGGCTGTGTGTCAACTTCAGAGACCTTAATAAAGTCTCTTTAAAAGATCTTTATCCCATCCTGTGCATGGACTAGATCCTTTAGAAAGTAACTAGTAGCAAGCATTTCTCTCTCCTAGATGGCTATTCAGGGTATAATCAGATTCTGGTGCAAGGCTATGACTAGTACAAAATAGCCTTCACCAAGAAATGGGGAATGTTTGCCTATAAGAAGATGTCGTTCGGGCTATCTAATGCTGGTGCTAACTTTCAGTGAGCCATGGACATGGCTTTTAGTGGCTTAATAAATAAAAACATGCTGGTATACCTCAATGATTTAACGGTATTCTCCAAGGAAGTGAGCCAACACATAGAACACCTCAGGTAGATTTTCAAAAGGTGCAAGGAATTTGGCATCTCTCTTAATCCAAAGAAATGCATGTTTTCTATTCATGAGGGGAAACTTCTTGGCCACATCATGTCTAAGGAGGGCTTGTCCATTGGCCTCAAGAGATTTCGCTCCATTCTAGAGATGTCCTTACCAAAGCACAAGAAAGGCCTGTAGAGTTTCTTTGGCAAGATAAATTTTATTCAGAGATTCATTCTAAATTTTGCTAAGATAGTTAAGCCCTTTACCTCTATGCTAAGGAAAGGTGAAGAATTCAAGTGGACAATGCAAAGAAAAGACAACTTTGAAGCCATCAAGTAGGCTTTAGCCTAGGTGCCCACTCTGATCAACCCCGACTTTAGTAAAGACTTCAACCTCTATACGTTCAGCAATGAAGAAGTGATATCTACCATGCTTACCCAAGCAAATGGTGATGACCTCGAGTAGCCACTCACCTTCTTTAGCCAAGGGTTAGAGGACTTCAAAGTCAGGTACACATATGTAGAAAAGTAAGTCCTAGTAGTAGTGCGGAGCCTAAAGAAATTTAGGTATATGTTGTCTAACAGCAAGGTTCACCTTATGGTCCCACATCCTGGTGTCAAGGATTTCTTGACCAATCAAGATTTAAGTGAGAAAAGGGTGGGGTGGATTACCAAAGTGATGGAGTATGATGTAGACATCAAAATCACCAAGCTGGTGAGAGGTAGAGGCCTGTGCAAATAGCTAGCTACAAATTTCAAACAAAAAAGAAGAGACAGCTTGCTAATCCATGATGCAGCCACTGTAGAAGAACTAGTTGTCATAAAGGATTGGACGTTGGACATGAGGCATTTCCTTCTCACGGGTGAGTGTCCATAAGGTCTTGATAAGATCAAAATAAGGTATTTTAAACTCTAGTCCCTTCCTTATGTTCTGGTTGATGAATTATTATTTAGGAAGGATCTCTCTGGGGTTCTTCTAAGATGCATTGACCCCAATCAGGCTGATAAGGTACTGGATGAGTTTCATGATGGACCAGTTGGCAGTCATTTTGCTCCTAGAGCTACTATAGTAAGGATAATGAGAGCTGGCTATTTTTGGCCTACTCTTTTTAAAGACACCCATGCCTGGGTAAGAAAGTGCTAGAAATGTGCACTTTTTGATGGAAAATAATGACTGGTTGTTGTGCCTCTATAGCCTATTCAAGTGGAACAGTCATTCATGTAGTGGGGCCTGGACTTCATAGGAATGATCAATCTTCCCTCCAGTGTTGGGCACAAGTGGGTCCTGGCTGCCATGGATTATTTCACAAGGTGGGTAGAAGTTGTTGCTCTGAAAGAGGCAAATGAAAGCATAGCCTTGGAATTCTATGAGGACCTGGTAACATGATTTGGGGTCCCAGCCACCATAATCTCAGATAATGCCTTGGCTTTCTTGGGGACCAAAACAAGTGAATGGGTGCTGAATTATTATCCACAGGGGAATGGGTTGGCTGAGTCCACCAATAAAAAATTTATCAAGATTATAAAGAGGACCATGGAAGAAAATTAGAAGACATGGCATGCCAAGTTGAAGATAACTCTATGGGCTGATCGAATCAATTCAAAGAGAGCAATCAAAAACTCTCCATATATGCTTGTATATGGAAGGGAAGCTAGGCTTCCCATCTCACTTGAATTGCCAGCACTGGACCTCACTCATCAATTGCAATTAGAAGAAGGAAGTAACATGGAGGTCAGGTTGTGCAAGCTAATAGAGCTCCAAGAGGTAAGGAATCAGGCTATGGCTTTTGTGACCAATCACCACCAACAAGTAAAAAGGCACTTCAACAAGAAATCTTTGCCAAAAGATTTCACTGAAGGAGAAATTGTCTTAAAATGGGATGAAGATCAAGCCAAGCCTAGAAAACATGCAAAATTTGATGCCTTATGGAGTGGTCCTTACATAATTACTTAGTGCAAGCAGCATAACGTGTTCCAACTCTCTAGGTTGGATGGTGAAGAATTACATATCCCAGTTAATGGGATACATTTGAAGCATTGCCACTGAGTCTCTTTTTAGCTGTACATATTTTCCCTTATTTTCTTTCCCATTTTCCCTAAGTGTTGTTGCATAAGTAATAGTTTTCTTAGTCTTGCATGTGCTTCTTTTCCTTGGAGATAATCTGCATGGCTGGTTTTAAGTTTTGTCAGAGCTCTTGCTGGTTTTAAAAGTTATCATCTGACTCCATGCCCAATGGATTGCAAGGCAACTAGTCTCTAACCATAGAAGGCATGCTTCCCCTATGAGTCACCAATTTGTTGACCAAATTTTGCCCACAGGTAAAATTTTTGGTCCCCTTCCTCCCTTGTTGTTCATGTCAGTTTTATTTCTAGATTGTTTAGGTTCAACATTTTTGGGTTCATGCCCTGGTTCAAATGGTTTAGTTTCTTAGTTCAAAGTTTCATTTCAAGTTTAGTATCTTGGTTCAATAATGGTTGAACCAAACCATTGAACCAAAATTTTTGGTTTCATGGGCTTGGTTCAAGTTCAAGGAGTTCATTCTTTGATTCAAATATCTCAATTCATAATATGTTGAACCTTCATACCATTGAACTGTTGAACCAAATTCTTGGTTCAATGGACTTGGTTCAATGTACTTGGTTTAATGGCTTAAGTTCAATGTTCAGCTCAATGCAAAGAATTCATCGGGCTTGGCCTTTGGTTCATTGGTGTGCTCAGTTGAACCTTGAACCGTTGAACCAAATTTTGGTTCAACGGGTTCAATTCAAAGGACTACCCTTGGCCAAAGGGCAGTCAAATGGTCAAAGTGCCATTTTTAGAGGGCAGACACTTCAAAGACTTCAAAATGTTTTAGGCACAATCAAACAGTCAAAGGAATCATTAGACAGAATTTTTGTAGACAATTTGTCTGCAAAAATTGTCTGTGGACTTTTGTCTATGGAAATACATAGTAAAGTGACTTGGGGATTTTACCCAAGGAAATTGTCCATGGACAATTTTCCCACTAGATCCTGGGAGGGCAGTTCAATCAATAAAGGGATAGGTGCCGAGAAAATTCAAAGATAAAGAAGTGCCCGAGAGGATGCCACGTGGACCCGACTGACGTGGCAATGGACCTGATGACGTCCTGGTGGACATCAAATTTAGTAGAATGGTTTAGCCATTGGATCTCAAGCAATGATGCTCAAGAAGCCATCAATTTCAAGAGGATGGAATATCCATTGGTTTTCAAAGCTTGACGGCTGGATGAGTGTCAAATTTAGCAAAATAGAATGGCATTTGTTTCCAACTGAGAAAGTATTACCAAAGAGCCCAGAATGTAGCAACCTACTGAAAGTTTTCCCCTAGGGGGCCGAACAAGCTAGATAGAGACAAAATTTGATAAAAGACAAGAAGATATACATGGAATGAACAAGCAGTTAAGTCCAAGTGGTGCCAATTTGAGAAGTGACTACAACAGGTGAAATAGTTCCTTTGAATTGATCATGAGAAGATGCAACAGCTAAGTAATGTAACCAGTTTCTTCATTTTACATTTAATGGGTGGATAAACCATGTTTTGACATTAAAAATGTAGACTTCAAGCATACAAAGCACATGGATCATTAATTTTTTGAGCAACTTGTTGAAGGGACGTGATGGCCACTTGTTGAAGGAACGCCACATGGGCTTCCTCATTTTCTCATATATATTTGATACTTGTCATTTTTGTAATGATCTTCCACAATTTTACAAAGCATAGCTCTGCTAAAATTTCCACTTGAATTAATAAAAATTTAGTTTTTACCTCTTCTTGGATGGATATTTTGTGTCTGTCCTGAGTGTTTGAGTCGTGTCCAGTCATTATCTTTTGATGCTCTCACAAGTTCAGCACCAACACACCAGTTATCTATAAGGTGCCATTGTCTATAGCTAATAGGAGAAGAGTTCCATTTGGAGATATAGAATAAAGGAAGTCATTTACAGTATGTATTTCATAGCATCTTGGTGATTCCCTATCCCTGTGTTTTCATAAGAACCTCCCTGCCATTTTCTTGTAGCCTGGTCTTTCTGCCAAGTCTAAGTGTATGTTTGTTGTCTTTGTCTGATTCTGAGAGGGGATGTGAGAAAGTCATCTTGTTTTGATGTATCACCTCCTTAGAGTAGTTTGATTTCTTCTATATTTCTTCCCTTTTCATCCCCCTTTATATATATATATATATATATATATATATATATATATATATACCTGTATGTATTTGCACTTGCTAAAACAAACATGATACATCAAAGGGAGCTAGCCCTTATCTAGAGAATCTCCTCTCCAGCTTCGCTATCCCATAGGCAAGAGAAGAGTTTCCATGTTGTGAGGAGAGGGCATGAACTTGTTTTCCTGCCACTGGGTGCACTTTCCTAAGTCAACAACTATCTTTCATATTTTATGTATTAGGGTGTTACTCATACTTACTTTAATTGAAGTTCCCTATAAATGTTTATTTTATTTGATTCTAACCCTAAATTTATGACACAATATTTGGTTTGTAGTATATTATATTTAATTTCTTATTATTAGAAAATTAAAACACATAAACCTATGCTTACTCCACCTCCTACCATGGTACCTCAAAACTTAGTGATTTCAACACCTACAACTTTCCCACCCATCCAAACTATCATAACCTCAAATCCTAAAACTCAACCTTTGAAATAAGTTCCCTTAAGTCAACTTCCTTATAAATACATCCCATTGATTACCTAATATAGAGATCCCTTTTAATACATTGTGTCCACTTATAGACCATTGTAAGGCCCACAATATATGATGGCATCCCAACCAATTATGACCACTTCAGTTGGTTACCCTTTATCACAACCCTTTTTCACTCTATTTCATACCTATAAAAATCTATAATAGAATGTCTTAGGAGGTATTCCTTAATATAATACCCAATCTGAAATTATGAATAGTATGGAAAATTTTGAATCCTATGCCTCTAGGAAGAAAAATATGTTAGCTTATCAACAAATCTATAATGAACCCATTAATCTAACTATCCCTATTAGACCATACCCCTCATAATAGGAACTTATAAAATTAATAAAGTTTCAAAATAAGGAAGATCCTCATAAACACATTAAATCATTTAGAAACTCTTATTATATTATATCACATGATAATTATGTTCTCCTAATAATGTTTCCCATGTCGTGATAGGACCTAAGTTCCCCAAAGCTCTGAAATAACTTGTCAGATTTAAGAGCACACATGATTACCTTTGTATAAGCAACTTACATATGTGGAAATAACTAGAAGAACAAATAACTATCAATGAGAAAACAAAAAGAATATGAGAGGCAACACATAATTGTATTCAACTCATTACAAAGGAAATTACAATAAAGAGATCACACTCTTCTTCCACCTCTATGAGGCTTCCTCCTCAAGGGCTCCAAGTAATCTTCCCTCTAGATTAATCTTCTCTCAATAGGTCACAACACATAGCTAACACAAGCTATTGTTCACCTCATTGTACGTCCAGTACAACCGACTATGAACTGGTAGTCCAAGTAGATCTCACCATGATCCTACTCCTTGATGTATTACTGTCACCTTGGATCTTACTCCCCCACCGATCTCCTTTTGACCCTCGCATACACACACCCCTACAGACCAACCTGATCTTACTTATCACATGTAGATCTCCACCATGATCCTACAATACCCTACATATCAAACTAGATCTTACATACATGAAGAATCCTACTTGATTCTACCATGGGAAGAACTCTCCAAGTTCTACGCTTGAGTTCTACACTTAACAATATAGCCCATGAGTCTATTATATAGATCTCATGTATACACTAATTTAGACAAGTGGCTTGAGACTCGAAGTAGTCTTCATCATGAAAACTCTCCGTTCACTTAATTGACTATTCATCAGCAATAGTTTTGGAACGGCCACATGTGACTGACATCGGTCCCTATTTGCCTAGAGGTGACCGACGCTGGCCAATCCCTACCGATGTCAATTATTGTACACTGATCCCTGACCAACGTCGATTGTGGCCTGCTGATGCCGATGACTGCATACTCAGCATCCTCCTTCTATTTGCATCAAGGTGAAGCTTTTAGCTCCATAGCCTAACAATCTCCCACTTGGAGATAAATAGTTGCACCTGTACCTATACCAGTACTTTGTCTAATCTGCATCCTAGCTTATATTCCTCTTCAAGCTTCCACTTGAAGACAACCCACCACACACCCTGTGGTGTTACACCTGTGTCTAAATTTCTCCATTCTCAACTTACCTTCTTCTACCATTGTTATACTCCCACTCAAATAGAAACCCTTATGAATAACCTGTAATCAACAAACCACTAACCAGATCTGGGCCATCTGTTAGTCAAACTCGCTCTCAGAACATCCAACCTTGCTCTGATACCATTTAATAGGACCTAAGTTCCCCAAAGCTCTAACATAACTTGTCAGATTTAAGAGCACACATGATTACCTTTGTATAAGAAACTTACATATGTGGAAATAACCAGAAGAACAAATAACTATCAATGAGAAAACACACAAAATATGAGAGGCAACACATAATTGTATTCAACTCATTACAAAGGAAATTAAAATAAAGAGATCACACTCTTCTTCCACCTCTGTGAGGCTTCCTCCTCAAGGGCTCCAAGTAATCTTCCCTCCAGAGTAATCTTCTCTCAATAGGTCACAACACACAGCTAACACAAGCTGTTGTTCAGCTCATTGTACATCTAATACAACTGAGTACAAATCGGTACTCCAAGTAGATCTCACCATGATCCTATTCCTTGATGTATTGATGTCACCTTAGATCTTGCTCCCCCACCAATCTCCTTTTGACCCTCGCATACACACACCCTTGCAGACCAACCTGATCTTACTTATCACATGTAGATCTCCACCATGATCTTGCAACACCCTGCATATCAAACCTGATCTTACATACATGAAGAATCCTACTTGATTCTACCATGGGAAGAACTCTCCAAGTTCTACACTTAACAATATAACCCATAAGTCTATTATATAGATCTCATGCATACACTAATTTAGACAAGTGGCTTGAGACTTGAAGTAGTCTTCATCATGCAAACTCTCCATTCACTTAACTGACTATTCATCAACAGCAATTTTGGAACTGCCACAGGTGACCAACATCGTTCCCTATCTACCTGGAGGTGACCGACATCGGTCGATCCCTGCTGATGTCAGTTGCTATACACTAATCCCTAACTGACGTTGATTGTGGCCTGCCGATGCTGGTGACTGCATACTCAGGATCCTCCTTCTGTTTGCATCAAGGTGAAGCTTTTAGCTCCACACCTTAACATGTCGCTAGTTGGACGAACTTTAGACTAGTACAATTTTATCAATCAACATTCCCTATTCTCTTTTGGGAAACTATCCTAGATAATTTTAGAGAACTTTTACATCAACATCATAATAAAAGTTACCATAACTTACCTCAAATCTATTATAAAATTAGATGAGATGGTGGAGTCTTAATCAAAATATTTATGAGATCATGTGCTAAACATATCTCATAAAATTTATGGCTCCAATACTTCAAATTTTTTATCATTAGTTATAAATATGAGCTTTAGAAAAATGCAAAGTAAATTTACATAATAAAAACTTCAAACCTGATTCCTCCAAAGGAACTAAAAATATAAAAACCAAAGGATTGCTAATGTTGTGGTCTTAAAATTAGCACCCCCATAGAACAAAGTCTAATCCAAACCCTCTACTTTCCAAGCACAATCACAAAAAACATTAACATGGTTTCATCCATGGTAGTTTACACTATTAAGAGAATCTTATGCTTCTATTTTAGACAAGCTCTTAAAGGCTTCTATCATCAAACTTCCTTCAGTTAGGCCTCTTAATGAATCTTTACCTAAGCCTAGTTGGTTCAAATAAAATGACTTTAATAATTACAATTGTGTACTAGGTCATGATGTTAATAAGTGTCGATACTTCAAATGTCTAATTCAAAACATTATTGATCAAGGAGAGTTATAGTTGTATAACCCTAATGCTCCTCATAATCAATCCATAGACATTTTTAGGCAAGTCATTCTATAAGCATGCCTCTACATCTAATTTCATATATGATTAGTCAGGATGCACCTCAGACCATGAGACATATGCGATAGGTAAATCCATGATCAGTTTCTAATTAAAGAGGTTGGTAGTTCTTATAAATCACCTACCACAATAATTAAAATTCTAGATCTCCTTATAGGTGATGCATTAGAACCATCTAAGTCAAGTAAATTTATTATTAAGACTCATTAAAGATTTATAGATCTCATTATTTGGGATCCTCTAGAGGAAACATTACCTAAATGCATTCAAGACATTCAACTAGAAATAAAGGATGAGAAAGATATCAAGGAGGATGCTTGTTTGGACATCCTAGAAGATATGCATACCACTCCTTTAGTCACTAAAATAAATTAATGTATTAAATCCATCCCTTATAGCTTATTACCCCTTGAGAAGACTATTATGTTACCTTAATCAAACCCAAGACCAAATTCCCTCATAGCTTGTGAAGGGCCAAATATTGTAAAGAGAGGAATCAAGGGGAATGCTTCAATAATTAGAAGCAAAAACCTTGGAGACTCATAAGGAAAATATTTTAAAAATGATCCCATAAGAATTAAACTCTCTAAATATTATATCCCTAATACCCCTAATCATATTTTAAAAGGAAAGGTGCCTCTACCACCAATTCATACTAGAGTATCTATATTGGAGCCTCATCATTTGGAAAGACTCAAAACCACCATTGTAAAATCCTCTTTTATAGAGCACATACCATTACAAATGGATCTTCCCACTATAATAATTCCAATTAATAATCCTTCAAATCCTTACAACCCATGAGGCCTAGGTGTAAAGTCCTAACCCAAACACAAAGTACCTGCTATGGGAAATATTTGAACAACTAGTGTAAGGGATCAAGACTCAAAAGTGAATGCAAACTCCATCCTAATGCCTTGGTAGGTTAAAAAAATTAGATAGGATCCATTTATGGAGTTTTACTCTAATATTCTTGATCAACTTCTTCAACCTTCCCTTGTCATACTACCACCCATAAAACTTGTTAACTCGCATAATTAAAAAATGGCATGGTATTGGGAAAAGAAAAAATATGTATCATCGAATAGCATGACATGATACCATAATTTATAATTCTCTAATAGATATGGTTCAAAACTTATTATAAGAGGATGATATTTTAATGGAACAATTTGGTCATGACTATCCCCATAATTAAACTATTAGGGTCACATCCACCTCAAGAACTAATATATTACTAAGAGGGTCATAACAAGTTTCAAAGGAAGATAAAATCTCAAATATAACTCAATATCAACCCCTCATAACCCATCTAGACTCATATGAGTCTAAAAAATTTAAAATTCCACCATTATTTTAGATATATGAGATACACATAGCCACACGATCCTAGACCCAAGGTTATAAGACCCAAAATCCCAATAAAGCCAAGGTGGATATTGTAAAAACTATTTATTATATTATAGATAGTCCTAAAATACCCATCCAAAAACCTAAAATTTCTATTTTAGGAAAATTATAGGATAATAGTACTTCATAATTGATATATATCCATTTTGAAGAAACTCCATCAACTCATGATCAATATGTCTTTGTGTGGACTTGTCCAAAAATATTCATAGCATCATGAGGATATGATAGAGGCTTTGAAATATACCAAGATACAATAAAATTAACCCCAACCTCTATAAAATTTTATCACATCATTTCAAAATACATCATCCATAACATTCCTTGATTTTGAGATATCCCCATTATATCCTGATGGCCAGGATCCACTATTTTTTATCACTACCCACATTAGTTACACCCAAATCAATTAGGTAATTATTGATAGTGAAACGAGCACAAATTTTATATCTTCACATTATTTTAATAAATTAAATTTACCTAGGATATTTTTTACTCAATCTTCATCCATCTTATGATCATTCAATGATACTTTGTCCCCTACATTAGGAACAATTATCCTTTTCATTCAAGTAGGTGTATGTACCCTCCCTAAGTTATTTTATGTAATATAAAGTAATTTTAAATATAATATCTTATTAGGATGTATGTGGATATGCACTATGAATTATGTCCCCTCCACTTTTTATTGATGTCAAAAATTAGAACATGAAGGTAATATTCATAGTGTCCCATCCAATCCACATCTATTCAAGATATGCAATTTGACTTATCAACCTAACAATGTCTTGATCCCTCTAAATAAACTGAGTAAATTATATTTATGGGAAACATATATTATATTTTATTTACCTTCATACCTTATACCTAATGTAAACTCTTTTGATTCAACATTCTAACAAAATTTTGTGGGAGAATATCAGCTATTAATGCTCAACACCTAATAAACCCCTCAAAAATATGGATGACCTGATCAAAATCATATCTATCAACCCAATATAGAAGACATTATCTCTTTTATACCTCCACAAATATAAAGGCACTTAACCTATAGAGGAATTGATCAATATCCTTTATATTAATAAATTAAAACACATTCATGAACATCTAAATCTAACTTATCCTTCCTTGACAAACTACACTTTGCTCAAACCTACTTACAATTCTATGCTTGGAAAGGCTTTGGATTAAGATGTTATGAAAAAGGAAACCATAAGGTCATAATAAATGACCTTTAAAAATTATATGATAAGCATGGCCTTGGTTTCAAGAAAGCTCTTGAAACCAATGGTAATCACACCTTAGTATCCCATGTCAAATGGATGTGGATGATGCAACTCCCTCATCTTTTCTCGGTTCTCCTATGGAAACCAATGATATAATCTCCATTCAACCTAACATTTTTTTACTAGAAAAATTCACCTATAACCACTAAACTATCATAGTAGTAAGAAAATGATATCCCTTCTTTAGCCTTCCTTGACCTAATAGATGAAGATTCTCCCTTGATCCATGTAATGGAGTGTCAAGATGATGACTCCATTTTAAAATATATCGGATCAGGGGATTCATATCTAAATAATAGTATTCCATCTAAATCTCCTAGTCTTTTAAATGAGGTCACAAATGATATTAACATAAGAATTTCCCAAGCCCCATGAAATATCAATGTGAGTCATTCTTTAGATTCTTAGGAACATCAAGATTTTGTGGAATTTCTTACTAGTCATAGCCAAGGTTTTGCTTGATATTATAGTGATGTGACTAGAATTTATCCCACTATTATTGTTCATAATATCATTACCATTATTGAATCTAAACTAGTAAAGCAAAAACTTCATAATATGCATCCTTGTGTAACACTTCTTATCAAAGAATGATTACAATGGTTATTATTTGTTAACTTTATCTAGCCTATTGATTAGACTTAATAGTTATATAACATAGTAATCATCATAAAACTCACAAAGGTACTTCACCTTTGTACATACTTTTATGACCTCAACCTTGCTTGTCTAAAAGATGGTTTTTCCCTTCCTAACATCAACCAGCTCATGGATGTCACTATGAGACATGAGATGTTACCCCTTATGGATATAATTTTTGGTTATAATTAGATCTGTATCACCCTAGAAGATCAACATAAAACCACCTTTAACACTCCATGGGGGAATTCTTGTTATAGGGTCATACCCTTTGGTTTAAAGAATGAAAGAACCACTTACTAGTGTGTCATGACCTACATTTTCCATGATTTAATTTAAAAAATAATCAAAGATTATGTGGATGATCTCCTTGGTAAATATAATCACCATAAGGATCACTTGTCGATCCTTCAACAAATATTTTGTCATTTGATCCAATATCAGGTTCATCTTTGTTGGTGTGGGTTTTATATACACTAAAGTCATAATGAGGTAGCCTCTAATGTTTTAGGATCTCAATGGAGATAAAATCCACTCCAGGGCATGAGTTGTAGGTATGTAGTCTATTTCAACCCATTGATGGAATAAGTGTAGAGAATCCATATTGTTTATAAGGTTTTTGGATGGAGGTGTGGTTCTTAAAGATATTGGATTTCTAATTGATTTGGATGGATGACTAATTACTAATATAAAGTGGGTAGATATTCAAAACAAACTCAAAAAGGAGGGTAAGGTAAGGTATAAAACAAGACTCTATAGTTTTCTTAAATCACTTCCCTAGTTGGTTTCTAAATATACCTATCCTTTAAAAACCTATGCCTATTAATGACACCAATGGTACACATATAATAAGACATGGCCAATATTTCTAAGGAAATAAAGATGCAGGGAAATCACAATACTTAGACAAAGGTTGTTCCTTTTAGGAAAACTATTGCACACCCTTCATTATGAGATTATGGCTCAAGATAATGAATTATCTAAGGTAGATATTTCACACACAAAATATTACACCAAAGAAAACACTAGTACATATTTATAAATATGATTCAATTTGAAGTTAGTTATTCTAATTGATATATTCATTAATCCTTCAATATTTGTTACACATCTATAGATCAGTACATCAATCAAAACAATAAAGAATTTATTTATAGCTTATTACACACTAAATATTATTGAAACACACAACCATGGAAATAATAACTAATTGAAAAGAATTTGGAGAGAAAATACTCAAACACTTTGTTGATGATCAAAACTACTTTGATGATTTGTATTCAAATTTTTTTTATAAAAACTATGTTGGGTTACAAATACATATATAGACTTGAGGAAGGGGTCACCTTATCCTCCAAATGTAGGTAAGGTCATTACATGTGGTAGTTAGAACATATAGTTATAACTTTAGTCTAAAACCATATAAGAGAAAACATATGGTTATTAATTAAATAAGTTGACCATTCCAAAATTATGCAATGTGTACAAAATATAGAGTCAAATTTTACAATTAAAGGATCAAAATGAAAATAAATTCTAAATATGTTCATTGTTACAAAAATTTACATGCATAAAATACTATCCCATCAAGGCTTAGTTGTATGAAGTGCTACATGTACCATGGTCAGCATGGATGTTGAGGTGGTAGTTTCAGTAGTTGACACACTACCAAAAGTCTACTTTTTCTTTGATTTATTCTCCTCATAAAATTTATGTGCCACATCATGATGTTGTCATATAATATTTAAGTTTATTAGTAATGGTCAATGAATTATTTTAACCTACCTAGGGAGTTTTGCATGCTCATCCTTGGCTATTTGAAATTTAATCTTGAAAATTTTGACCTTGGTTACCTTCTTATGGGCCTTACTTAACTATAACTCTATCTCTTCTAGTGTTAGGCCTTGTAAGTTTTACTTGAAGTCATCCACTACACCTTAAATAATTTCGTCAAAATTTAGCTTGTTGATTAATTTATTAGTGGTGTCCTTCACTTTGGATAATGTTAACTCATGAAAAAATTAGAGAAGGTGGGCCTCATACACATGATACTTAGGGATCAAATCCCTATTTTCTTATAGCCATTATTTTTATTTGTCCTACCTAATGACTACCAAATTCAAGGCATTATATGCCTCTAGTGTTATCATGAGGTTGAAATGATTATATAGGGAGTTACCCATGCATACAACTAACATATTCAATTTCGCACTATCATCTCTTAAGGAATTAAAAAATTGGTTGTCCTTGTTCACATAACGGGCCATCTCAGTCTTCATCAATTCCATTACCTCCAAAGAGTTATAACACCTAGATGTATATTCCTATACCTCAACTTGTATACATGTAGGATTGTGTACCATTTTTTCCTACTCCTATAGTTGCTCCACCTCAGCCTCTAGTTCTTACACTTTAGCCTCAATCTCCTATTGAGCCACATTTATGCCTTCATGGATAGTAACTATTACATCCTTATATGCCTATGATAGTTTTGGAAGATTTTCAATATATGGGTACTACCCTAATTGCCTATTCTACTTCTTTATAAAGGATAAAACTTCTTATTTTTCCTCAAGGATGATTTGAGTGCCTTTGTCATCTTCTAGATTCCTCTTCTTCACTCTTTGAATGCTACCAAATGGGGATTAAATAAAGTGGAAATGAGGGAAGATCAGTGATTTTGAATCTTGGCATTTGGTAATCCTTACTTTTCAAGTCAACTACCCATAAAAGAATGTCAAACTAAGATGTATTATAATCTGTGATAATAACATCTTCCTCATCCTCTTCTTAAACTTGTTGTTTCTTTTGGGCCCTTACAAGGACATCAGGTTGGGAAGGCCATATAATTCTAGACCAATCCACTCCTCCAAATTAAAGTAGTGGGAAGACTATAATCACTTGGTGCTTGACCTTCTTTCCCCTATCAGTATTTGTCACTATTATTTCTTCTATGGAAGTGGTGGATGGAATTATAAGGGAAATTTTGGTAGAATGGACATGAATTTATGTAGTGGTTAAAGCAGTCTATACCTTCGTAGACACATTCTTATTTTTTTGGAATCTAAAATTGGAAGTGAAAATAGGAACAAAGAAGGTAGGCAGGGGGAATGTGATAGAAGTGGAAATAGAGGGATCAATGGAAGTGGTGTTAATGTAGGGGTTAATGGAGGTGGAATTAGTCACTTCCACCTAGGGTGATCTTAACATTGAAGAAGATTAAAGTTATCCAAAGATTAGTACATAAGATAAAAGAAAACTTACAAAAGGTTGCATACCTAGAGAAGTTGGTGATATGGGTCCTGGTTAAAGGCTCATGGCCTTAGTTACCTCTAGCTCTATTTATTCATTATATTCCTATTTAATGTCTTTGATTATCATAACCTTCTCCTCTTGAGATGCATTAGGTAAGCCTTATGCTAGTTCCACTCTAAGACTGCCTATAAGAGTCTTAGGCTTTTTCTTATAGACTAGAGGGATTTTCAATTGTCTAGGTGAGTCTTGGAATGTTGATGTTATTGATTTTAATGTTTCTCTCCTAATAGATGTAGAAATATGTACTTGGGGCATATTATTATATTATTATTCTCTAGTAATGATCGAGGGGTCATCTTGGATCATCCATAAATGATCTTCCTTCAGTAAAACAATCCTATATGTCTTTAAAACATCCTCATCATATTTCAAATTAATAAATGAAAAATCGTATGGATATGAGACATGGCTATAAGGGATGTTAAATCCATATAAGTGCTTTTGAATCTACCCATGAGGATCCCAATATCTATTTATAGGCACAAGGAATGGATAAATTTTGTGTTTAACTCCCACATCCATAAAAATCTTCCTTATTGTGTAAGCCATTCTTCCAGTTGTTATGTGGTATATTAAGAATAAGATTTTATTCTATTTGCATAAGTCATCCTCGATACTCCACCATAGTTGGAAATAAATTTCTTACTCTACCAATTTATTTAGGATATACTTTGGAAGACACAAAAGATTAACATTGTTCCCCCAAATCATGATTACTATGAAGTTTAGGTAGAGGAAATAATATCCTTTACCATTCAAGTTCTTTATGATATTTGTCCTGATTCTAGGCATATGTGAGACATGGATGGACTGATAAACCTAGGGATAGGCATATTTTTCTATCCTGACCATGTTTTTGGTATATGCATATATGTTTATAAATTTATAATGGTCACAAATTCTATTTTTTTCACAATTTGTGGTTGTGGTCCATAATTCCCCAAGATCTCTATATCTAGTATCCATGACTATAGCCAATGAATAACACATCATGTAAAAGTTGTCTTAAGGTGTGGGATGCATGTAATTATGGATTATCTTCTCTTTCAACCAAAATATGATTATTTCACCTAGGGCATATACAACATCATGGGTGAACATCATATACAATAATGGCACCCACTCTAAATAGACAAATGAATACTTGGAATATCATATAGTCAGTTGAGGAGAGCCATGAAAATGTGAATCCCCATTCTAGATTTTTTGATTTAATTTTTTACTTTTATCTTCTTCCCCTTCCATTCAATGGTCTAGTCTAGGAGTATCCATGAATGAATGAACTCTCTTTGTCAAACTGCACCACGATGTGCTTGTCAAAATAAGTATCGAGTATTCTCAAAGATAAATACCTTTGGAAGTTAGTTCTTGATATGAATGCAACCACTATATTAGTGCTCAAGTAATGTAGGAAAACATCCTATGATATCTTTCTTGAGAAAAAAAATCCCATAGAAAGTAAATACATGGCATTACTTCTGGCTTGGCAGTAACAAAATATAATCTTTGATGTTTTAAATCCAATAGTTCCTTGATGAATAATTGATCCACAAGTGTCATCTCATCTTCTAAAGAAAATAAATCTATAAAATTGATGAGGTCCCATAATTTTGAATAGTTATGGTACCTATCTCTAAATATTATAGCATTAAAGATTTTATCTATGAACTCCATGGAGTCCTTAATTGAATATGGGGATGATGGATTTACCCCTTGAAATGCCCTAGATGAAGATGTCATTGATGCGTATACATACTCTATGTTGTTGTCAGTCTTGTTTTATATGATATTTATGATGTGTAAGTAATTTTACTCTAGCTTAGTTGTTGTTTCACTCACATTATTAGTCAAATATTATTTATGTCTCTTTGTCACTATAGGAAAGCAAGAGACTTTTAATTCAAGTTAGTTTGAAATTAATGATAACATCAATAGCTATAAAACACCTATATAGGATTCCACATTGAATAATAGTTCATGCAAGATAAATGTGTTAAGTTCACTTTTATTCTATATCCTATAAAATTCAAACTTTGTTAGCTTAAGTTGGCAAGGGTCTCTACTATATTGATGAGAATTATTTTCACCTTTGTTTAGACTAAGTATGGTGAGGACATTAGTGCTCTTTGTAAATGTCTATTGACTAATTATTTCAGGAGAATTCTTTTAGGAATTTTGTGTTCGATAAAATGTCTAAAACAAAAATTTCAAAATAAATGGTCTAGGGTAAAGGTGCATGAAAAAAGTCCCAAAGTGTAGGCTCATAGGGAAAAGAGGCTATTACAAAAGTCTTGAAGGGCACTTTTAAAAAATATGAAGGGTCAACTTCATGGAAAAATTTCCTAAAGGGTGTACTTCATAGGGTAAATTTCAATGGGAAAGGGCCCTAATAAAATTCCTGAATGGTAACCATTAAATTCCCAAAGGTCACTTTTGGAAACCCAAAGGGTATTTTCAGAAAGTTTAAAAGGAACATGTCCTTAACAAAACTTCTAAAGGGTAAGTCAGAGGAAAAGGATCACTTCAAAAGTCCCAAAATAATTCCATTGAGGGAATTATTTTGAAAAAATTCTATACAAATTTTTTCCCAAAGACCTAATTCTTTCAAAAAAAATGTTTGAAAGAATTCAATTGGCTCAAAGAAGTGTATCAGAGAAAATGTTCAAAGGAAAAGGATAAAAAAGGTGCAAGATAAAAGTGCTAAAGGAAATGTGTGGAGGGGCCGAAAGGGAAATTTCAAAAGTCCCAAATGAATTCTATTAGGTAAAATGGCCATAACAAAAAGGATGAAGGACACTTTGCACAAAACCCAAAGGGTAGGCTGGAAAGGAAAGAGGGCATTTCAAAATCTCTGAAGGGAAATTCTAAAATGTTGAAGGGTACTTTGGTAACAATCCAAAGAGTCTAATTTGTATAGAATTTTTCCATGACAAAAGTCTCAAAGGATATACTTAGTAAAGGCTAAAATTAAACCTCAAAAAGGTCAAAGGGTAAGTTTAGAGGGGCCAAAGGGAAATGTCAATTACATCAAGTAAAATGTCTATGGTAGAATAAACTTGCAGACCAATTTCATTAAAGGAATTATTTCAAATAAAATATCCATAATAATTTATCTGATATAGATAAGTCCACAATAATTAATGCATGGTAAGAATATTGATAAAGACAAAATAGGATATGTCCTAAAAGAATACATCCCAGGAGGATAACAAAGATAGTCCCCAGAAACATAAAGACCAAAGTAACACACTTGATAGAATAAAATATTTAGTCCATGAAAACACAATATCAATGCCATCTTTCCCAAGCATAAGAGGCCAAATCATGATGTTTTACCATAAGTTATATAAACATATATAAGAGGGGCTCAAAATCAAGACAATAATTTGAAAAAATTGGGTCTTCATTCCTTATGGGAAAAAGGTGTGTGTTGGGTACAATAAATGGTGACTTACATGGGGAATACTACTAAATACTCAACAACCCAAAACTCTGGTTTGTAATCTAAAATCAATAATGAAGTGTGAAATAGAACAATAAATAAATTTGAAACATGAAATATACTCATAAGTTAATTCACACACCATACTTGGCTTCTAATTTATTTGATCTATGTGTGTCAAAATGTGTAGTTTATTTAACCGCTGATGTGGTGAGTTTTTCAAAGGCTTTGATGGGGCTATATGTTTCATTCTAGTATCTATTAAATATAAAAAATAAGTGAATATAAGGAATTTATCTACCAATATCCAAACATACATAGCTTGATAGAGATACCTTGGGCTCCTTCTCTTCTCATTCCATCATTTTCATTTTGATCATGATACCTGGTACATTGACCTTATTTCATCATACAAACCTTTTTATTTTTTTATATTCTCTTTTTCTCTATTTAATCCATTGGTTCTTTCTTGTTTTATTGATTTTTTGTTATCAAATGGAAAATAGAAGATCTAAAACCCTAGTGAGCTAGTATAATTATAAAATAAATCATTACTAGAATATCCTTGCCAACAAATATTTTTCTTAGAATTATCATTTCCAATAGGTATTCAATATGATAAGTGCATTTGATCTAATAAAATAATTAAAAAATTTAAATTTGTATGAAGTACTCTAAGAGAAACTTCCACATGCTTGGTAAAATTATTCAATTTTGACACTATTCAAAATAATTCATGATTACCTACCTTCATCCTAAAGACTTAAAAACATAGAAATACATCTAATTTGTAAACTAGTCCCAAAGTGTCAAGATTTTAATTTTCCCCTTTTATACAATTCATAAGTTTAGTAGGTTTGGATTTTAACTTGGTTATAGTTAGAGAAATCACAATTACAATCATCAGAGAAATCAAAGAATAATTAATCTATGAATGTAAGAAACTAGACCAAGAAAGCACAAAAAATATAGTCTAGAAAACATGAAATCTAATCTATGAAACAAAATACTGAAAGCAAGAAAGATTAATTTAAAAATAATTAAATTGTTGTATGAAAGTAATAACTACTCTAAGAAAGCAAGAAATCTAATTTAATCCTACAACTACATTCATATATCCCTCATTACTCAGTAACATCATCCAATAGTATAACCCTAAAATAGTGATTTAAGAACTATTCATTGATTGGATATGTAAGATTGTTACCTTGGAGTTCCTTCAGACAAAATGTATTATTGCCCATTATCTTTGAAATATGATATGGTATGATCCCTATTTGGGAAAATTTATCATGTTGTACTTTATTTTCATGGGCTTTATCACAAAGTAAAACTAGGTCTAAAATCCAAAATGCTTTGACTTTTGCTCTCTTATCAAAAAACCTTTTAACCATATCTTACTATTTTTTGAATGTCTATAAGGCTTCCGTCCTTAAATATTCCATCTCTATTATATCTAGAAACCTTGATTTGGATTTATTATTTGGTTCCATATAGTCTTGCATATATTGATAAGTGGGTAGATTCAATGTTATAGGGAGAACCAATCTGGATCCATAAACCAATAGGTATGGTGAAGCTTTGATGGCTTGATTGTATGTCGTCCAGTCTACCCAAAGTGAATACTTTAGTAAATTATGCTAGTCCCTAGGCTTGTCCCATGATAACTTCTTAATTACATCAATCATATTTTTTTTTGGTGATTATACCATTCTATTTCCTTATGGGTAATGGTTAGAAGCTAACATGATGATGATCTAGTTGTTATGTGCCCATGTAGTAAATTTTGTTGATATGAAAGCTAGTCCATTATCACAAACCAAAGAAAAGGGCATGCCAAATATAGTTTTTATATGTTCCTCCAAAATTAAAATCACATCTTACACTCTAATATTCTTTGTGGTTATGGCCTTGATCCATATATTATAGTAGTCAGTAGTAGTAATTAATAATTTATGGTTTACTGAGGAATTTGGGTTGATGACACCAATAAAGTCTAAACCCCACTGGGTAAACGGCCTTCATTCCACAACTAGCTATAAATGAATTATTTCATGTACTTCTCTCTTAGATAAATATTAGCATTCATGGCATGTTATGACATGAGGGCAAAAATCCTTAAAGATTGTCAGCCAATAGTAACCCAACCTCAAGATTCTATGGGCTATGGTATTCCTAGAAGGATGACCACTGCCTATCTTCTAATGCAAGTTATTCAAGATTTTTTCATCTTCCTCTACAAATACACATCTAAGATAAATAAATTCATTGTTACTTCTATATATTACTCCCTTATTGATCATGTAATGAGCATTTTTTAGCCTTAAAGATCTTCTTCTTTCTTTATTGAGCTATGGGGAATAAGTTCATATAAGTAAATATTGTATTATATCAGTATACCATTATCCTTTAGAGACTTGAGCTTCACATACCTCTTCAAAAATCATGCATGGATCTAGCTCAGTGATGAGTTAAACAATTCTTTCACCTCTATTTATCTTCAAAAGCTTAATCTCTATGTTAAATTCTTGGAGTTTGGCCATCCATTTGCCTCAAATTTTTCTTAGCTCATTCTCTGATAGAGTGAAATTGATGATAGGATCAATCACAATGGTGATGAATTTATTCCTCAAGATGCAATGTAAAAATTTAATCAATACTCTGACAAGAGAAAAAATCTATTTTTCAATCATATGATACCTAAGTTTTGCATTTTTTAGGTTGGTCCTCATTAAGGTAATCAGATGATCAGTTTCATCCTTTTTGTATGTGATGATAATAGTAATAAAATGCTCTAAAGCAAATGAGTATAGATAAAAATCTTTGTTGAAATTAGGATTGATCAACACTAGAGCTTGTGATATTACATCTTTAATGTCTTGGAAGGACTTTTAGGCTTCAACTATCCATTCTATTTTGGAATCTTGGTTGAGCATGGTGTTTAGGGTCATGAAGTTAATATTTTTGAAGAATGATTTGATCTCATTCTTATTGTTTGGTGGTTGAATCTTAAAAATTTCCTAAATTTTTTTTGGATCAATGATGATCCCATCTTTGGTGATGATATTCCCCAAAATCTTACTTTAAATCACTATGAATATGCTTGTCTTTAGGTTTAGTGAAATACCAAACTTTCTACATCTCTTGAATATGGATTGTAGGTGACTTATAAGGTTATTTTGATTCTTTGAGAATATTTTAAGACCATCCATGTATATGATTATGCATTTTCCTGTTAGTCCCTTGAAGTCATGATCCATGGCACATTGAAAGGTAGATCTTGAATTTATTAAGCTTAATGGCATCCTCTTATATGGAAAATTTTCCCACTTCATGGTAAACATGATATTCATTCTATCTTTAGATTGTACCAAGACATGATTGTAGCCCATAAATCCATCTAAAAAGGACATCATTTTAGAAACACTCACTATCTGTATGACCTCATCTAGACAAGGCAAAGGATAATTGTCTTTTTTGGAAGCCTTATTCATATTCCTAAAATCTACACATAATTTTCTTTCACCACTTTTCTTTCTTACTAGGACCAAATCGGCCACCTAGGTATAATATTGGACTAGGAAGATGATTTTTGCACTCAATATCTTCTCTACTCTCTGAATAAGAGGCTTTAAAATAATATTGATAGGTCATTATCTCTATCTGAATAATTTTTGATCTAGTTTTAAGGGAATCATGTGAGTAGACCTAAGGATCATAAACTTTCATATCTCCATATGTCTAAGCAATGACATTCTTATATTGAATAATTAAATCTTTCACTTAGTACCTTTCTTCTAGAGTGCATTTGAGACCAATATTTACATAATGTGGACTATGCTCATCTCCTATATTTTCTCTTTTGAAGTCTGATTCATTAACCTTGGGTTATTTGAGTTGTTATGCTTGATGGTCCGAGTGAAATGGCCTTTCCAAGGAGACCAAGTTAGTTAGGATTCAATTCTCTTTGAGCTATAGAATTCCCTCTTTATCTATTTCCTCTTGATAGAGGTTATTAATGTCATTATCATCAATGATTTGGGACATGAAATCCCATAAATTAGTTAATAACTGAATAATCTATTGATCATCATCAAAAACATCAAAATTTATTATGTTATCTATAATAGAGGGACAAATAACTAATTCAATTGAAAACCTTTTTACCATAGACTCCTATAGTGGTTATAAATTAGTCATGACAACAAATAATGAATCAATAGTCTAATTTTTATCTATAGGGAGTGATATGATGTTAAAATCTCCAATGTTTTCAATCAAGTCCCATGATCTATGCTTGTATCTCTTTAGATATGATAGCTTACATTCATATTTATTTTTTATTTGTTTAACCACAAGCTCTGAATCACCAAATACTTTTATTTTCCTTACATTATTTTTTAGTGCAAACTATAATCCTAGAATTAGAGTCTCATGCTTAGCTCTATTATTGGTACATGGAAATTATAGTATGTATGTTGCCAAGAATTTATTACCTAGTATATCAATCAATCTAATTCCCACACTTGATCCTTGTTTGGGTCTAATGATATCAAAGTGTAGAGTTCATATAGCTAATTAGAACCTTTAAGTTATAGCTTCTGCATTTGATTTTATATAGTATAAGTATAGAAACCAAGGTTGGACAAGTCATACTTTACCTCTTCATTTTTGATGTTATATTCTGTAATGAGATATTTCATTCTGGGCTTTCTATAAATTTTGATCTAATTTGTAAATTATTTATATGGAAGCTATATATGGGAAGGTCTATATAGATATATCCATTAAGTATCTTAGACCAATCCCTACTCAATAGTAGACCATAGCCTTCAACTATGTCTACCACTAGAATATTGATGGTCATTTGGACTCTTGGCTTAGATACTACTTGAATCCACACATTTTTCAATTCTCTAATTAGTGGCACCACTTTTTTTCTAATTGAGAAACCATTTTCTTTAAAGGACTTGGAGTGAGACCAAGCTTCTAACATATAGACGTAGGCATGATAGTTGTAGAAGCTTTATAATCAACTAAATAATTATGAATATTCTCATTGAATGCCTTGATAGTCAATATAAATGGTGTCACTTCTAACTTGTTCTTGTAGATGATGTTGGTGTTATATTCCTTCCCTTTCTTCCCTTTGTCTATAGATGGTTTTGTATTTTCCATAAGTGCCTATCTAGTTATGGAATTATACAGCAACTGCTTATGTTTAGTGATATGAGTTAACTCATGAAGAGTTATATTTTCCTTGATCTTATTCATATCTTCCTTGATATTTTATCCTCCTTTTCTTGGTTCTTCCTTACACAACAACTAATCATTCCATTTGAAGGGGGTGTATTATTTTCTACTTTTAGATTTAGAGTAATCATTGTGGTATTTGGAGGAGTCAATGTTGTAAGTGGCTTATTATTCCTCAAGTTATACACACCTCTCTAAAACTACTAAAAAAATGAATTTCAACCAAATTATCTGATGGTTCATTGTCATATTCACGTGGGAAGGGAGACTCATGAGTTAATAAGAACATGGTAGTGTTGGAAGAGCCAAGATCTAGGTGATGCTAATATAGATTATGAATATGATCTTGTTTAACCATCTCTCTCTGAAAGATTTCAAATGTTGCACAAAATTCAATGCAATTGAGCTCACCATGATTGAAAGTGTTATGAATTATATAGTAATTAGGAAGAGCCATCTCTTCTATGTTGATCTCTATAAGTTTGTTAGGTCATTTAGGCCTGTTAAATGGTTTATTATATCTCTATAATCTATTATTTTGGTTGCTAGTTGGGCCATCTACATTACACATCTTCTGTTGCATATTCAAGAAGTCATTACTTAACTTTTGAGCCATCTTCTGAATAGAGTTTAGTTTTTCTTTTCTAGAATTTGTACCTTGTATAATAGAAATAGGAAGTGTAGCTTCTTGTTAGTTTTAATGATATCCATTTCCTATTGTATTATTGTTTAAGTAGCTAAAAGTATACTATGTTTTCTATGTCAATGGAGGTATCATATATAACTAGATTTGATTGAATGCCATAATGTTCTACTTTACATGTGGAACCAGATTTAGTGATGGAAAAGAATTATTGACACTAGGAACTCTAGGTGTCTATAGATTCAACTACCTATCTATAGTGATAGCCTCTTCAAATTTTACCATGAAAGTGTTAGATATAAATTATCTTATCAAGAACACAACGGTGATAGGGTCCAAGTTGTTCTTGTACATATTAAATGCTAGTATTACCTCTAATTTATATATTAGTGTCAACCATTTATATATCTTCTATCATCTTGCCTTGAAAGCATGGATGATCTCATTAGGTTTTCTCTTCATGTTGGTGAAATTTTGGTATACCAAACTAGGATTGGTGATCTGTCTAAACTTCACAAGAAAAGATACTTGACATTCATCCTAAGAAGTTATGAATTTTTTTGTTAGATTTAAATACCAATCATATGTGGCATGCATCAAAGTAAAAGGGAATAATCTACATGCAACATCCTCATCCTTTATATTCATTAATCTTAAAGTAGATTTAATTGAATTGATATGTTCCTCTATTGTCTTTGCTCCTGAAACAAAAAAGGATGGTAGATACTTTTTTAGATTTTGAGGAAAATCATGCATATCTCCTAGGATGGTGATGGAAGATCTAAGTAACTAGGGTTATTATTGAGCCATTGGTCAATTAATAGGTAAAGGGTTCCTTACCAATAGTTCCTTACTAGAGGGGGGTTGTTTAAGACTAAGGTTGTTGGCAGAGTTCTAGGTCTCCTGAGATTTGTCAAGGGTGAGACTAGTAAACTAGCCTATGAATTAGATCTAGTCACTCTCCTAGGTGAGTCTAGTGTAACTCTATACAAAGAATACCTTTATTATTGAGGGTTTAAGCCCTCTTTAAAGTTCTATATAATTATTGGTGTGGGTTTCATGTATACTATAGTCTTAATGAGGTATCCTCTAACATTTTAGTATCTAAATGGAGATAAAATATTGTCCAAGGCATGAACTATAGGTATGCATTCTATTTCAACTTATTTTTGGAATAGAGGTAGGGAACGCATATTTTTGATAAGGTTTTTGGATGGATGTGTGGTTCCTAAAGATAGTGGATTTCTAAGTGAGTTGGATGGATGGTTGGTTTCTGATATAAAGTGAGTAGTGTTGTCACTTAGATTTGAATCCTTTGAGGAGATGTAAAGCTATCCTCATCCAAGTGTCACAATGGAATCATCTATAGGCTTGTGGGTAGCCTAAGGAATGAGGTGAGTCTCTAGATAGGGATAGCTCCCTTGATGTACCACTTAGGATTGAACCTAAAACTAAAATTTTAAGGGGGTGAAAAGGGAGAGAGATAACTAAAATAAAATATAAACTAAGGAGGTGATACACCAAATCAATTTGATTACTTCCAACTAATTACATTCTACACTTGAGACCAAGAAACAAACTAAAACATACACTCTTTCAATCTTCATCTTCTCACATCAATGCTACATTGTGAAGTCATGGATGAATGTAAAAATATGGGAGGACTAGAAAAGAGGCCTTGAATGGAACTAATTAAAATAGTAACTCACTCAATATTTGACATATCCTAAAACAGTTCACATGCCCTATAAGAAAAGCTTTCTAACTAAAAACAAGGTAAAATAATGAGAGCACATGCTAGGAATCCATAGTCTTCACTAAAAAATAATCATAATTCAAGTGAAACACACTTATGAATAGTCAAGAAGAGGTAAAAAATATTCATTTCATTTATAAAAATTTATACAAATGGGTAGGGCTTCACCATACTCAAGGGGAACATCTAATACAATGCCAAACTGGCTAACTCTTATAGAGATTGAGAGACGTAGACAAGAAGAGAAGTAAAAGTGTCATAAGTACAATTTTAAAGATTATAAAATTATTTATCCATCAATTATAAGAAGTTATGGGTTTAACCATGCAAGGTCATGAAGTACAAATGTTAATTCAAGTCATGAAAGTCTTGTAAAGTGGCATAAAAATCCTCATTTAGGCTAAAAAAACCTACCTACATGATTGAACATATTTGTACATCCCATAAATAATGAGGATAAGGTATAAATATTGGAATAGTATGGGAGACTCTCAAACATACCTCTCCATGTTTTGGTTGTATGCCTAGTCCTTTGGAAACCTTTAAAAGTGAGCCATCATCATCTATTGTCTAAAAAACTACCCTTTCATGTACCCTACACACTTGGCCTCAAAATTGGCATCATTTTCCCATGAAAATAAATGTTATGAATTTAATTACACCTTTAAGTACCCTCCATGACCCTATAAGCAATATGGACACCATAAAATGAGCTCACTTAAAGTTTTCCATCTTCTTCACTAGCTTGTCCAATATGCTAGATTTGATTGGCTAAGTTAAAGCACCTTGTTGGGGAAATTAAAAGTTTTTTTAGTTTATATAATTAATATGTGGGTTATATTAATTCTTAATATTTTTCCTAAAGCTAGTTTCATGTCTTGAATCCTCATGTAGCCTGCAAAACACTAAAAATAGTGATAAAAACCTTATTTCTACACCCATACATATAATTAAGTATAGATATTTGGCATTTTAAGGAGAATTATAGAGACATTTTAAACATAAAATATTTATTTTGGTCAAACTATGACATTTTATTTTGTATCCAAACTCATTTTCCCAAACTAGTCACTAGGAAGTGTTTAGTAGGGTTTTATACCTATTTTTGGTATTAAGGTTGGTTCATAAATATCCAAAATCGAACCTGAAAAAATTCCTAAAAATATGATGTTAATGGACCCTATTAAACTCATATAACTCCTTTGGTACCAATGAATATCCTTAGCAAAGATATAAGTAATCAAAGACACTTCTTCAAGTTTGTTTTGATCTTTGTTGCATACTTGAGCTATCTTTGGGCCAAAAGTAATCTTATTGAAATTTTATTTCCATAAAAAAATATCATACATATATAAATAAAATTCATAAACATGACCCAATCATCCAGATATCTCATCAAGGGCTAGAAATGAAGATAGACCCCTAATTAGGTCTAGGTCTCCTCAAGGCCTAATGGGCTTAGCATACACCATGCTAGTTTGGACTAGCTACACTGATATTTCACGTGAAGATGGTTTATATGAATTTAAAAACCTCATTAAAGCTTAATAATCCATCACATAACTTCTCAAGAACTCATTTTCATCTTTTCCTCTCATTTGCCAACAAGGCTTAGTGAAAGCTTGCCTAATTAGACTATGTGCATGAGCAATTTGGTCACCCTGAGGATTTATATCTTATGTGATTATTTATCATCATAAATTAATACTATTTAAACCTCACATAACATTTTTCCAATATCACAAGGCCTCATCTTATGTCTTTTACTCATTTTGTCATCTTTTCCTTGCCTTGCTAATGTTTTGATTTTCATGACTAGTTGACTTCTGAGACAAAATAGTGAGGGGTAAAATTCATTTCCAAGGAAAAATGAATATTTGGGAAGTTTTATAATGTCGTAATGAGGATTTTTACCAATTTAATTCACTTTATTCCATGTTTTGGATGCCTAACCATCTCCAAATGTCAAAGAAAGGCCCCAAAAACCTTATTTTCCTATCATTTCTCCTTTTCACCCAAGAATGACTTTTCAAGGCATCTCTAATGTTAATAGGCCTTACCATCATATTAAAAACCTTAAATTAATGCTTAAGATACTGTTAATTCACCTCAAAACATTCCTCTTCTTTGAATCTCATTCTTACCCATTTAGCAAAGGCCTCCTTAATGTAATTATATAGACTGATAATCTTGGTTATGTGGAGTGGGTAATCATCTTCAAGGATCTTTGGAATTTGTGTAAAAATATTCTTGGTAAATTATAAACCACCTTTATCTTTTATAAAACTTCACTCTCTTCCTAAAAAACTTGTGTCTCATCTTACCCTCATATGATTGCACCCTATTGTAGGTGAATACATGGTTTTAAGAAGTTTATTCAACTTATTTCACAATTTTTGGAGCTCATAGATATCATCATGACTAAATTTAAGGTTATATTAATATTATTCCATCACTTCAACCTCCTTTTCACTCTTCAACTATCTCATCAGGACTAAGTGCTAGTACCCTAACTATGTCTGTGTTTGTTTGCTTAGAAACACCCCTACTATAGGTGTGCATTACCTTAACTAAAATTGGTAAAGGTATGGAAGGATTTACCTATCCCCTATAAGGTCACACAATCACCTGTATTCACTTTTAGAATCATTTATATGCTCTTGGAGTTATAAATTGTGAGCTATTATTTAAATTGAGACACCCTTTGTCCCTTAGGACTACCTATAGGTTAGATTCACTTCTTTGGGATCTGGTCATAGTATGAATGAACTTCCCATTTAAATTTGAAATCAAGTACTAATTGATATTTTATTCTACCTTATACTCCCTCTATAACTCCTTAAGTTCATTTTTAAGTTTCCTTTTCACCATAATTGAGACAATTTGTGATCTAACCCCTACCTGTAGGTTACTTCACTCTTTTGAGACCTGATCATAGTGTTTCAAGACTTCATTAAAGGTTTTTAGGTCATGTATAAACTATTTGGAGTTATTGACTACCTATTTGAGTTATGGACACCTCTAAATGCCCAATTTTCTTGCTCTTTACCCCTCACAGTCAACTATAGTTGACTATCAGTGGTCTTGTAGGTGCTTTGACTATTTTGGGTCTTGAAACAATGAATTCAAACCCTTTTAAAACTATCTACACCATTCCATAACTGAAATTTATTCTTTTTTTAATCAAGGTTTACTATTTTGTTTATCAAACCTATTTCTTGTGATAGTCCTACAGTCACCTACAATTGGCTGTAGGTACAAACTATAGGTATAAATGTGCCTATAAGGTCATCACTTGTCTCCTAAGACACTTGAAACTTTGAAGAATATTCCAATAATTTTTAAACCACTAAACATTCCTAACACTCATGTATGTAATATATTAAGCAATCTTTTACTTGGATCTTATATTGGTTGGTAGTAGGTGATCACCATGCCATTTGTACTGACTGTCATGTCTCCACTAATGAATGCAAGATATCTTCTATGCATGCATTGATTTTTATCTTGACAAAGGTTGTGTTTTTTAGTGTGAAAAAATATTATATATTATTCTTAAGCATCAAATCTACTTATTAGGCCAAAATTGTCATCTTTGATTCATCCCACTATAGATATCACTGAGATAAAACATTGTCTTGTAGAGCAACTTGAAGGCTTGAGAAAATAAAATTCTTGACTCAATCAACCTCTTTTATTTTTTAGGTGGATAGGCATATATATAATCTTGAAGATTAATATAATTATAGGTCTTGATATTTAATAAAAAATTATATGGGAAACTTCAAAAATAGACATGGACCTTTATTTTGACAATTTTAGGAAATTGTCCCAAAATGTCACAAGTATGCTTCAAAACCAATTTTTTATTTTATAATTATTTAAACATACTATAAATTTATTAAAATTTATGACCAAACATATTTTGTCCCTAAAAAATTAGATTATTTTAAAGCATGCTTTCATCCCCCTCCAACTGATGGTAGGTCATACAACTATTATATATGGTTACTTTGTGTGTTTTCTTGTTCTCTTGGATTTTGAAGTTTTAAATGACATTTTATATGAATAAAATATATCATTTATAAATCATACATAAGTTCAATTCATTTTGGAACCATATCATAGAATAAACCTCCATCAATTGAGAGAAATGATTGCAACTTCACTCCACTCCTTGTAAACTAAGTTAGTTTTCTCATGAATCTAACACCAAATGTGAAACAAATAATTTATAACATGATAAAATTAATTAAATATCCTCTATAATAAATATCATTATCTATATTATATGTCCTTTTCCAAACTATGTTAAAATCTGAAGGGTACATAGATTGATAGGCAAATTTGCATAGTCAACCTCAAATGAATGGTTAATAAATTACAGTTCATAATTATCAAAATTATTCCTATTAAAATTAATGTATATGAGTTTAAAATAACCTCTCAAAATCATTCTTCTTGAATCTCTTTATACTGTTCATACTAAGTACAAACCTACAAGTCACTGTGTGTCTAGAAAGGTGAAAAGGAAGCAAAATGGTTTTGAGTAATAAATGACATATCCATATAAAAAAAACATGGGATTGAGCTTTGGGAAGCTTTATAGTCAAATTTCAACCTTTTCCAAGTGGCACACTTCCCAATAAGGCCATACAAGTGCCATTTTCTCCTTTTTACTAAGAAAACTATGTTTTCTCTAAATAACCTACTATCTTTATAGTAGTGTTAATTATCTAAGATTTATAATGACACATGGTTCATGAAATCACATTGTGACACTTTAAAATTTCTCAACAAACCTATACAAAGCATTAAATGCACTATTTTGACCACTCAAATAACCTAAAAATGATATAAAGACATAAAAACTAATCATCCAAATATAATATAAAATTAATTAAAATAAATTAACCTATCATTCACATTATAACAAGATATTATACCCCCTAAATACCTATAAAATAAATTTTTTACCTATAGGTGCCTTAATTTGACTTAAAAGTCAAATTTGGTCAACAGGGAGATCTTTAAAATAAAATTGAAAAAGAGGGTAGGGTAAGGCCAAAAAGAAGAATCTATGGTTGTCAGAAATCACTTCCCTAGTTAGTTTCTGAATAGACTTGTGCTTTCAAAACTTGTGCCTATTTCTAACATCAATTGCACATATACAATCGAACATGGACAAGAAGTCTAGGGAAATAAAGATGTAAGGAATTCAAAAGCCTCAGACAAAGGTTTCTCTTTTTAGGGAAGCTATTACAAACCCTTAATCATGAGAATATGGCTTGAGATATTGAATTATCTAAGGTAGCTATTTTACACACATGAAAACTACACCAAATAAAGTACTAGTACATATTCAAAAATATGATTTAATTTAAACATAAATATTCTAACCGATATATTCACTAATCCTTCAATAGATGTTACACATTTATAGATCAGTACATTAATCATAAAAATTAATAATCTATTCATATCTTATTTCACACTAAATATTATTTAATCACATAACCATGGAAATAATAACTAATTGCATATAATTTAAAATTAAAATCTCAAACTCTTTGTTGATGATCAAAATTGCTTTGCTACTTTGTACTCAAAATTTTTTGATAAAAAAACTAAGTTAGATTATGACTATATATAGACTTGAGGAAGGGTTCACCTCATCCACAAATTCCATTTAAGGTGATTAAATGTGGTATTTATAACATGTATTTCTAATTGTGGTCTAGAACCATATAAGAGAAATATATAGTTATTAATTAAATAAGTTGACCATTCCAAAACTATGCAACGTGTGCATGTGTACAAAATATAGAGTCAAATTTTACAATGAAAGGATAAAACAAAAAATAAATTCTAAATATGTTTTCCATTACAAAAATTTACATGCATAAAATATTATCCCATCAAGGCTTAGTCGTATGAAGCATTTCATGCACCTTGGTCAGTGTGGCTATTAAGGTGGCAATTACAGAAGTTGACACACTACCTAAAGTTTGCTTTTTCTTCATTTCATTATACTCATAAAATTTATGTGTCATATCATGTTTCTACCATATAATATAAAAAATTATTAGTGATGGTTTATTAACTATTTTAACCTACCCAATGAGTTTTGTATGATCATCCTTAGTTATTTGAAATTTACTCTTGAAAAATTTGACCTCAGTGTTGTCAATCAAGAGTGTGCCCTTATGAGAAAGTGTGCAATTCCTCACTCATATTGGAACATGGAATCCTTCAAAGTTTGGGTTACTTTATAAGGGAGATAATATAAAAATAGGGTTGGTTCCCTTGGTGCTCTCACTAAAACTTACTTTCAAACTACTACTTATTGATTTTGATAAGAAAAAAGGTGCAAAAGACAATGAAAATGGGTAAAACTAAATGAAAATTAATGAAACATGAAATGGAAGGTGATGAACCAATTTTTTTTTTTAACTCATATTCTTTCAATTACACTTATATTAAATTAAAAAATATTACACATACATTCACTTCACCCAAGTAAGATTTTTACATCAATATTTCACAATAAGGACCTTAAAAACTCAACTCATGCAAAGAAAGACTGAACTCACATCTAATACATGAATTTAATCTTGTTTTGGAAATTTATAATTACCTTTATAACATCAAAAATCTCTCATTAAGGTATAAAACTAGACTATAACCAAGGAAAACAAGTATTTCACTAAGCTATATCAATGGCAAACACATACACTTCACTAGAAAAAGTCCTAAAAATGGAGGAATTTTGCTTCTTATTGATCTCAAAAGGTGAATACAATTTTTTTAAGGCTTTAGTACAATCCAAATAGTAAATATTCATCTTAAATTCTAAAAAAAAAGATATATCAAAGAAATGTTTGGAGACAAAGCATCCCCAAAGTAGGGGACCTCAAACGTAGTCAAATGGCTCCTCCAAAAGTGCTATGTAGAATTTTAGCTTCTCAAATATTGTTCCTTAATAAAGTGGCATGTAAAATAAGTTTTCCATTTTTTATGAGTCTTATAAGACTCATCATTATGTTTTTTCAAACTTAGAGCACTTGGAGAGTGCCTATATTCTTGCATGAACCCCTAGATTTTAGATTTCTTGTCTCCCTTGATGAAAAAGTCTCTTCCAAAAATGTAGGTCTTAAATTCCTTTAAATTATTTTAATTTAAAACTTATCTAGGATCATTAATGATACTAGAACACTAGGAAATATTTGGTTATGAGACTCCTTCAACAAATTGACTTTGTCTTGCACATGGGCTATGAAAGAGAAAGAGTCATATTTGCACTTGTTGGAGACTTTTTCCAAATCCTTCTTTAATTATAATTCTTATTTTACTTATTCATACTTTAAATGTAATTCCATATTATTTTATAACTTGAGAAGTCTTTTTAATATTTTATATGCACCAATTTAGCCTTCAAAACCCCTAAAAAGGCTCATTTTGCACTATGGCATAGAGGGAAAAGGAGGAGTTTTCTTAATCATTGCATAAAACCTATAATTTTAAACCATTTATGGCTTCTTTATGACAAACCATATATTTTTCAAAATGATTCAAAGAACTAGAAACTCTAGAAAATTTGATTTTACACTGAAATCATGTTTTTTCCATGTATTCTTTGTAGCCCTATTTTCCAAAACAATTCCTTGTTTGGGAGAAACTAGAAGTTATGATTAAAAAAAATACTATTTACAGGTCCCCCATTATCCTCCCACAGCTTCAAAGAAAATTTCATGGCCAAACTCCAAGATTTGATATGCTTTCTAACTGATTTAGCTTGCCAAATTAGGCCAAATTAGCCCTTTAAGCCCTAAAAGAGAAATTTTGTTGTTGGGAGATCATATATGTGTGAAACCTAGAAAAAATTTATTCAATTTTATAATTCCCCCACCATGGCCCATGTTAATTTTTATGGTATGGAACCACCTAGAAGTACCAAAACCATGAATTGGCCTTTGGAAGGCTTGTCTTTTGAAGGCATTTTCTAACTAGATAAAAGAATGGAATGGTTTGGGCACCTTTATATTATTTTTTATAAATTTTTGAGCTTGGATTGGTAAATAAATTCTTAATCTTCCTTTTCCATCAATTGATATCTTTGGATGGTCCTTGGAACCCTTATTTTAGCTCAAAAATAAGAAAATGTAAAATTTTTGTACTATTCTATACAAGTGAAGGTATAGCCAAAAAAAAAGTGAAGGACCATCTAAGAGTTCCCTAAAACCTATGGTATGTTTCAATAATAAACTATCTTATTTCTTAGGGCATCTAACTCAAAACTTGCAAACTAGTCCAAAATAGGGTTTCTAGAGGGATTTTGGTGGTTTCTACCTTTAACTTTTGTTCATAAATATGTGACATCTAAACTAAGAAAAAAAATTCCAAAATTTTTAATCATAAGACCCCATACAACATTCCCTAACTCATTTAGGTCCCATGTTAAACCTCTTTGGTGGGGCGAGCATCCAAACATGGCCTCTCTAGTGAATTCCTTCATTCAGTGCACCATATCTTGATTTTGAACCCAAAAATGGCTTCTTTGTGATGTCTTCCACAACCAATAGATTTAACACATCTTATATATCTACATGAACATATTCCAATTCCTTTTAATGGTCTTTATACCTTGGAAGTGGAAATGATCCCTTGTTAGGCAAATGGCCTAGTTTAGGCTAGTAGTGTTTGAGTGCAAATAGATACCCACCAATAATTTTGACTATTTTCTGACCATTACCGAGCTTCATTAATTATATTTAACACTCAATACATCTTATAAAAACATATCCAAGTTTCCCAAAGAGCTTTGAAGACAAATAACACTCCTTTTGGTTATTTTTCACCATTGTTTGCCTCCATGCATGCCTGAAAGTGGCCAACCTATTAGATAAAATAGAGGATATTTTCCCTATTTTATCATGAAAAATATATATATATGGTGTTTCTTGGGTCATGAGTACCCTATACATAAAATTTGAAGTCAACTGATCTTTCTAGCTCCCCAAATTTTCCAAAAGCCCAAGGCAAACTTTTGAGAAGTGGATTGTGTGTCAAATTCGTATATAAACTATATTTTGTCTTTGAAAGATTATTTATTACCCTATTTTACTTGAATTTATGTTAATAAATAAATATAATGAGAGGGGGTAGGGTGAATAATTATATTATATATCTTATTTCTTAATCAAATTCCTTTTCTTTAACCACTTATTCACACATTCAAGATATGTAATAAAACTAAAACAATAGTACGCACCACGAGAGAGAGAGAGAGAGAGAGAGAGAGAGAGAGAGAGAGAGAGAGAGAGAGATAGAGAGAGAGAGAGAGAGAGAGAGAGAGAGAGAGAGAGAGAGAGAGAGAGAGAGAGAGAGAGAGAGAGAGAGAGAGAGAGAGAGAGAGAGAGAGAGAGACCATATTTTTACGTGGCAAAGTGGGAAAAAACTTGAAAAATAATCTCAAGTATATGAATGATCACCAACTCAAATTACAAAATTTTCAAGCACCAACTTGTAGGAGCACCAACCCCTTTGCCAAGCACCAACACATCAACTATTTGTGATCACCAACCCATAAGAGCATGAACCCATTGCAAATATTTGTGAGCACTAACCTATAGGATCACCGACCCATCTTGTGTATAAAACAAAACTATCTCTCAATGTTTCTTACTCAACAAATGATATAACTCTACAATATCTCCTATTTTTCTCTCTTTGAAAACAAATACAAATCATGCACTCTCTTGCATTTTACAAATGGCTTCTCAAGCCTTTATTTATATCTTTCCAAATGACCTTTGGCATTCACCCTTTGTGACCCTTTAATCCTCATGGAAAATGGTGCCGAACTTTCATGACCCTTCATATCATTGCATTTGAAAAGTCATATGGTGATATTTCATAAGCAAAAGCATCCTTTCCTATTTTTTCTTTATCTTGGTGACTTTTTGTATTCCTCAAAGTGTCCCTTCATGGAAAAATTCACCATATCCTCTTTTTTATTCAGATGGTGACTCTTATAATTCCTCAAGATGACTCTTCATGATAAAATACATCCCATTCCTCTTTCATCTTTTACCCCATGACTCTTTGACTTCTCCATGGGCCCTCTTTTGACTTATATGCAACCAAAAATATATTCATTAATATCAAATAAATATTAAAACACATTAACCAAGATATGAATATTAAAAACACCATTAAATACAATGGGGCCTTTATCACCAATAATGCTAGATGTTTGAAATCAATGACACTATTTCCAACACTTTGGAACCTTATGAAGTAAACACAATCATTTTTGAGGTATTTAACCACCTACAAGAACTCATAACCTTATCCATTCCTCTAGTTATGGAATAAAAGCTCTCATATTCCATACTCTTGATTGTTGTTTGTTTGTATTTGACCTTGTACGAACTAAAACAAGTATGAAAATGATTGGAAGGTTTGTGTAAGGCATAAGGATACCTTTATTTTTTTGTGAAGTTTGTCATGATGATATTCAAACTTATAACTCTCCTGGAAATCATAATATCTTTGAAGCATGCTTAAGGTACCATCACCTCTTGGTACTTGATGATTATGTATATCCTCAAGTAAGTCCTACTTATAGGTGGACCTTTTGTCACCTCAAAGAGTGAGAGAATAATCTCTCTATATAATTAATATATTAGACTTCCTTGAAGTAATTAAACATTTAGTACATCATTTTATTTAACCTACCCATCCTATCAATTAAATTCTAAGGCTTTGGCATTCACCACTTAGCACTAACCCCCTAAAAAGCTAAACAAGTGGTTGTAGGTGATAATTTTAGGTGCTCATTATAGATTTAATAGGTCTCTTTGGATTATTATTCTATCCCCTATAATCTATGATGAATCCTCCATTATTTATGAACTGTCAATATGCCATTATGCTCTTCAATATTCCTTACTATTTTAGGAAATAGGCCTATTTGAAAGGTTGTAGGTCAATGTATCAGGCCTTGACTATTCACTATATATTTGAAGTGAAAATATCACGAGAAAAAATTTAGTCTTAGTGAGCTTGGTATTGATCCATGCCAACTTGAAGGAAGCTTGAATCACATGTCACCTAGAAGATATAATTTTTACTTCTTTGCATCCCCCTTTGGACCCCTTGACTATTGTATCCCTCAACATCACATGTAGGTGATACTATGTATGGACTACTATAGGTGGACCTTTTAAATTCCTTTTTATGGTTATGCATTGGGTCTTCTTATACTTTAAACCTTGATTGAGGTTGTGGTCTAATTCTCTTAGCATTGCTTTAATCCTTCTCTACACCTTGAAGAGTCTTTCGAACCTTAAGAAATACTAATAGATTTGACATGGATTACATGAGGTATCTTGAATAAGGTCTAATTTTCATCTATCATGTTTGTTCTTCCCATCCACCTTGACCTTGGTTAATAAGGGATCCCTATTCCATATCCATTTATCACATATCTTATATGCATGAAAAGCATGTTTGCCTCTCAATCACCAAATTACTTTATGCTAGGAATCAATGTACAATATCTAAGTCTCTTTTGAGCCTAGAGGACTACGTTCATCAGTGGATTTATATTCAACATCCTCTTGAACTAAAACACCATTAAATTTACCTTTCTACTCCATCAAACACATTCTCTCTCTATCTTCATGGTTGATTTACCTTATTAGACTCACTGGCCCATATCACAGTCAACTACTATAGTGAGAGGGGATATGGTTGTAGGTTACTATAGGGCTATAGATGTTCATAGCTATCAATTTAATCCCTCATTGAAATTGAAAGTGTCCTTTTTCTATCTATCATTTAAATCCACATCTTGAATTAAGGACTCCTCCTGCTTTCTTATATGGAACTCCTCACCACTATCATAACATAATTGAATGGCTCTTGTATAGACTGAGTGAAATTATGAACATGGATGTACAGCTGTAGGTGTTGATTGGACCCAAGACATAATGTTTCAACCCTCCATTTAGACATTCTATGATGACCTTTAGGCTAAAAAGGTGCTCATTAACTCAATAAGGTCACCAACATGAATACATGCCTCATGTACAACTTGAAATGTGAGGTCATTTGAAGTTCCAAACCTATAGTATGTATTGCTAAAACTTAGTGAATGAAAGAACAACTTTATAGGTCCTCAAATACTATTTTCCACTAATAATATGCTTTACTCCTTTTGCAAATCTCTTCTCCCATGTGGAGGATACAAAATATAAGCATGTGGGTGATTGAAACCCCATGTGACATTACCAAATGACATCTTTAAGAACATCGAGGACCCTATTCTTTTATGTTTTAGGGAAATGTCCCTAAACATAGTCACTAACTCTTGAAGATGACTTATTGACTTACTTGACAACCTAAAGGCTAAAACATGCATGCCATGGTACATCCAACCATCCAAACTCCCTGAAGGCCTAAAAAATATGTCAAAATACCTTCGTATAACACCCTGTGGTGCCACCTATAGGTCAACTTTTGCATGCATATAGGAAATGGAGTTGTAGATATAGGCTCTATACATGATATATGGGTTGTGATCCATCCTAAATTCCTGTACCTATTCCAAGTAACCTTCACCAAAAATAACACTTGATATTCCTTTAAATCTTTATTTTATCTTGAATATTTTCCATAAGATTCATGTAGGTGCAAAACCAATATCACAGGCTTATAGGTGCAAGTACTAGCTCAAACATGAAAATATAAGAACTTGGCCTAATAAGTCATGTTTTTTTAGAGTAAAATTTCAAGATATTTTTGGTGACACCCCAATGAATGTCTTAGGACTTTATTATTTAACCTACAATTGATGATATTCTTGAATGTATATATTGTAGTAGAAATCCACATGATGTGAGGAATTTGAGTTTTTTACAAGGGTCATGATGCACCTTATAGGTTGGTTCTAAATTCAAAAAAATTGATAAAATATCCCATCGACTATTATTTAATGTGAACATGGAAATCAAGCTCAATGAATGCATTATTACCTCATTGAAAAGACACACTCAGTTTGAAACCTCTCAAAGAGACACACTCATAATGGATATTGTGAAATTTTACATGAATTAACTAGGTATGTAATGACTTATAAAATACATTTAAAACCTATTAATATGAAAACAACTGATGAATAACCAATATTGTGCTTCAAAACTGACCGAAGAGACCACTCAGAAGAATAAAGAAGGAAACATGATTTTATGCTATTAATTCCTTCCTAGGAAGATTTATCAAATGAGACCAAGATAAAAAGGAGAAACTTGACCCATAAAAACATTCCAAAAAACCATTTCTCTGCATTTTTTTTATCTTGAGAAATAGGTCCAAGAATAGACCCCTCTCAGATGCATAGGCTATAGTGACCTATTGTCACTCTTAGTGATTATTCATAAATATGAGGGCACCAATCCATGAAAAATGGAATTAAATTTAGTCTTAATTAGACCCCTGAAAATTTTCAAAGTTTTAGCTCCTAACTCTCTCTCCTCTTCTCTTATCCAACATTTGAAAACTACCCTTCAAGGTACGCAAGAAAGGTCAAAATTGGAGTGAAGTTAGATTTTGAAAATTTTCACCTATAACTTCCTAAAAACCATTGATATGACCCTATAAGGACCCAATAAATCCTTTATTATGCTTTTATCATAAGAAAAACTTTGAAAACCAAAGTGAATGCCTAAAAAAGACCTACTTTTGCACCAAAAATGTTATTTTCACCAAGAAGATATGAATGAAATGATGTAAAATGTCTCACAGAGTCTCCCACATGTTTGATGATGTGAATAAATATGTAATTAAATTTTTTTGATTAGAGAATATCAAAACCATTTCTGAATGGCATAAAATGGTCAGATTTTGCATAAAAATGAGTCATAAAATTAATCCAAAAAGTGATCAACCTAATTATTCATTTTTTAGGGATTTAATGACCTTGACACATGATATAAAACTAATCAAGAAACTCTAAACTATTCTTACGACTAAAAATGGCTTAAAAGGGCCAAAAATGACTAAATAAGTACATGACAAATGAAGGGAAAGACCTTAAATCACCTATACAACCTTAGTACCTATTAACCATGACTTTTTCAATTATATTTTAGGACCAAATACTAAATCACAAGGGAAAATTACATGATATGCAATGTTTTGAATGGTAGGGGTGATAGTTTGACCTACAAAGTCAAAATTGTCAACATTTTAGTGACCCAATTGGGAAGCATGTCTGATATGCTTGAGAACCAGACCATATACATGAAATTTGGACTCACAAAATAATGAAAAATCTGATCCATGACTGCAATTACAGCTTTTGATTTGAAATAAGATAACTCTTTCCTCCAAAATAAGAAGGGAAACCCACAAAATAGGAAATCTAACTAAACAAAGTAAATGTACAAACAAAGCAATTATTTGGGAAAAAAATAGAAATAAACTAATGTGCTTAAACAAAAATTAGAGGAAAATAAATAAATTAGCTATGTACAAGGAACTTAGCTCTTCAGTAGTACTGTTTCAGATGTATCCCATTGATTAGGATTGGAAGTTCCTCACCATCCATCTTTGAAAGTTTGAAGGAATTGTGGGATTTGTAGTTATAGATTGTGTATATACCACTCCAAATGGAATCAATCTTTGTGTGCCTTCCTATTTTAAATCTATCCTCATCCCACTTGAGGACCAAATCTCCTTCTTTGAAACTTTGTGAAGAATCTCCTTTGTCAAAAGTTCTCTTCACTTGTGTTTGATGAATTTCTATGGCTAGCATGGAATGATTTATTATTATTCCAAATACATAAGCTTATCATACCTGATATCCATAGGCTCATTCTCTAACAACTCAAGTTGATGTATTAGTTATAAAGTAGCAAACTCAAGATAAATGGGTAACCTTGCTTCCTTACCATATACTAGCTTAAATGGAGAGTTGGCTATTGATATTTTTTAGATGATCCTATTAGCCCATAGAGTTGACTTCAACTTGAAATTATATGACCTCTAATTATCTCCAATAGTACTTATTATGATCTTCAATAGGTTCTTATTTGTGGACTCGACAAGGCTATTACCTTATGGATAATAGTTTGATGAAGTGCTAAGATAAATTCCATGTTGGAAAACCCATTACCTGATCCTAGTTCCCAAAAAAGACATTTCATTATCATAAATAATATGTTAAGGAACTCTAAATATAGTAAGAAAACCTTTATGTAAATCTAGAACATTGGTTTCATTTGGTTCTTTCAATGTCATTACTTCTATCTAATGTGTGAAGTAATTTGTAGCAGTTAGAATCCATTTATGTCCTAAACATGAATGAGGATTTATGAGACAAATAAAGTCCAATACCTATTATACAAATTTTTTATCCACCATAATTGGTTAGAGAGGTAAGGTTGCAAGTTTCACTTTTTTCTACAAACATATCACACTATTTTCACTTCCTAACCCATGCATGGCAATCACCAAATATACTAAGCTAATAGTACCCACCTATAATGATCTTAAGGGTTGTAGTTCTTGTATAAAAATGTCCTCCACCATTTCCATCATGGAACTCTTCAAGTAATCTCTAAGTTTGGATTGGCTCTATACATCTTAGTAACATACCATTTATATCCTTCTTGAACAAAACACCATCAAGAAGCAAAAATGGAATTGATTACAATCTAAAATATATAATTTTTGAAGAACTTAGATGAGAGGGATAAATACCATCTTGGAGATATCTTACCAAGTCATGAAACCACCTGGAAGGTGAGGTATGACTAGCTGAAACCTCTTCATCATTTGACACTAAAATAACCTCATTAGTCTCTTGCAAGACTTTAGATAGATGCTCACAAAGTCTTTCACCTCAAATCAGCTTTTTGACCTTAATTTACACATCATACTCCATTACTTTGGCTATCCAAATAGCTCTTTTCTCTTTTATTTCTTTGTTCGAAAGGAATTCTTTGATTCTTGGATGGGAAACCATTAGGTGTATCTTATTGTTAGACAACAAGTTTCTAAAATTTTTGAGAGACATTATAACTAAAAGTACATGATTTTAAATAAAATAGTACATTATTTCATACTCTTCCAAGAATTGGCTAAAAAGGCTATTGGCTACTCCAAAGTCTCACAATTTTTTTGCATTAGAATGCTTGAAATGGTGTTCATGTTAGCATATGTTTACAAAATTAAATCATTTGTGAAGTTTAGATTTATAAGTTTAGGAGCACTAGTTATGGCCTTCTTAATCTCTTCAAATATCTTTACTCCTTATTTGGATAGACTGGAACTCTCATTCTTATTTAGCATAGATGCAAGTGGCTTAACTAAAATGGAAAAATATGAAATATATCTCCTTATGAAATTTATTTTTATTGAGAATATTTGTAAAGCCTTTTTATGCTTAAGCTAGGAGGGTGAAATAATAGAGTCTATCCTTTCAAAATCTATGCCTAAACCATGATTTGAAACCACATGTCTAAGAATTTTACCTTCATGAACTGACAAGACACACTTTTTGGGATTTAGAGATACCCCAAATTGCCTACACCTTTCAAGCACTTACTTGAGATGAACCGTGTGCTCACCTTCACTCTTTGAAAACACTATTATATAATCCAAATAAACAAGTATAAACCTATTAATAATGACTTGGAATGCCATATCCATGGCTATTTAAAAGGTTTCTCTAGTATTGGATAAACCAAAGGGCATCTTTCTATATGCAAATGTCCCCCACTTGGTTGTGAAGGCTATCTTAAATTGGTCATCTTCCTTGACCAAAATCTGATTGTATCCACTATATCCATCCAACAATTAAAACCTCTCTGAACCTACAACCAACTATAAATTTTGTTCTACTAATGGTAATGAATAGTGATCTCTAAGTGAAGCCTTATTCAATTCACAAAAGTTAATAAATAGTCTAATTTCACTATTCTTTTTTCATATCAGAATAAGATTTTCGACCTAAGTTGAGTGCTTGATTTGAAATATAATAGATGAATCTATGAGCTTGTGAAGCTCAACTCTCATCAAAGGCTCAAGCTTAGGATTAATGGGCCTTTGTTTTTATCTTACTGGTTTAGTTTCATCCTCTAAATAAATGGTGTGTTGAGATAGAATTAGGTCAAATCCCTTGAGATCACTGTATTTCCATGCAAATATATCAACAAAGATTGTGTATATCTCAATGAATGCTTCTTTATGTGAAGGAGTGCATACCTTACCCAGCTTCAAATTCTTACCAGCTTTAATCTCAACATTGGCATAATGATTTTATTTTGTTGACAATGATGAATTCTCCTTACTTAACTCATCATCACCATTGAAAATATTCTCAAGTGTTACCAATCCCTTGGGAAACTATTTGTTTTCAATTGCATAATTTGATCACCATATTGCTGCAAGTATTTTTATTGGTTTCTTGAGGAAAACTTAGCTTCTTATTATAGGAATCTCAAAATTTTATTATCATCTTCAAACACTTGCTAGTTATCATGATTATCTGGAATAGAAGGCCTTACAACCACCTTTATGTGTGACTAAATATTTCCTCTTTTTATATTATCTAGGACACAAAATTGTGTCCTAATGGGATCCAACCTATTTGCATGTTTATTCTCACCTCTTAATATTGCTTGTATGTTAAAAGCTTGAAAATATTTAAATCCCATATTATATGCTTATAATATCTAACCAATATATTTTTGCATACATTTAAACATCTTACTTGGTGAATTATGAGTTCACTATCACCAAAAACTTGCAAGGTGTTCACTTTCATCTGCCTAGCCCACTACAAAGGGTAAACTAGTGCCTCATACTCTGCAACATTATTTGTAAAACCAAAATAAAACTTAATAGAAGATAAATAATTTTATTTTTTGGAGAAACCAAAATATTTTCATACTTGGTACTATGTTCATTCCTTGATCCATCATATTATAATTACCACATACCTTCATTACATTCATCATCCTTAACCATGACTAAAATTGGTGCATCATTCTCATAAAGGAAATACACACCAAGTACTTATTATTAAATTATCTTATAAGTATCATTATCATCCAAATTAGAGGCCCAATCATCAAGAAATACATCTAAAAATCCATCCAAAGGTGATTCATTTTCTACTACACTAGTTTCTATCACCTCATTTGAGATGATGGAGTTAGTGTTGATAAAACTTGGAATATATGGCTCTAAATGGACATACGAAATATGTTCAAAATGTATTGTTAATTTGGTACAATACCTAGTCTTGAACATCAAATAAGTCCAATCAGATGAAAAATATCCCCCAAACTTTAAGGTGAAGTCCTTTGAAAGGCACATAATAAAGTAAGGAGACAAGTCTATCAAAATAAAATCCTACTAAATAGTAACATTAGGACAAACATGTAGTGTTAATTTTAGATTTTGATGATGCCTACCATATGTTTTGGTGACCCATAAAATTTTAATACCCCCTTAGTATTTGGCTCATAAATAATTCCAAGCTTTTCTACAATCTGCTTAGGCATAACTATGTTACTAACTCCACTATCTACCATACAATTATGAACCAAAGTGTCACCCACTATCAGAAAAAGATAGAAAGGAGGAGTTTTATTTGATTTTACCATTTTATTTTTCCAAATTTACCATATTATGTGCCTATTATACTTTTTTCTTATTTGGCTAATCTAAATTGGTTAAGATAACACCTTTCTCAACTAATTTTGGAGACAATTTGAGAACTAAAAGCTCTTGAATGAGCATATCTTTTTGTCATGGAATGGAAAGATAATAACACATGATAATTATTATATTAGACTTATTAACCTGATCCAATATACTAAAATGAAATCCACTAACCTTTGACTGCACTTTTTGAAGCACTAGTTGCTCATGAACTAGAGGTACTTGATGAACTTTACCAACCTTTGTATTCTAATTTTTCTTTGTTGTAGGGGAAACAAGTTTCTCTTTTGTACTCATAAAAATAATTTTAGGATTAATTGAAGAATTTGTCACATATTGATCCTCATCAATAGTTATTCTTTTATCTCTAGTTACAACTACAACTTGACCACTTGCATTATTCGTTTCAACACCCTAAGTAAAAGCAACATGATCATCCATTTGCCAATTCACATTAATGGAATCAAGTTTCCCTTGAAATTGTTGAATATCTCTTTGTGATTGAAAACTTGTGTCTTGGTACTAACCTCCTTGAAAATAAAACTCTTCTTATGTCATTTATGGCATAATGATGTTTTATAATACCAAGGCTTGGTATTGAGCATCATTAAGTTTTGAGGATTGCTAACCTGAATCTTGCATCAAGTTGTTTTGAGGTGGGATTAGAGAAATGGATTTTGAAGTGGAAGGAGTATTAGGATCAAGGGATATATATGTATTATCTATAGTTATATATCCTTGTTCTTGGTAAGGTGGTCTATTCTCTCTAAAACCTTGATAAGGAGTCATATGATATTTGAAGGACTGATAGGTAGTCTAATTTTGTTATTGATAAGGCCTATTGGCCTGAAATTATTGTCTCTTAAGTTATACTATTTCATTCCCAAAGGATTGTAACAAGCCTTTCAACTCTCCTATCTCACTAGTTTGACTAGTAGGGGATGAAATTTGAGCTTGAGGTGATGGAATAGGAGATAAGGATGGAATTTGAGGAATTTGAGGGGATAGTATATACTTTAGTTCTAGGATTATAGGTATTTTAGGCCTTGGAAAGAGCTTACTCTCTTGTATCAAACTATTCGTTTCCCTTATTCTAACCTCATAATCATTTCTCAAGGTATTACTACCCATTGACTATATCATCACACTAATATTAGAAGTAAGGTCCTCTAGATAGTATAGGCATGTATATTGAGGGGATAGCCTAATCAACATAGGTATCCTAGTCCATGTATTTTTTAATATGAGGTTAAAATTAGACATGAACTCATGAGGAGCTCTCTTTATGGTAGTTGACTACTCAACCAAAGATAGGTGATCAGAATTATTCTCAAATTGACTAACTAAGGCTATACCCAATTGATATTAGGTATAAATGGATTTTAGTGGGAGATTTCTATACCATTTTAGTGCTTTTCCATTTTAATAAATTATCAAGTAATCTTAGAGCTACATTCTCTTGAACAACATTATGGACTGAATAGAGATTACCTGCATCTTACATGTGCTCAATAGGGGTTTTTTAATTTTATCCTAAGAATAATGGGATAATCTTGAGAGTAGACACAAGAATGTTATAAAATTGGGATAAATTTAGCTTTATACCTATAGTGAATGGAACAAAGACCTAGTTTCTGATAGCCATTTAGATAATGGGGTTTATAGTGTTTAGACTAGTAAGATAACCAAGAGATAAATGTTGATTTTTAGGATATGTATTTTTCCTACTAAACCTAGATCTTTTATATGATGTAGAAGACAATTAAATGAATTCAAAAATAATACCTTTGTTAATTAACCTTGTGGTAACCTTTGGCATGAAAGAATTCCATGAATGATGCTATAAATTCTAAAGCCTAAACAATATTTAGATTTTTATGAATATATATATATATATATATATATATATTATATTATAATAAAAATACTTCTCCTCATATCTAAACTTTATCTATGCTAAGGAATAATAGTCCTATCAGACATGCTAAAAATTGTTGTCAATCAGGAGTGTGCCCTTGTGAGAAAGTGAGTAATTCCTCACTCTTATTAGAATATGAAATATCTAAAAAGTGTGTGTGTATTAATAAAGGAGAGAATATATATATATATATATATATATATATATATATATATATATATATATATATATATATATATATATATGTATGTATATTTCCATTGGTTCTCTCACTAGAACTTACTTTCAAAACTACTACTTATTGATTTTGACAAGGAAAATGGTGCAAAAGACAATGAAAATGGATGAAACTGAATGAAACTTAATGAAACCTAAAATGTAAGGTGATGAACCAGTTGTTTTTTTAAACTCATATTCTTTTAATGAAACTTATATTAAATTAAAAAATCTTACACACACATTCACTTCACCCAAGTAAGATTTCTACATCAATATTTCATAATAAGGACCTTAGAACTCAACTCATGCAAAGAAGGACTGAACTCACATATAATACATGAAATTAAGATTGTTTTGGACACTTAGAATTAATTTTATAACATAAAATATCTCTCATTAATGTATAAAACTATACTATAACCAAGGAAAACAAGTATTTCACTAAGTTACATCAATGGCAAGCACATACACTTCACTAGAAAAAATTTGAAAATGGAGGAATTTTGCTTCTTATTGCTCTCAAAAGATAAATAAAAATTTTGTAAACATTTAGGAATAATAAAAATATAAAATATTAATCTTAAATTATGGATAAAATTAAGATATAGAAATGAAATTCTTGGAGATAAACCAGCCCCAAAGTAGGGGATCTCAAACTTAGTCAAATGGCTCCTCCAAAAGTGCTACGTAGCATTTTAGCTTCTCAAATATTACAATTTAATAAATTGGTTTGGAAAATAAATTTTTAAAGTTTTATGAGTCCTATAAGACTCATCATTATTTTTTTTCAATCTTATAGCACTTGGAGAGTGCCTATATTATTGCACCAACCCCTATATTTTAGCTTTCTTATCTCCCTTGATAAAAATGTATCTTCTATGGATGTAGGTATTTAATTAACTTAAATTATTTTATTTAAACCCTTATATATTCTCATTAATTATACTATAAAACTTTTCAAGAGTTGGTTATGAGACTCTTTCAATGAATTGACTTTGTCTTGCACATGGGCTTTGGAAGAGAAAGAGTCCTATTTACACTTGTTGGAGACCTTTTCAAAATAATTATTTAATTATAAATATTCCTTGATTTTTTTATACCTTTAATACATATTTAAATATCCTTTTTTAACTTTAAAAGTGTTTGTAATAGGCTATATGCACCTATCTAACCTTCAAAACCCTTGAAAAGGCTCATTTTGCATTATGGCATAGAGGGAAAGGGATGAGTTTTAATCATTCTTGCATCAAATATTCACTTTTAAACCATGTATGTCTTATTTAGGACATAAAACATCTATTTAAATATGATTTAAATCACTAGATACTCCAAAAAAATTGATTTGACACTCAAATCATGCATTTTCCATTTATTCCTTATAGCCCTGTTTTCCTGAAAAGCTCCTTGTCTGGGAGAAACTAGAGGCGATGATGAATTTTTATTTTTTTAAAAAAAATTTAAAAATTATCCTCCCACAAATCCATACAAAATTTCATGGCCAAACTCTAATATTTGATATGCTTTCTAGCCCGTTTAGCTTGCCAAATTAGGCCTAATTATCCCTTTAAGCCCTAGAAGAGAAATTTTGTTGTTGGGAGCTCATATAGGTGTGAAAACTCAAAAAAGTGTTTTATAAAATTTTATAATTTTCCCAAAATGATTCATGTCAATTTTTGTGGTCTGAAACCACCTACAAGTACAAAAACCATGAAATGGCCTTTGGAAGGCTTGTCATTTGAAGGCACTTTCTGACTAGCCAAAAATAATGGAACATTTTGGGTAAATTTGGATGATTTTATATGAATTTTTATATTTTAAAGGTAAAAAAATTATCGATATTCATTTTCCATAAATTTTCATCTTTGGATGATCCTTGGAACCCTTATTTTAGCTAAAAAATAAGAAAAAATATAGTTTTTGTACTATTTCATACAAGTGAAGGTATAGAGAAAAAAATTAATGACCCTATGAGATTCCCCTAAAACCTATGGTATTTTTCATGTATCAAATATTTTATTTGGTGGGGTATCCAACTCAAAACTTGCAAACTAGTCCAAAATAGGGTTTCTAGATGGTTTTTGGTGGTTTACACCCTTAACCTTTGTTCATAGATATGTGACATCCAAACTGAGAAAAAATTACACATACTTGAATTATAAAACCCCATACAACATCCAATAAATATTTTAGGTCCCATGATAAACCTCCTTGATGGGGTGAGCATCCAAACATGGCCTCTCAAGTGAATTCCTTCATTTTGTGCAACCTATCTTGCTTTTGAATTAAAAAATGGCTTATTTATGACCTATTATGAAAAAAAAATCTTAAAAACATATTATATATACCCATTAAAATATTTAAATTATTTTTAATGGTCATTATACCTTTTAAGTGTAAATGACCCCTTGTTGAGCAAAAGGCCTAGTCTAGGCTAGTGGGGTTTGAGTGGAAATGGATACCCACCAACACTTTTGAGTGTTTTCTAAAAATTAATTATCTTAATTCATTATATTTAACAGTTAATATAGATTAAAACAACATATCCAAGAGTCCAAAAGTGTGTCCAAGACAAATAACACTCCTTTTGGTCATTTTTTCACCATTATTTGCCTCCATGCATGCCTGAAAGTGGCCTACCTCTCAGACAAAACATAGGATATTTTAATTATTTTATAATGAAAAAAATATATATATGGGTTTTAATTGAGTCATTATTAACCTCTATAGATAATTTGACGTCAAATTTATCTTTCTAGCTCCCCCAAATGTCCAAAACCCCAAGGCAAACTTTTGAGATGTGGACTATGTGTGAAATTGGTATATAGATTGTATGTTGTCCTTGAAATCTTGTTTATTCCCATATTTTACATGACTTGGTAAACTTATTAATTAAAAATAATAATTTATGAGGTGTTAAACCACCTAAAATCAATCATAACCTTGTACATTCCTCTAGTTATGGAAGCAACACTCTCATATTCCATACTCTTGACTATTGTTTATATGTATTTGACCTTGTACGGACTAAAACAAGGTATGAAAATGATTGGAAGGTTTGTGTAAGGCATAAGTATACCTTTAATGTCCCATGAAAAATTTCATGATGATATTTATACTTATAACTCTCCTTGGGAATCATAATGTCTTTGAAGCATGCTTAAGGTGCCATCACCTCTTGGTACTTGATGACTGTATATCTCCTCATGTAATTCCTACATATAGGTGGACCTTTTTTCACCTCAAAGAGTGATATAATAATAATAATAATAATTATTATTATTATTATTATATATATATATATATATCATGAATATATTATACTTCCTTTAAAGAATTAAAAATTTAGGAAATCATGTTATTGAACCTGCCCATCCTATCAATTACATACTAAGTCTTTGGTATTCACCACCTAACACTAACCCCATACAAGCCAAATAAGTGGCTATAGGTGCTTATTGTAGGTTCTATTGTAACTATAATATGTCCCTTTGTGTTAGTGTTATATCTTATATGATCCAAGATGAATCCTCCATTGTTTATGGACTATCATATGTCATTATGCTCTTTAATATCCCTCACTATTTTAGGAAATTGGATTATTTAAAAGGCTATAGGTGAATGTATCAGGTCTTCACTATTCACTATATATTTGAAGTGAAAATATCTTAAGAAAAATTTAAGTATTAGTTATCTTGGTGTTGATTGATTCTAAGATTAATGGATCATGAATCACATGTCACCTAGAAGATATACTTTTTACTTATTTTCATCCCCCTTTGGAACCCTTGACTATCGCTCAACATGGCATGTAGGTGTTACTATATACAAACTACTATAGGTGGACTGTTTAACTCACTTTTGGTGGTTCTAAATTTTTTTCCTCTTATAATTTGAACCTTTATTGATGTTGTGGTGTAATTCACTTAGCAATGCTTTAGGCTTTCTCTACACCTTGAAGAGTCTTTTGATTACCAACAAGCCTATTCAACTATATTTAATCCTTAGAGGCCTATAGGTGTCACTTTTACTTGACCTTTAGACCTAGAAAATAATTCTCTCATTATCATTATCCATTCATATTTATTATTTTCATCTTTTTTTTGGGAGCACATGGTGAGTTCAATTTTGCTCCCTGTCACTTTTATTATGTGCTTTGCCTCATTGCCTTGATTTTAAGTCTGATGGGACTACTGTAGATGTTTTGGATGTGAAGTTATTAGTGTGAAAAAAATTGATCAAAATTAAACCTAAGAGCTCCTATTTTCACCTAAAACTCTTTAATTCTTCATAGAGTGTTCTCTTCAAGGTGAAGTTCTTAGTTTCATTCTCTCACACTTGGCCTTCTAGAAGCTTAGGTTTTCACATTATATGGACTAAGTATAATACCACATGGTGTGAAAAATATTGATACCTTTGATAAGGATTCCATGAGGTATCTTGAATAAGGTCTAAGTTTCATCCATCATGTTTGTTATTCCCATCCATCTTGACCTTGGTTAATAAGGGATCCCTTTTCTATAGCTATTTATCACATCTCTTGCATGCATGAACAACATGTTTGCCTCTCAATGACCAAGTTACTTTATGATAGGAATCAATGTACAATCTCTATGTCTCTTTTGAGCCTAGAGGACTATGTTCATTAGTGGATTTCTAGTCACATCCTCTTGAACTAAAACACCATTAAATTTACCTTTCTACTCCATCAAATACATTCTCTCTCTATAGCTATGGTTGATTTACCTTATTAAACCCACTATCCCCTATCATAATGAACTACTATAGTGATAGGGGATATGGATGTAGGTTATTATAGGGTTTTAGTTGTTCATTACTATCCATTTAATCCCTCATTTAAATTGAAAGTGTCCTTTTGATATCTATAAGTTACATCCACATCTTGACTTAAGGACTCCTCATGCTTTTTTATATGGAACTACTCAACATTGTCATATCATACTTGAATGGTTATTGTACAAAATGAGTGCAATTATGAAGATGGATATACAACTATAGGTGTTGATGGGACATAAGGCAAAATGTTTCAACCCTCCATTCATCATTATTTGATGACTTTTAGGCCGAAAAAGTGCTCATCAACTCAACAATGTCACCCAACATCAATACATACCTCATTTACAACTTGAAATGTGAGGTCATTTGAAGTTCCAGACCTGTAATATGTATGACTAAAACTCAATGAATGAAAGTGCAACTTTTTAGGTCCTCAAATACTATTTTACACTAATCATATGCCTTCAACATTTTTCAAATATCTTCACCTATGTGAATGATACAAAATATAAGCATGTGAGTGATTAAAACCCAATATGACATTACCACATGACATTTTCAAAAACACTGAGGACCCTATTTTTTGTGTTTTAGGGAAAATGTCCCTAAACATAGTCACTAAATATTAAAGATGACTTATTGAATTAATTTCCAACCTAAGATCTCAAAAATTCATGCCATGGTACATCCAACCATCCAAACTCCTTGAAAGCCTTCAAAATATGTCAAACTATCTCCATATAACACCCTATGGTGCCACCTATAGGAGAACTTTTGTGAGCACATAGGTAGTGGAGTTGTAGATATAGGTTCTATGCATCATATATGGGTTGTTATCCATCCTAAATTCTTGCACCTCTTCTAAGTGCACCTTAACCAAATAAAACACCTAATATTCCTTCAAATTTTTATTTTAGCTTGAATATCCTCCATAAGATTCTTGTAGGTGCAAAACCAATATCACAAGCCTGTAAGTCCAAGTACTAGATCAAACATGAAAATATTATAACTTGGCTTGAAAATTCATGTTGTTTAGAGGTAAATTTCAATATATTTTTTGTGACACCCCAATGAATGTCTTACGACTTAAATTATTTAACCTACCATTGGTGATATTCTTGAATGTACGAACTATAGAAAAAATCCACATGGTGTGAGGTATTTGATGTTTTGGACAGGGTCATTATGCACCTTCTATATTTGTTATAAATTCAAATAAATTGATAAAATATCCCATCCAATGTGATTTGATGTGAAAGTGGAAATCAAGCTTAATGAATGCATTAATACCTCATTGAAAAGACACACTCAGTTTGAAACCTCTCAAAGAAGCACACTCTGAATGGAACTTGTGAACTTTTATGTTAATTAATTATGTATGTAATTTTATAAGATACATTTATAATCTCTTAAGATGAAAAAAACTAATTAAAAACCAATATTTTGATTCAAAACTGACCCAAGATACCACTCAAAAGAATAGAGAAGGAAACATAATTTTATGATATGAATTATTTCTTATAAAGAGTTCTAAATTTAGAAACAAATTAAAAGTATAATATTTACCCCTAAAAACACTCCATAAAACCATTTATCTTCATTGTTTTTTATCTTGAGAAATAGGTCCATGAATAGACCCCTCTTAGATGCATAGGTTATAGTGACCTATTGTCACTCCTACTGATTCTTCATAAATATGAGGGAACCAATCCATGAAAAAATAAAAGTAGTTTTAATATTAATTATACCTATAACAATTTAAAAAAATTAATCTCCTAACTCTCTCTCTCCTCTTCTTGTATTGAGCATTCAAAAACTGCCCTTCTAGGCATGCAAGAGAGGTCAAAGTTAGAGTGAAGTTGGATTTTGAATTTTTTTCATGTATAAATTCCTAAAAAAAAAATGACCATTTAATTAACTAATTAATAATATATGATGATTTTATCATAAAAACCTTTGAAAACTAGAGTAAATGCCTTAAAAATGCCTATTTTTGCACTAAAAAAGCTATTTTCACTAAGGAGATCTTAATTAAATGTTGTAAAATGTTATATATACTCAATAATATGTTTTATTAGGTGAATAAATATGTAATAAATCTTATTAATAATTATACACTATCAAAACCTTCTCTAAATGGCATAAAATGGTCAGATTTTATATAGAAATGAGTCATAAAATTAGTCTAGAAAGTGATCAACCTAATTATTAAATTTTTAGGGATGTAATGAAATAAAAACATGATATTAAACTAATAAATACAATATATAATCTTCTTACCACTAAAAATGGCTTAGAAAGGCCAAAAATGACTGGACAAGTACATGACAAATTAAGGGAAAGACCTTAAATCACCTAAATAACCTTAAGACCTATTAACCATGGATTATTAAATTATTTTGTAGGACTAAATACTAACTCACAAGGAAAAATAACATGTTCTAAAAAAAATTTAATGGTAGGGGTGATAATTTGACTTATGAGGTCAAAATTGGTAGCACTCGGTTACCTTCTTCTAGGCCTTAATTTTGACTCTGTCACTTCAAGTGTTAGGCCTTGAAAAAATTTATTGAAGTCATCCACCAATTTTTTAATAAGTTTTTAAAAATTTATCCTAGTAATTAATTTATTGATGTCATCCTTCACTTTGGATAATTTCAACTCATGCAAAATTTGGAATAGTTGGGACTCATATACCGGATACTTGGGGATTAAATCTCTATTTGATTGTAGCCATTATTTTATCTCTTCCTACCTAATGACAACCAAATTCAAGGCACTAGAATCCTCTAGTGTTATCATGAGGTCAATATGACTGTATAGGTAATTTCTTATGTATATAACTAACATATTAAATTTGTCACTATCATCTCTCAAGGAATTAAATAACTAGTTGGCTTTACTCACACGAGGAGCCATATTGGCCTACATGAACTCCATTACCTCCAAAGAGTTATAACACCCAAAAGTTGCTTTCTATACCTTATCTTTTATACTTATAAGAATGTGTACCATCTTTTCCTACTCCTTTAGTTTCTCCACCTCAACCTCTAGTTCCTATACTTCAACCTTAAGCTCATATCAAGCCAATGTTGTACCTTTGTAGATAAAAACTATTACATATTTGTGTTCTTGTGTCAAGTCCAAAATATTTTCAAAATATGGGGACTACCCTAGCTACTTATTATACCTATTTATGAGGGAGAACACTTATTGTTTTTCCTCAAGAATGATTTGAGTGCCTTTTTCATCCTCCAACTTCCTCTTCTTCACTCTTTGAATTCTTCTAGATAGGGTACCAAATAGAGTGGAAATGAAGGGAAATTTGATGATTTTGAACACTGGCATTTTGGAAGCCTTGATTCTCAAGTTAATTGACCATAGAGGAATGTCCAATTGAGATAAATCAAATTTTGTGACAACAACATCTTCCTCAGCCTCTTCTTAAACCTATTATTTCCTTTGGGCCCTGATAAGGACATTAGGTAGGGAAGGCCATATAATTTTGGATCAATCCACTCCTCCAAATTGAGGGAGTGGGTGGATCATGATCACTTAGGGTTTGGCTTTCCTTCTCCTAGTAGTACTTGTCATTATGGTTTCTTATATGGAAGTGGTGGATGACATTGGATGGGAAATTTGTGTGGAAGGGACATGAAGTTATGGGGTGGCTAAAATAATCTATACCTTCCTAGAAACATTCTTCTTTTTGATTTCTCTGATAATAAAAGTGCGAGTTTAGGTAGAAGAGGTAGGTAGGGGGAGTGTGATGGAAGTGGAAATATAGGTATCAATGGTAGTGGTGGTAATGGAGGGGTTAATGGAGGTGGAAGTAGGAATTTCCACTTGGGGTGATCTTAACATAGAAGAAATTAAAACTTATCCAAAGATTGGTACAAAAGACAAAGGAAAAATTACAAAAGGTTGGGTACCTAGAGAAGTTGGTGTTATGGGTCCTGCTTGAAGGCTCATGGACTTAGCTACCTATAGCTCCATTTCTTCATCAGAGTCTTCCTCAATGTATTTTATTATCATAACCTTCTCCTCTAGAGATATAATAGGCAAGCCTTATGTTGGTTCCACTATAACACTACCTATAAGAGTCTTAGGTTTCCTCTTATACACCAGAGGGATATTTAGTTTTGTGGGGCAGTCTTGGGATGTTGATGCTACTAATTCTGATGTTTTTATCCCAATATATTTATTAATATATACCCAGGTCATATCATTAGATACTTTAATGGTGCTCATAGCTAGATGTTCTTATGTTCTCCCTTCTTCATCAAAATCTAAACTGATGGGATCCCTTGCTTATGTTTCTCTGCTATAACTAGGATCAAGCGTCCCAAGATCCTTATTAATAGTCCTTAGCTTTAATTTGAGGGCTTGAGATGAGGGACCTACTTGGTCTTTAGATTTCTCTTCAGATTATCCTAATAAAAAATTGGAGTGCTCCCATCCTTTATGTAGAGCCTTCCTACTATTCAATTCTCTAGCAGTGATTGAGAGGTCACCTTGGATCATCTAAAAATGATCTTCCTTCAATCCAATGATTGTGGATCTCTCTAAAAAATCTTTATTATATTTTTAATTAATAAATATAAAATCATGTGGATATGGGACATGGATATAAGGGATGTTAAATCCCTATATGTGATTTTGAATCTGCCCATGAGAATCCCAATCTCTATGTGTAAGCATAGGGAATGGATAACTTATGAATTTTCCACCCATATCCATGAATGATTCATTATTATGTAAACCATTCTTATAATTTTTATGTGATGGACAAATAATAAGGTTTTATTCTATCTAGATAAGTCCTCCTTGATAATCCACCAAATATGGTAATCAATTTATTGCTACAGCATCCTTTTTGGGATGTAGTTGGGAAGACACAAAGGATTGACCTTGTTCACTAAAATCATGATTACTATGAATTTTGGGAAGAGGAAATAATATCCTCTGACATTAAATTTATTTATGATATTTGGCTTGATTCTAGGCATACATAATATCCTAACCATGTTTTTTGTATATGAATATATGTGCATAAATTGATAATGGTCACAAATTCTTTTTTTTCACAATTGGTGGCTAGGGTCCATAATTCCACAAGATATCTATAAAAAGTACCCATGAATTCATCCATTAAATAGGACATCATGTAAAATTTGCTTAAAGGCATGGGATGCTTATCCTAATGCATTATCTACTCTCAAGTGAAATTTAATTATTTTACCTAGGGTATATGTAGCATTATGGGTGAGCATCATATACAATAATGGTACCCAATCTAAATTGACAAAATAAATTCTTGGCATACCATATAGTCTATTGAGTAGAGCCATGCTAATGCAAATCTCCATTCTAAATTTGTTGATCAAAATTGCTCCTTTTGGCTTCTCTCCCTTTCATGAAATGGTCTAGTTTGGAAGTAGCCATGAAGATAGTGGCTTTTCTATTGAACTCTCTTCATCAAAATGCACCACTGTGTGCTTGCCAAAATAAGCATTAGGTATGCTCAAAGATAAATACATTTGGAATTTAGGTTTTGATATGCATGCAACCATAGTGTTATTACTTTAATAATTCACTAAAGCATCCTAGGATATCTTTCTTGAGAAAAACAAATCCTATAAAAGTTCAATACACAACATTACTTCTATCTTGGCAGTAGAAAAATGTAATCTTCGATATTTTAAAGCTATAAGTTACTTGAAAAATAGTTTATCCATAAGTTTCATCTCATATTCTAGTAAAAATACATCCATAGAATAGATGATGTCCCATAATTATGAATAGTTATGGTACCTATCTCCAAATATTGTAGCATCAAAGACTGTATCTATGAAATTTGTGGAGTCCTTAATTGAATATGGGTATGGTGGATTTTCCCTTTGAAATGACCTAGATGAAGATGCCATTGATGCATATATATACTTTGTGTTTTTTTCAATCTTCTTCTATATTTTATGTATGTTATGCAATCAATTCATCTATAGCTTAATCATTGTTTCACTCATATTATTTTTGAGATAGTAGTTAGGGATATTTATCACTATAGGAAATCAAGAGACTTAAAATGCAAGTTAGTTTGAAATTAATGATGGATTTAATAGATGTGAATCACCTATATAGGATTATTCATTAAATAATAATTCATATGACATAAATATGAACATTCACTTTGTTTCTATATTTGATATAATTTAAACTTTATTAGCTAAAATTGGTGGGGGTATTTTATAGATTGATGAGAATTATTTTAATCTTTGTTTTGGCTAAGTATGGTGAGTCTGGTAGTGCTCTTGGTAAAATGTTCACTAACTAATTCATTTGGGGGATTTATTTTAGGACTTTTGTGTTTGGCAAAATGTCTGAAATAAAAATTTCAAAGGAAACAGTCTAGGGTAAAGGTGTAGGACAAAATTCCTAAACTGTAGGATTTTAGGGAAAAGAGGTTATTACAAAAGTCCCAAAGGGAACTTTCAAAAAAGTTTGAGGGTCTAATTCATGGCAAAAATTCCTAAAGGGTCTACTTCATAGGGTAAATTTCAATGGGAAAGGGTCCTTACAAAATTCCCTAAGGGTAACCAAAAAAGTCCTAAAGGGAAATTTCAAAAGGCAAAAGTGTATTTTTAGAAAGTTTAAAAGGCATGTGTCCTTAACAAATATTTTTTAAGGGTAAGTTAGAGGAAAAGGGTCACTTCAAAAGTCCCAAAGGAATTCTATATGGGGAATTGTTTTGGATAAATTATCTACAATAATTCTTTGAAAGACCCAATTTTTTTAGACAAAATGTCTGAAGGAATTCAATTATATTAGATAAATATATAAGATAAAATTTTCAAAGTAAAAGGATCAAAAAGATGCGAGATAAAAGTCTCAAAGGAAATGTGCAAAGGTGTCGAAATGGAAATTTCAAAAGTCATGAAGGAATTCTATCAAGAAAAATTGCCATAATAAAAAGGTTTAAGGACACTTTGCACAAAGCCCAAATGGTATGTCAGCAAGGAAAGAGGGAATTTCAAAATCTCTAAAGGGAAATTCCAAAATGTTGAATGGTACTTTGGCAAAAATATGAAGGATCTACTTCATAATGCATTTGTCCATGACAAAAGTTCCAAAGGATATAATTCATAAAATCTAAAAGACAATGTAAAAATGGTTGAAGGGTAGGTTCAAAGGGGCTAATGGAAATGTTAATTAAATTAGGAAAAAATTCTATGACAAAAAAAACCCCATAGACCAATTTCATCAAAGGAATTATTTTAAACAAAATGTTTTCAACAATTTATTTGATAAAGAAAAGTCCACTAGAATTCATGCATGGTACAAATACTAACAAAGATAAAATAGGATAAGTCCCAAAATAATAAGTCCCAAAAGGATAATAATGATAGTCCCCAAAAAAAAAAGTCCAAAAACATAAAGCCCAAAGTAACAAACCTGATAAAACAAAAGATTTAATCCATGAAAACATAATATCAATGCCATCTTACGAAATCATAAGAGGCCTAATCATGATCTCTTCTCTAAAGTTGTATAAACATATAGAAGAGGGGCTAAAAATTAGGATAATAATCTAAAAAAAAGTAGGTCCCCATTTTCTTATGGAAAAAAGGGGTGTGTTGGGTACAATAGTCTTAACCCCAAAAAGTGTGTTTTTGAAGTCTTATCAAGTAATTTCTTAGGTATTATCATTTCCATTTGAAGGATCGAGGTTGATAAAACTAAGATTAAGGACATTATCAATATGTCACCTCCATATAATATCAAGAAACTTCATAGTTTACAATGGAAACTATAGTCTATTAACCATTTTATTTCACAATTGCCATACTAATGTCAACCTTTCCATCACCTTCTCAGGAAAGACACCCCATTTGTGTGGGATTTAAATTCTCAAGTGGTGTTTCATAATATCTATAAGTATCTCTTATCTCCCATATCCTCATTCCACAAAAATAGTATGACCCCTTTTACTTGTATATCTCAACTACAGATCATGTGTTAGGTGTCATGCTTACACATCAAGATTATCAACATCGAGAACAAATGGTTTATTATATAAGTTGCACTCTTTTTGAATATGAATCCTATTACACACACATTAAAATATTATGTTTGGCCCTAGTATTCATGGATTATAATATTATCCACTCTTTATTTAATCACAATACTTATGTGATTACCAATATTGATCCTCTTAAATTCTTACATTTGAAACCCTATAAAAATTTATATATAGTGAGATGGATGATGCTACTCACTAAATTTAATCTTGAGTTCCTTAACCAAAAATAATTTAAGGGGCATATAATTATCAATAAATTAGTTAAATAACCCCTTGTCAATAATTTACCATTTACCTATGAATTTCCTGATGAAGCCATAACCTCCACATCCCAAAAATATCCTGAATATTAGATGATGTTGTTATTTTATAGAACTAAATGTGAGTATGGAGGTGGGGAAAGGATTATTATAGTACCTCCTATATATATTCCTATCCCACTTATTTTAATCTATAATTTGATTTTACTAATAATATGGCAAAATATGAGGCCCTAATCATAGGTCTCCGAATAACTTTAGATCTAGGAGTTAAATCACTTCATATTTTTGGCGACTCCCAATTGGTAGTCAACATGATAACTGGCATATATTAGTGAAATAATATCATCCTCCATAGGTATAATATGTTAGTATAATAATTTTTAGCTACCCTTAACCATTATTTCATCCAGACCACTCCTTGATCAACCAACAAGTTTGTTGACACCATGGCCTCCTTAGCCTCCTCAATCCCATCCTCTTCCTAGGAGTCTAAGTCAATTGTCTTTATTCACAAGATGAATTAAACTTATTACACCAAAACTTATCTTCCCTCTATCCATACTATAAAATAAAACCATGTGGATATGTGATACACATATTTTTTTGATTATTTATCTAGAGGCATCATCCCTTTAGATCTATCCAAAAACATTAAGCATGCTTTTTAGTAGTGAGATTCCTGGTACATAATTTTAGGGGGTGTGATTTATAGGTTTGGATTCAATTGTATTCTCCTATATTATCTCTAAAATTCTAAAACAAGTCTCTTAATTAAATAAACTCATGATGGCATATGTGGTGGCCATTTTAGTGGTTTAACTATTACCAATAAAATTGTGGTTGGGATACTATTGGCCCACTTTGAATCAATATTATTGTGAGTACGTCAAGAAATGCATGAAGTGTTAAAATCTTGATAACCTATCCCATATCCCTAGTAATTTATTATAAGTAGCCATGGATTTTTGGCCCTTTTCTCAATGTGGTTTTGACCTTAAGGTGAAGATTAATCCCAAATATTTGTAGCAACATGGATTTATCATTACTACTGAGTATTTCACTAAGTGTATGGAGGTTATTCCACTTATTTAAACTAAGGTAGATAAGATTTTTGATTTCATTAATCATCACATTGTATGTTATTTTGGTGTCCCACATAAAATTATTACAGATAATGGAAAATCTTATAAAAATAAATAGGTCCAAAAGTTATGTGATACCTTTGACATTAATTTGATTTTCTAATTGCCTTATTATTCACAAGCCAATGGTAAATTCAAATAATATAATAAAACCCTTGTTAATATGTAAAACTAAAATGGTCAATGAGGTTGGAAAGGATTGGCATCTTTGCTTACCTTTTGCTTTATGGGCTTATCAAACTATTATTCAAACACCTACAAGGGATACCCCATTTTGTTTGGTCTATGGTACTAAATTAGTTATACCCTCAAATTCTAAATTCCTTCCCTTAGAATATCTCTAAAATATATCATTTCTAAAGAGGATTATCTTCAAAATTGATTAGCTTAGTTAGAAATTTTAGATGAGCATTGAGACATAACCCTCGATCACCTTCATGTCTCTCAAGAATGAATAAAATGAGCATATAATCAACATTTAAAGGAATATGAATTTATTATTAGTGATCTTATCATTAAATAAAATCAACATGTCACAAATTTAGAATGAATTAAATGAGGAAAATTTGCACCTAATTGACTTGGACCCTATATTATCATTCACAAATATAGATCTAGGGCATATCATTTGATCTCCATTGATGGAAAACCAAAACTTGAGCCTCTTAATGCTTTAAATCTATGTCCCTTTTACTATTAATAATCATATTAAACATTCTAGTCAACATAAATTCTCCTAAAAATCCTATCCCCTATTTTTAACATACCCCATAAGTGGTCAAGAATCATGTGTATTTCTAATAGTATACTAGTTTAATAATTGATATGAGCACCAAAATTTTATTCATAGCATGTTTTCATGGATTTTCTCCATTTGAAATAGAGTGGAGTCCCAAATCCTTATCTCCTAATAATCTTTCACCCCAAAATGTGTTTAAAGGGAATATCACATGGAATTATTTTCCTAGATTAAAAAATACCTTAAAATTTAATCCATGACAAAAAAGGTTTTGGGATCTCAAAATCAAGAAAATAGTTAAAGACAGACTAATCCTTCGAAGGAAATCTATTATCAAAATCAAGAAAAGGCAAAATTATAGATTGATTCCTCATATAAAAGATGTTAAGATATATTTTAATAGACCACTCCCTTGAAGGATGGCTATGTGCCTGTGATTTAGGAAGATTATCACATTTATTTGTTTCCTATTAAAATAAAATCATGCAAAATCTTTGAAATCAAAAATTATATCCCATGAAAGCTTCCCACATTAATCGAGTTTCATTTGTAGACTTCTCACATTGATCAGTCTAAATTTATCCATGGATTAGCTTAAAGTTAAAAAGTCTAGAAACATAAAACAATGTGTAACTATGGATAATTAAGTGTTTCTCCCATTCTTATAATCCCCATTCTAATTTCAAGCCAAGGATTTATGAATTTAGATGATAAAAGATTGTTAAAGACTTTCATTAACATTGGATTGAAGGGAATATATGCAAAAGCAATAAGGGGTCTACATTATTTAGTGTCCTAGACAATTATCAGACATGCATCCTTAATTAGTTATATAAAAATTTATGAGAAATGTAAATAATCCATAATTGAACATGATATAAAATTTCATCCATATAATCTAATAAATTTAATCAAAAATAAAATCCACATAAACACCATCCATATAAAATAAAATCAATATCACAATATGTCATTAATCCATGATACATAATAAATCATCACATGTAATAATTCACTATCAATCTATTTTAATCAAACACATATGAATCCATAATCAAGATAAAACTACATCACATAAACTAAAATATCATAATCCATGTAAACACTTCATAATCAATACAAATACATGATGCACCTAAAATCAAATGTTATATACATGTAATCCACATAATCCAAATACACAAACATGTAACATAAACTTATGTAATCAATATGAATAAAACATATAATCATGAATATATATCCACAAGTCAAATTTACATCATAAGAGTGTCTTAATCTATGATATATAGAAATGAGTCAATCCATATAGTACCCATATACATGACTGCTACATGAACTAGATCCAGCTCAAGCAAATATTGACTATGATTCCCTTTCTCTATACTCAATCTCCTCCTCCATCTCTCCTATCCATTTGTGGTACATTATCAATGTTAGATGTAATTATATGTTCCCCTAATGGTGCCTGACCTTGTCTAGCTAGATGGTTGGCATATCTAGGAATCTTTATTAAACATTCTGTCACAATTTATTCATGATACTATAACTCCACTTCCACCTCCTGATACCTATCTAATATCACACTCCTTGGAGGCCCCATCCCCTTACCCTATCCCCCACATGTAGTAGACCTTGAAAATCTTACCCCTATTATACCTATTATTACTTAGAGCCTCTTGTACTTATCATGATATTTATCCCATGTTTGGCAGGACTCATCATAGCTCTATTGTATTACATCATATCCAAACCCTAACAAACCCTAACTATCCTAAACCATATCCTTATATAGCTCAAAATTCAACAAATTAAAAAAAATTACAAAAAACACAAAAAAAATAAGTTACTCCTACCTCATTGTGAGACTGTCATTGTCATCATCCACTCCCACTAACCTTCATTGTGTATATCTCACTAAATCCATTGATAGGTGTCAAATTTACTGGCTCTAGATCAAATAATTTAATCTCATTTACAAAATGAGTTCCAAATTTATTTATCATCCTATTTATAACCCATTTAGATCGATAATTATTATTTCCTAATCAACATTGATTCCTCCCTAATCGACATCAATCTATTAGATCGATAGAAATTTTGTTTATTTAGGCTCCTTATCACTACTTATAAATCTCTTGCATCATAAAAACCCTATTTCAAGGACACTCAATTAATATTTTTATCATAACTATCCTATAACTTTTTATGCAACATTATTGACTTGTAGATGTAGGCCACGTGATGGGCCCAAAGCCTTTGATAGGTCTACATTTATTTTAGTGTCTATCCAATGTGGATCCTTAAAATTTAACTCATCTTGAAAGAATTATGTCCCTAGGTATGTCATATGTACCAAGCACAATAGATGTTTTGGTCACCCATCCTAGCCTTTACCCTATTTACTACCTTATATAGAGCATGCACATTCCTAGTCATGCAAATCTCTTACTTATTTGCCTTGGGGAATTCTTATTTAGTATATCCTATATCATGTTAATGTAGTATTAAATGTCATGTATATCCTTGTGTCTTCAACACTCATTTTTTATTTACCTTATATATTACCATCTTCATTTTTATACCTATCTTTATCTAATTATCCTTTACTAACTCCTAATTTGAGGGGGAATACCTCCTCACTAAAACATGGGGCATTAGACCCATCTTATTTTTTTGTCATACAAGAAGTTATCACAAATCCTTCAATAAAAAGGGGAAAATGTAAAAAAATATAAATTTACACCACTTTATTATTAATAAATTTATCTTACCCCTTCCCTAAATTTATTATTCTAGTTAATTTAATTGTACTATTTACTATTTAATGTCATGTACTTAACCTAATTAGTTATCATTTTACCTAGGTAACTAGTTTACTATCCCTAAATCTTAGTTAAATCTCTCCAATCTTAATGTGGCTAAATTGTTTTAACCTTCATAACAATATTCCCATACTTGAGACCAATTAAAACCAATTTTACCTATGATTTTATATGATATCTTGAGTTTTTGGAACCAATAACTCAAATTTTGACAAAATTGGTAACATCTCTCATGATTGTCACCAATCTTGTTAGGATTGATGTTGATTTATAGCTAGGCCACCCTTCGGTTATGGATCCTAATTTTTGAAAATTAAAACACCAAAAAAATTAACCTAGATCACTACATAATAATTCCATCCCAATTCTTATCTATCCACACTCTGATCAATGCCAACCATATCCCTATCAATGAGGTATTTATCTATAGCTTGAGAATATTTCGTAGAGGTAAGTTGGTCATATATTTGATTAGTTTTAAATCACTATTTTATTCCTTTATATTATGTTTGATATTTTAAGTTTATTTACATAAATAAATGATTAGTTTAAGAGTCTTTTAAGATATGTGAAAGTCCTCCTTAGGTATCTTTATGATTCTTTTAGTACCCATTATAATGATTGACCATGATTCTTTCTAGATCAACATTAATCATTTGATCTATATTGATTTTGAAACAATCAACATCAATCCCTATGTTTTAATTTATGTATATAAATTGAGACTGATTTTCAATCTTAATATATCTAATTTTACTATTTTAAACCTTGAAATCATATATTAATGTCTATAAATGACCTTGTCAAGTGTCATACATGTTGTGGTCCCCATTAACAACTTACCCATAGTTCCTAATCTTTTATTCATTGATAAAAATGATATATCTTTTTAATTAGTAATTTTCATGATTATCTTCACCCCAAATCTATAAACCATCCATGAGTAACTATAAGCAATCTAAGAGCAAGAGGACTTAGCAGTAGTATTTTGGAATGTACATTTTGACAATATCTATGCAATAGATTGATTTGCTTCATTTTAGTTTCATAATATTATCACATGATTTATTATAATTTATCTTATTTTATTATCCACTTAATTTAATAAACAATGGACTAACATCCCTCTAAGGAAGTGTACCACTTAGTATAACTAGTCTTGTATTAAGGAGTCCTCCCATCTCTATTATTAATCAATATTATCCAAGTTGTCTTTGTTGTGTCGGTAGTCCTTCCTAGCCAAAAAGGAGTTCCCACTTGGTTGGATTAATGGTGTGCATCCCTATCATAGGTATTCCTCTTAAAAAACCCTATATCATTTCCATTTTTAGTAAGTCATTTTTATTAACGAAAATAACTATAAAAATAATAAAACATTAGTAGTATCTAGAATGACGTAGGTATATTCTTGATTACTTTCTTCTAAATAAGTAGATAATTTATGAAAATAATATTTAACATATGTATCATGATTGAAACCTTCAATATAGATAATTTTATCATTGGGGATACTATGTTGAAGATGGTTGGTAGTGGATATGGGTGCCATTATGAGCTAGTCACTAATGACGTACCCTTTTATAGATTTTTATGTGATGATGTGAAGGTCAAAATATATTAATAAAACCATCCACTTGACAATTATATCTCTAGGTATAAATATTTGTAAAAAAGTGACAAAGTTGGTCAGACTGAACTATGACATAATTGGTTTGATAGATCATGTAGTGGTAAAGCTTTTCAGCTATGAAATAGATAACAAGGTAATAAATGAGGCCTCAACTAATATATTATATAGCATAATATTTTCTAGTATCATCATGTTGGGTAAACATTACCACATCTGATATAGGTGTAGAAGAAGTGCACACAATAAATGGATGATCATTAGAAGGTGGATGAAGGGTAGGCATATGGATAAATGATTATTTCAAGTTATCAAATACCTTTTAACATGGATTAGTCCATTCTAAATAATTATCTTTATTAAGAATGGAATTAATAGAATATATGCAATAAGCTATTTTAAGGATAAATTATTAGATTACCCCAAACTTACCAACGTAAGTATGAATGTTTGAAATGGAATGACGAATAGGCATGTTGACTTTAACATTGATTTTAGAAGGATCAACATAAATACCATGAAGAGAGACTAAGAACCATAGTAATTTACCAAATGTAAAGCCAAAAACACATTTATAGGGGTTAAGTCTAACTTTGTAATTGATGAGTTGATTAAAGATGATCGATAAATTAGATATATGATTTTATAACTTTTGGATTTATTAATTAGGTCATCAACATAAGTCTACACAATATTATGTATAAGGTGATGAAAAATGTGGGTCATAACCCACTGATAGGTAGCTCTAGAATTTTGAACATCAAAGGGAAACTTAACATAGTAATAGGTGCCCCATTTTGTAGTGAATGTTGTCTTGTGTTGGTCTTTAGGGGTGGTATGAATTTGATTGTATCCAAAAAAACCATTAATGATGGACAAAATTTGGTATCCATTGATGGAATCTATCGAAGATAATGAAAAATTATCCTTGGAATAAACAAGTTTGAGATTATGAAAGTTGATATAGCTAAGAATAACCATGGTAACTTTTTATTGAATTAAAATATTATTTGGCACCCATTTAGAATAGTCCACATGTTTAATAAAATTTGAAATCTAATATTTTGATAATTTATTTATGACATAGGGTGTAAATTTTGGAGGAAATTTTAGTTGTTTTTACAAAATGGGTTTGGCTAGGGTATGTGATTATGTTGTGAACCATGATATTAGGATTTATGTCAGGCATGTCCTCATATGGACAAGTGAAAATATCATGATTTTTATAAAATAATAGACTAAATTTATCATGCTCGGTCATTGTGAGTTCTCAAGAAATAGTTATAGGCCGAAGATAGGGTGTGACATATTCTAATCTTATAGTTTCCTAAATAATCATAGTATTTCCATTTTGAAAATGTTATGATGCATTATTAAGAGATTAAATGGTATTATTTTTAGGATCTATTATAGAAATCAATTTATTAAAATAAGGGGCCTTTTAATTTAAATTCTAAAGTTTTTGATGTTGTCAAGGAAGTTGAGGTTATTAGGCATGGAGTAATTCAAAAATGCATTAATCACTAGGTAACATAGGTATAGGTCCATAATATTCTACATCTACTTCAAGATTAATTATTATTTTTACCATGGATATCATATTCAAAATGTATATGGCATACATCTATGGCATTAGAATCAAGATTGATCTTAAGAGTAGGTGGGATTATGGAAGAAGGTTTATTGGATTAAATGGGATTGATAATAGGAATATATTTAGTATCATTGATAGGTAGAGGATATAGTATAATAACTAATTTAAGATGAGGTATAGAAGGTTCTAAAAGTTATTAATCTATAAGAGGTAATATTTATTCAACCACCCAAAGAGTATCGAGAATTAGAGAATTAACTAGAGGTACATGAGCTTGACCTTCTAAGTCAATATATATGGAAATAATATGAACATGACAATTAAAATAATGTATTTTATCTAAGATTTTCTAATAATGTTGAAAATCCAAGTCTCTTGATTTATATTGTTCCATAATGTAGTTATCATCATAGGTGGGAGAAATAGTACTTGCCTATCTCTAAAGTAACTTTCAAAGGTGAGATGCCTATATCACTAAATTTATGAGGTGACATGGTTAAAGGATATAAAAATATCATGGCCATTCCTTAATAATTTCAAGGGAAATCATCTTTTGTATAATATTATTCATGTTTATTACATGAAGGATAGAAATTAGTGATCTCATCAATAAGAGGGATGGTACAACCATGAGGTAAAATGGAAGAGGAAAGAAACTATGAAATGTAAGGAGGTAGTTTGGTAGTATTACATGTGTTTTTAAAGTCATTTATCTCATCATTTATAGAATGAGAAAGAGTCACATGTAAGTTTGGATTCATATTGACAAATTCAAGTAAAGGTGCACTATTAATTAATAAAATAGTGGGAATTTGATATTCAGATCCAGGATTAGGAAGTTGAATACTCTATGGGTTAGGATTGGCCTCATGTTTATTCCATTCTAAATTATGAATAAAATTGATACATTGGATTCCAAAATAGGAAATATCCCTATGCAATGAGTCTATGAGTGTCCTAGGAGTATATTATATGACAATGGTAAATCAAGAACCATGAACTTAATACGTATAGTTTTTGGTCTAATAGTAAGAGGGATCCAAATATAACCAAGTGGATTTTGATTCATCTTATAGAATCCATGATATTTTAAATGAGTTTTCTTGATATTATCTTTTTTAAATTTAAGTTGTTGAATGAGCCAAAGAGATATCACATTAATTCTTGACCTTTCATCTACTAATACTTTGCAAAATAAGGTGGTATTAATGGATATTTTGATAACTAAAGGAGGATCATTGGATAAAAAGTTAATTTCATCATTATCCATGTCCTATTCAAGGAAATATATGAAAGGTTTTGAACAAGGAAAAATAGTTTCAATGGTCTAAAACTTTATTGGTGGAGGCTCATGATAAGGTTGTTCCTCTTATAAGGAAGATGGTTATTCAATTTCTTAGAATTGTTGCATATGAATTTATGATGATAGGGATAAGTGTGAGCTAAATATATGAGAATAATTGTGCAAGATATGGATTTATGTTAATCTAATAAGTTCCAAATAGTTTTGGAAGAGGAAGAACCAACATGAAGCTTGGAATGTGAAATATGTTTATGAAGAAGATAAGTAGTTGGAGGTTTGGGTTGAAGAAGTGGTTATTCATTGATGTCCAAAGGTAAGTTAGTGGTAGTAGTGTCTTTAATAATTTTATCTTATAAATATGGTTCTTTGGTTTGGTGATGAGATATTTATGGTCTAATTTTCATTGATAATTATCATTATCCATATTCATGTATTGGGTATTGGTATAGTATTGATCATAATCAACATCAATAACACAAATATAATTATTTTATTATTAATGTTTAGATGTAGAGAAATTTTTGGGATTGTTAGAGGAACAATATTTGGAATCTTGCTTATTTTGGGAAGAATTAACATAATTATGATGACATATTTTAATCATGGAATCATGATTGAATGAATCACCTAACATAAAATAAATGGAATTTTTTTAATCCCCAAATATTTATGATCATACCATTTATGGGGATTATTATAATACATGAAACCAAAATAATTATTAAAATGAAACCAAAATAATTATTTATGATCATACCATTTATGGGGATTATTATAATACATGAATGTTTTAGAAGTTGTTTCATTTATTACATGGTTAATGAAATATGGGAAGGTTGGGGATTTTTAAATTTTTCTACTCCTAGTTTTAGTTTAAATGAATATTTAGTTATTGCATTGTGTTGATGAGTGGTTTAACCACACCAATCTCATAAAAAGGTAACTTTTAACATTTTAGGATCTCAATGGAGGTCAACTCCACTCTAGGGCATAAGTTATAGGTATGCAGTATTAAAAACTTATTAATGGAATAACTGGTAGGGCATGTAGGTTATTGAAATGTTTTTTGGATGGAGGGGTGGTCTCTTAAAGATTAAATGAAAATATATATGATATGGATGGATTATTTGTTGATAATATAAAGTGGGTAGACATCAAACAAAATAAAAAGGAGGGAAGGATAAGGTAGAAAATAAGGATATATGGTCTTCAAGAATCACTTCCCTAGTTGGTTCCTAACTGGACAAGTTTCATTCAAAACCTATGCCTATTGCTAGTAGCTACTACACACCCACAGTCCAACATGACTAAGAAGTCTAAGGGAATACTAATATAGGAAATTCAAGGGCCTCAATTAAAGGTTGATCTTTTCAGGGTAGTTGTTACACATTCTTAATTAGGAGATTATGGCTTGGGATTAATGAGGTATCTAAGGCAGTTATTACACACATAGAAAACTATATAAAAATAAATCATTAGACACACTCAAAACTATAAATCAATAAACTTAAATATCCTAAAAAATTTAGTTTTACCAATAACTCAATAGTTGTTACACATCTAATACTAGTATATTAATCAAGGCAATCAAGAACTTATTCACAACTTTTGTACACTAAGGAATATTTAATCATACAACCAAAGAAATAAAATATAATTACATAAATAGTGGAAATAAAATATGCAAACACATGAGTGTACAACCAAAATTGCATTTTTCTTATATATCAAAATTTCTTTGACAAATCTAAATTATGGATTACTATTGTTTTCAGGAAGGGGTTACCTCATCCTCCAAGTTTATGAAAAATTCATTACATAAGATAGTTAAAACTTAGGTTCTGACTATAGGTAAAAACATATATAGTTTAATTATAGTTGTTAAATATTCTAAGTGATCCCTTAATAAAACCATACAATGTGTGCATGTGTACACAAAAAAGGGATACTTTACAATAATATCTTTAACTAAAAATGTATAAATATATATATATATATATATATATATATATATATATATATATATATATATATCCACCATTACAAAATGTACATACACCAAATCCTAGCCTTTCTTGACTACATTGTTTGAATAGTTTCATGGACCTTGGTTGGTATTATGGCTAAAGTAGTAGACATGGAAACTAATGATGTTAATGTGGCACTAAAAGTAGTAACTTGATCTTTCTTCTTCTTTGCTTCAATCTCCAAGTGACACTTATGTGAAGCATCATGTTTCTATTAAATGATGTCTATGTTTAGTAGAGGTGGTCTATGTATTCTACCAACTTGGCCCAAGAGCTTTGCGTGTATAATTTTGGTTGCCTAGATGTTGTTTTAAAAATTTTCCACTCTAGTGACCTTCTTTTTGGTGAAGCTCAATTCAACCTCTACATCCTCTAATGTTAGCCGTTGTAGACTTTGATCAAATTTATCCATGGCATATTGTATGTGTTGATCAAAATTGATCTCATTGATTAATTTTACTTTAGCATCCTTGACCTTAGATAAATTCAAGTCATTCAAAATTTGAATAATAAGAGCCTCGTGCTCTTGATACTTGGGGAGTAAATTTACACCCACTATCAACCATTCTTGAGTTTCCTCTATTATAATTACTACCAAGTTGAGGGAATTGGATGACTCCAATGGTATTAAGAGGTATAAGTGGCTATAATCCTTATTACCTATGTAGACAATCAACATATTCAATTTATTACAATCTCTTTTATGAAAATTAAACAATTAATTAGTCTTATTAATGTGTGGGGATAATTTAGCCTACATGAATTTTAGTTCTTCCAATGAATAATAACATTTGGATATTACTTATTAAACATCATCCTTAGTACCAAATGGTATATGCACAATCTTGGCTTATTCCTTAACCTATTCTAGTTTTGCCTCTAACTCTTTCTTGGCCATATATATACCTTCTTGGATTGCCACCATGGTATCCTTTTGAGCCTCAGCCAAATATATAAAATTTCAACATACAAGGATTACCTGAACTACCTATTTTACCTATTATTGAGGGAAAATACCTATTGTCTCTACTCAAAGATCAACTCTTTGATTGCATCATACTCTAGACTCCTCTTCTTCACCCTCTGAATGTTTCTAGATGGTTTGTCAAATAAGGTTGTGATAGAGGGGACTTGTATGATCTCAAAGCTAGGCATGTGTGAGGTCTTGGTCCTTAAATATATGACCCAAGGAAGAATTTTCAGCTGATTAACATATATTTCCTATGAGGTTGTAACTATAACCTCTTTCTTAGCCTCCTTTATTACCTATTGATTCTTGGATGCTTTGACAATAGTTTTAGGTAAGGAGGGCCAAATGATTTTAGACCAATCCACTCCTCCAAACTAAGGGAGTGGATGGACCATGACTACTTATGTCTTTGACCTCTTGCCTTTGCTTAAAATTATCATGATGGTCTATTTAGATGGAGTTGTGGATGTCATGGGAAGGGTGATTTGGGTCGATTGAACACAAAGTTATGGGGTGCCCATGGTTGTCTCTATCTTCCTATATGACCTCTTATTTTTCATTTATCTAATAGTGGTAGTGCTATAAGAAACATTGGAAGTAGACATGATGGAAGTGAATGGAATGGAGGTGGAAAGTGGATAAGTGTTAGTGGTAGAAGCAAAGGTAGAAGAAACATCCTTATCAACCTTTGGGGTGATTAAAGGGAACTATATGAAAGAAGTGGTGGAAAATGGGTCATTGGTGGTGGTAGTATAAACTTCCACCTTAGGATTTATTAAGACAAAATAAATAGAAATAATACAAAAAAAATATGAACAAAAGAAAAATATAAAGAATTATCAATAGACTAGGTACTTGGTGTGTTTCCCATAACTAGTTCTCTACCTTTATTTGATTCAAAGCTCAAGGACATAGCTTTTTCCAATTCTATTTCTTAGTTAGAATCTTCTTATTATTATTGAAAGTTAATTTCTTCCTTTATTCTACCTCTACATGTTAGGGAATTGTAGGTAATCCTTGAGATTTTTCCACTATAAGACTACCTATAGGAGTCTTAGGCTTATTTGTATAGAAAAATGTGGTCTTAAGCTATGAGGAGGAGCCTTAATAGACTAATTTAATTTTTTCATCTATTGTTACCCCTACAAATATATAATATTGTGCTTAATAAATAGTTGTGGGCATTTAAATGGTGCTAGTTATTGGTTTTTCCTCATCAGAATCCAAATTGATAGGGTCTCCTACTTGTGCTCCCATGGGGTCAGGTTCAATTACCCTAGGTTACTTTTTAATAGCCTTTAAATTTAGAGGGAGTCCTTTTGATGAGGATCCTTCTTGATCCTTTGATTTCTCTAAGAATTATCCCTTTTAGAAGTATGAATGTGTCCACCCTTTAAAGAGTGACTTTATGATATCCAATTCCATCATAGAGATTATAGTATCTTATTAGATTATCCTCAGATGATCCTCCTTCAATCTAATAATTGTTGCTCTCTCCAAAATTTCCCCATCATTTTGTGTATTCATGAAGAAGTCATAATCATAATGCACATGGTTGTAATGGATATTGAAGACATGAATATGATTTTAGATGGCTCTATGGGGATCCTAATCCTTGTGTGGAAGTGTGGGGCAGTGATATATATTTATCTTACCACCAACCTCTCCAAAAAAATTTCTCATTGTATATACCATTCATCTAATAACTATGTGGTGTCTAAATAATGACTTTTCTTCATCTTGGATAGGTCTTCTTCTATACTCTACCACAATTGAAAATCAAATTATTTCTCAAATAAATTGTTAGGAATATACTTTGGGATGTATAGAGGATGAACCTTATTTCCCTAGATCATTATGATAGTGAAATTCAGATACAAGTAGTCCCCTCTTGTAGAATGTGTCTTCATAATTTTGGATCTAACCTTGGGCACTTGTAAACCATGAATATCTTTCCAAACTTAAGGATAGACATCTTCAAAAATTATCACCATATTATATGTGTAAACATAAATGTACATGAATTAAAAATGATCATAAATCCTAATATTGATACAATCGGTGATTGGGCTCTATAACTCATTGATAAATTTTTAAATAGTCCCCATAATAATATCCAACAAATATGATATAATGTAAAAATAGATAACATTATTAGGTCACTATCCTAGGTATGGTTTGATCTCTCAAATGAAATATAATGATCTCCCCCAATGTAAATGTGGCATCACTAGTTAGCATCATTTACAACAGTGACACCTAATCCAAATGGAGAATATGAATGTGGGGCATATCATAAAGTCTATTTAGTAGTGCCATACCTATTTGCAACCACATCTTAAAATTGTTGATTGGAGTGGGACCCTTAAGATTATTCACTTTGAATGTAATTATCTCATTAGGGAGAAGCCATAAAGATAGAACCTTCTCAATTGTATTTTCATTATTTCATTGTACTATTTTATGCTTATCAAAGTAAGCATTGGGTGATGGTAATGATAAATATCTTTAAAAATAAGCTCCCATGATGTATGTTATGACTATTATATTTTCAATATAATGTGGCAAATCATATTGTATGACCTTACCTATGAATAATAACTTATGGAGGAGGTCGATGCATGGCATTACCTTAAACTTGGTAGTATCAAAGTACAATCCTTGTCTCTTTATTGCTAACAAATTCCTGATAAATAGTCAATTGAAGGGAGAGATGTTTCCATCCAATGATAATATATAAATAGTGTCAAAAATGTCCCATACTTATGAATAATTTGTGTACCTACTATTGAATATGGTAATCTCAAATAGTATGTCCATACATTCTATTGAATCCCCAATGGAGTAGGGTGATGGTAAGACTGCTCTCTTGAATATTCTGGATGAAGATGCCATTGTTATTTATATGCAATTGGTTATGATTATAGTCTTCTTATACATATATTTCATGTCTATAAACAATTCATGCTTCATCTAGTCATTATTTTACTACTATCTTAGGTAGAAGCTAGGCCTTTTGTTGTATATGATAGTAGTAGACTTCAATCACAACTTTATTTGTGAGTAATGAAGGCTTACATGGATGCACATCTCTCTCTCTCTCTCTCTCTCTCTCTCTCTCTCTCTCTCTCTCTCTCTCTCTCTCTCTCTCTCTCTCTCTCTCTCTCTCTCTCTCTCTCTCTCTCTCACACACACACACACACACACACACACACACACACACACTATATATATATATATATATATATTTGCATTGAATACCAGTTCATGTGATACAAATGCCCAATATTCACCTATTTTATATTTTTCACATAGTTTAAAATTTTTTAGTTATATTTGGTAGGTGACCTTAGAAAACTAATAGGAAGTATTTTGGCTTTATTCAGATAAGTATAGCGAGTCTTTTTGGAATTTGAGAATTGGATATTTAGGTTTTATGTTGGGAATGGACTTTACAAAAGACCTACAAAAAAATACAAAAGACCTACTTCCCATTAGAAAAAATGTCTAAACAAAAAGTCCAAAGCATATGTATAAATATTTATGGTCTATCAGATAAAATGTCTGTGGCAAAAATCCCAAATGACAAAAAGTCTATCTAACAAAATGTCTAAACAAAATGTACAAAGACCTAAATATTTTGATAAAGATAAGTCATTTTTAAGATAATTATTTTAAATAAAAATTTTGACATAAAAAACCCCCAAAGACCAAATTTATTTGGAACAAAATTTCTAAAGACAAAAATTTCTGAATGACAAAAAATCCCAAATGAACAAGTGTGGATAAACAAGTGCTGACAAAAAATTTTGAACAAAACACCTGAAACAAAAAACCCAAAAACCAAACCTGTCAGAAAAAATGCCTAGACAGAATATCTAATGAATAAATCTCTAAATGAACTAAGTCTCAAAATCCTGCAAGTTAAAAAAATATAAAAAAGGCATTAATAGAGTTAGCTCATGAAATACACAATATCATGCTAAAATTGTAAATTACTTTAAGTATGAATACTAAGAATAAATATGTTCAAGAATTTTCTCTAGCACATAGGAAAAAGGCTCAATAAACAAGGCTAAAATCTAAAAATAGTGGGTCCGCATTTTTTTTTGAAGAAAAGGGGGATGTTAGGTACAACAAATGGTGACTTACATGGAGAATACTTCTAAGTATTTGAGAACATATAAATTTGGTTAATAACCTTAAATTAAACATGAGCAATGTTGTATAAAAATACTAAAATTATAAATATAAAATAAAATCCTAAGTAGATTCACACAATATACTTGCCTTCTTATCCTTGGATCTATGAGTGTTGAATGTGAAGTTCATTTAATCATTATTGTGATGATTTTTTTCAAAGGCTTGATGGAGATTTAGGTTTTATTCTAAATTATGTTAAATCTCATTAAAATAAGGGAAGCTTAGGCATTTCTCTGCTTCTAGCTAGGCATCCATAGCCCTGACATAAATACCTTGGGCTCCCTCTCTTCCTTTTTCTTCAATTTCTTAATCATGATGTGTGGTACATTGACCTTATTTCATCATGTGAGCCTTTCAATTTTATTTATATATTATTTTGGTTTGATTGATATTTTAAATTCATTAGTTTTTTTATTTTATTTGAATGGAAAGAGGAGAGTTGGAACCCTAGTGAGCTAGTATAGCTATAAAACAAATTATTACCAGAACATCCCTACTAGTTACATTTGTACCAAGAATTATCACTTCAAAAAGTACTTAATATAATAAGTGTGCTTGTTCTAATGGACTAATAAAAAAATTATAAATTAATATGAATTATTTTAAGAGAAAATTCCACATACTTGGTAATTTATTCAATTGTGACACAATCCATAATGGTTCATGATTATATACCTACATCCTGAAGACTCAAAACACAAGAATATACCCAATTTATGAATAGGTCCCAAGTTTCTTTTAAAAAATATATATATATTTTACCATTGTATATAGGTTTATTTAAGCATAAGCTTATTTTTTTGGATTTTATCTTGGTTACATCAGAGCAAACATAATTTAGGTTGTCACAAGAAGTAACAAAACAATTAATCTAGAAAGCATGAAATCTAATCTAATAAAATAATAAACCTAATCTAGAAAAGTAGGGAATATAATATAGGAAAGAAAGAAATATAACATAATCCTACCTCTTCCACATTTTTTAAATAGTCAATGGTACCTTTGAGTGGTACAACCATGAAGTAGTGCTTCATAAACTATTTGTTGATTGGATATGTAAGTTTATTACCCTACATGTCCTTTAGATGGAATGCATTATTGCACAAGATATCTAAAATTTGATATGGTATAATCCATAATGGGGAAAATTTATCATTCTATACTTTTCATTTATGGGATTTATCCAAAAGATGCACTAGATCTGAGATCCTCAATGCTTTAACCTTTGCTCTCTCATCAAACCATTTCTAGACTATGTCCTAGTGTTTGTTGAAGGTCTATTATGTCTAATATTAGAGACTCTAATTTATCATTTGGTTTCATCTAGTCCTACATGAATTGATAATTCATTAGTTTCAACATGATATGGAATATTAGCCTACATCAATACACCAACTAATAGGATAAAGATTTAAGGTCTTGCTTATATCTAGTTTAGTCTACCCAAAGAGAATACTTCAATAGATTAAGCTAGTCCTTGGGATTTTCCCTAGCTAATTTGTTAATTGCATCTACTAGGTTTTTCTTGGCCAAATTTGGCCCACATCCAAAGATTTTGCCTAGATAGGTCAGTTGAGCAAAGTTATTGATTGACCAAATGATCAAATGTCTTGGAAGTAGGTCTAGGATTTTAAAATGAAAATTTTCAATAGGTTCTCATTGTGATCATGACCTTCATGGACATAAATAAAGTTTCATAGGTATCAAAAACTAATTTTGAACCTTAAAATTTCTTGCATAAGTGTAGAATAACTAGACCATCACAAACACATCATGTAAGGATGAATATACCAGCTTACTTGTCCATTTTATAAATATTTTAAATAAGTCTCTTAGGATAAAATATTTCATAAAAATGATGTTTTTCATGCCTCAAACATCATCTAAAAATTTCATGTCTTGATGAGTTTTTTATATCAATATATAAAGATTCAAAGTTAGACTTGTAGAATAAGATATTCATAGGGACATCAAATTAAAGTTGTGGAAAATAGCCATTTAAATTAAAATGTCCCAAGTTTTAACATGGAGTTTACAATTGTCCAAATAGAGGGAACTAAGGTAAATATATAATGGTGAGTGGGAAATCTATGATTTTAATAGGTCTCAAAGATCTAATAGAGCATATTTGATCATGCATCAAAGATCAATGGTGAGCATCAAGTCAAAAAGTTAGAATAAATGAGAATTTTCCAAGTGGAAAGATCTTAGGTACCTAAATAGATGTCCAATGATATGCATTGATTGATAATGCTAGTGGGCAAAAATAGAGCTATGGTACACATTAATTCATACCAAAGTAGATCAATAGTGAGTTTTGAGTCAAAATCTCAACATATATTGGAGACAAATGAAAAAGTGACAAGTGTCATAACCATGTTAGACTAACAAAATATCTATGAATCATGTTCATTCATATAGAGGGAGATATATGGTGTGCATGAGGTCAAGAAGTCAAAGAGCTAAAAGTAAGATCCATAGGATGAATTTAGAGATAAAAAGTGGTACAATTTAAAGAGTTCATATCAAGATCAATGGTCAAACACAAAAAAATCTATGGTACGCATTCATTCATACCAAAGTAGATTAACGATGAGTATTGAGTCAAAAGTTCAATGTATATTAGAGACAAATGAGAAAGTGAAACATGTCACAACCATGTTAGACTGATAGAAGATCTATGAATCACATTCATTCATATAGAGGGAGATATAAGGTGTGCATGAGGTCAAGAAGTCAAAGAGGTAAAAGTAAGATCCATAGGATGAATTGAGAGATAACAAGTGGCATAATTTGAAGAGCTCAGATTAAGATCAATAGACAAAATTAAAAGCTAAAGATAGGGAATTCAAGTGGAAGTTGAACATGTGACCAAGGTCAAACCAAAGCAATGTTTAAAAACTCATATGTCACCATTAGAGCTCAGTCGAGCATCCATCAAGCAGATGCAGTCATAGTCAGGATGGGTATTATTAACCAAATTTGACCTTGTAGGTCAAATTGGGACCCTTATAGGTAGAAACTTGACTTTTTAAATATTTTAGGGGTCTAATATTTTTTCATGGGGTGTATTATAAGTCTTTTTATTTTATTTTATTCTATATTATCCCTAGTCTTAGTTATATCAATCCTTATATTTTAAAGTCATTTTATGGGTCATAGATGTAAGTGGCATGGTTTAAAAGGTGTTCAAGTGTCCTAAGATCATTTAAAATTTCCAATAAGTCAGATTCCCTATCAATATGTTAGAACCATCTTAATATTTTAAATTGTCTATTTGAAGATCAAGAAACTAATTGAAAAAGGGTGTTTGGCACTTGTACGGCCCATGAGGGAAGGTGACATGTGGGAGAAGGTCATGTAATGTCTCTTCATCATCCTAAGACTAAATTTCACATTTTAAATGATCTATAAATTCTAATTTTGAGCTAAAACCATTCTACTACTTCTTTGCCTTTATAGACATACAAAAGTGATAAGCAGGTGTGTGTTTGGTATAGACAGTTGAAGAGGTTTCAAGTCAAATGGATTTGGTAGGTGGTATTAAACTTAGAGATATCAATTTCCATAAAAATATTTCTAATATTGGTCAACCATGTTTTATAAACCATGCTTTACAAGCTGACTATATTTTTATACTCATTATTTCCTACACCCAATAGGTTTTTCTCTATTTTGGATAATACAAACTAGTTGGTGATGTTGAATCCATAGGATGTTTAGTCCCTCCTATAATTATATCCATGTTTGTTTTATAATTATAAAGTGTTTTTATGGGCCAAGTATCTTAGGTTGAAAGTGAATGCACTATTCTATGTTATAGGTAGTTTTTAACATTTTAAGATCTTCATGCTTTGATCATTATTGTAGAGGGTTTCAAAAGCTTCATTTCATGTTATCAATGTTATCTTTATTCCCTTATCCTTTGAATATCATATTTAAATCAACATCCCATGAGTTATAGTCATGAACACCATACAGTCACCTCTTCACCCATTTTCACTTGTTGCCATGATTGAATCATGTATAATTAAGGTTTGTATAACATTAATTAAGATTTATGTATGGTTTCAAGGTGTTAATCATGATTTTAATTAGGAATAAACAAGTTAAACCTTAGAAATAATGTAAAATGGGATTGTTACAGTCATACACAACACCTTCATATAGTCCACCATTGGAATGTGCACCTAGAGGTGCTTGAAATGGAAATCATGTTAAGATGATGATATTTTTATTTGTTCTAAATCCTTAATATTTTAATCAAGTTCATTTCAAAATTTTAAGTAGTTACATGATTATTTAAAGTGAGACTTATCTTCACTGCCTAAACCCACTATCTGCATACATACCTTTCAAAGTGCATTTACAGGAGCCTCTTGAGTGAAATCATAGTGGAATGGGAGTTTTGGTAGGTTTTTTAGTATTTTAGTGTACTAATAGTAAATTCTGAAACCTTGAGAAATCCTAGAACTGGTCACAAGCATGTAAATCTTGCATAATGCCTGTAATTCTCATATATTGCCTGCATACCTTTCAAAGCACACCTACAAGAGTCTCCTTGATGATGTCATACTAAAATGGAAATTTTGATAAGTGTTTAAATATATAAATAGTGATAGGAGTCCATTTGAACACTTGGGGAAATCTTGAATTGATCATAAACCTTTATAACTTGCATATTGATCAGAATTGTGTATTGTCTGTATATATGCAAATAACCACCTACAAGTGGTGTTAATTGAGAATTGAGGATAATTGATGGATAATTTGGATAGGATATAAATTTATTAAAGTTATAAGTGTGAATTTAAAAACATGACATTAAGTTAATAAGGTACCATATGGGCAAACAGACCTAGAATTTGGTGAAACAAAATAATGACTGTGTTCAAGGAGACTTTCCCCAAAAATTGAAAATAGAGGCCTAAGGCCATTTTGGTAGAATTATAAAACATGGTTTCAAATAATTAAAATTAATCTTAATGAGAAAATATTGTATTTTATACATATTACATGATCCATGAAAATTTTATGGGGTAGATGATCAGTGGAGGATGATTGTTGAAGAGTTCTAATATGCACTTTTCTACACTAAGTTTAAATAGTAATATCTATAGGTTTTGAACTCCAAGTTAACTTTACATTTCAAGGTTGAAATTCAAGAAATTTTTCATGATTTAATGGTATTATATGGTCTAATATATTATTATTTAAATAATTATCACTTATATAGGCTCATCTACTATGTTTTAGGTCCCTATGTACACCTATAACTATCCACTTCTTGAACTATGCCCCTATAGCCAAGGGTCAAAATCCACATCACCCATTGCAAGGGATTAAGAATAGAAACATAAAAATTAGTTGATGTAAAATTTATCCTAAAATACTTATATTATATCTAAAGTATCATGACACATTTCCTAGTGTGCAATTAACACCTAAAGGATCCTCTTGACCTATAGTTGACTGTGTCTGATTTTGACAAACAATAAGCAGGTTTGAGGTATCTAGGTGATGATCTAGTTTATATAGGGTGAATAATGGGTCAAAATAGGTGTAAAATTATACAAAGGGACTCTATTGAAGTTGATAAAAATATTTCTCAAGCTAAATCATGTAAAATAACATATAGGTGTGATGTTTTGAGGCTAACATAGTAACGAATTTATATAAATACTGTAGACTAGGAAGGCATATAAGGAGTATGTGGAAGGTAAGAGATAAAAATAAATATGGGAATCCCTCAAATATTATCATGATGGTATTATATATCTCATGTCATATATAGGGATTAGATGAACCTCTTTTCAAGTGCACACATAGTCCATATGATGAAAACCCTGCAGACAATACCTTTTCCCAAGTCTATTTTAGGTTTTTATGATTTCGGGAGGTCAAATGGAATGATAAAGGGCAAATATTTGGTAAAAAAAATATTTGACACTTGATTAATCTCTTTTAACTTTTATTTTGTATTATAAAATAGGGTAAGTACCCTCTATTTTTTCTTAGATAGAGGGTACTTCCCCTTCGATATAAACTGGCATGTTTGAGAAATAAGATATAGAGATGAGCTAGGAGTTATTTTAAAATTTCAAGGAGGTTTTTAAATTTTATTACACATAACACAAAATTAATAATTATCCATATAATTAAAGAGATAAACAAGGTAATTTAAACCTTAATGTTGTAGTCAAGTCTAGTTGGGTAGGGTTTTGGCCTAGTGCCCAAATCAAAGGTCATTTTCATTTATATATGTAGGTGAGATTTAAACCCTATTGAAACATTTTTATTTTATGAATTTATATGTTTTAAATATTTTTGAGTTCATGAGAAAATATAATAAATCCATTTTGGACTCAATCACATCAGGCATGTACAAAAGAAGGAGAAGAACTTGAGAGGTCAAATTGAAGAGGTCATAACTATAATGGCCTTGGTGCATGGGAGATTAATCACTTGGGAAAATTTGATAGGTTTCTTGGGATTCATTCTTGTTAAAATTGTTTGCAACTTTAGCATGTCCCATTTTTATGAACAATGGCTAAGAGGGCAAAATAGGCCTAAACCCTTTCTAAACCCTTAGAATTACTCGATGAAGGAAATGGATATGGAAAGCTACTATAATGGCCTAATTTGAAAATGAAATTGATAATAGGTTTTATAAGACCCAATAAATCTTCATACCATTAGGATTATTGTATGAAATTGTATGGATGGAGTACAAAACATGGTTTATTGACCTTTTGGTGTAATTTTTAGGTTCTAGGAGGTTTCAAGAGATGAGACCAAGTTTAGGAGAAGTATATAGACTAATTATAACTTACCATGGAAATTTAATGTTCCATAAAAACTTATAAGTGTTTAAACAATAGATCTCATCTCAGCCAATCAAAACTAGCATAGTGAGCATGATAGTGAGAAGGGTAAAAACTTCAAGTGAGAGTCTTTTTAAGGTATACCTGATGCTTTTAAGTCCATAAAGGGTCTTTATAAGTGTCATAAACTCACTGTTATGTATTTTCATTGAAAATTGAATACAAATTTGAGTCCAAGTGTGTAAGGTGTGAGAAAGAGGACTCTCTTATACTATAGATGGTGATAGCTCATTTTGGGAGGTTTCTAGATGATAAGAACTACAACCAGTGCATGAAGATCCATGCATGAAATAATTCCCCCTCATTACAATTGTTGTACATATCCCTAGTCAATTTTGAGATGTTTAAATAGGGATAAATCAAGAAGGTAGTTTTCTAAGATAGAATGATAACTCCTACACCACATTTCAAGAGTTTCATGACTTAGGGTGATATTTTTGCTTCCTAAGTTTTCATGATCAATTTCACACTCTCTTTCCATGCAAAAGTAATTAAATTTATTATATTTACAAGTGTATTTGTGACCTTTTTACTTCTCTCTTTTTCTCTCTCTCAAGTTCTATAACAACTAGCCATTTTGGCCTTTATAATTCATTCTCCACCTAATTATGGTGAAGCCTTACTCATTTACATAACATAAATAAATAAATACTACTAAATTTTACCTCTTCCATGACTTTTCATAGTTTTTTTTTTACTTAGATGATTGATCTTGATTAAGTGATAACTCTTTTTTCCTTATCATGTGTCTCATTCTCTCACCTATTTGTGGGTGGAAAGCTTCTTCCAATAAGTCATGTGAAGTGTTATAGGAAGTGTCAATGTTGAGTGAGTTATCCTATTAAATAATTTCATTATATACCTCTTGGATAGTCCTCCAAGCCTAAACATTCATCCATAACCTCATAATGAAATATTGATGTGAGAAGATGCAGATTAGAGAAGTGTATGCTTGGTTAGAACTTTGTTCTCATGTGTAACATGCATCTGGTTGGTTGTCATCAATAAATTTGGTATATCACATATTTTAGGTTAGTTTTATTTTAGTTTTCTCTATCCATTTTCCCTCAAAAGCATATGTGTAGTAGTGATCCAAAGTGTTACATCAAGGGAGCTAGCCCTATCTAGAGATTCACCTCATTCTTAGGCTTACCCATAGCCTATAGGTATTTTAGTTGTGACACTTAGATGAGGAGAGTTAAGACATCTCCTTAAAGGGTGAAAATCAAAGTGACAATATTTTTTGGCATGTCGAGTGGGACTCTTAGTCTAAGAGGTTGAAATATTTTTGGTGTTGTCTTTCAACACATCAGACTTTATAAACATCTATCTAAACATAAATAACAACTCTAAGATTACTTCAGCTGATCAAGAATCCTTGGTATTTCTTTTGAATATTGTTGACAATAATTATTAATGCTTTTCCTTCCTGATGAATTTATATGGCTCACTTTGGTGTTGAGTATTATTTGACATAAGTTGGTGAAGTTTATCAAGATTATGACACTCCCTATCAGTTGTGTCATGATCCTTACCATATACAATATGATATTTAAAAGCTCCAATATAATCCTTACTATCTTGGTCATGATTTGTATCAGTTTTTCTATATCTTGCTCCTAGTTAACCTAGTCACTTCTCAAGTTAGTCCATTTCAATATTGAAGAAAACTTTTTTAAGATATGATAAGTATATGTTAGATCTTGACACATTAATAGGACATATTAAATATGTTTCTAGTCATTTTAATAATAATTCAAAAGATGATTTAGAGCTGGTTAAAAGAGACTGGGCACCTATTAAGAGAGCCAATTGGAAAAGGTTCATAAGTGAGATGCTAGATATGGGTGGATTAATTGTATCTTTAGAAGATAGGATAAGAATTCATTAGGTGTAGGTTAAAAAAACCTATCATCCCTCACATACACTTCCCCAATATTGTTATTTAGTCCTACTTGACCCCTATTCATGAGCTCAATCAGTCTTATCAAAACCATCTTTTTCCAAATTCGCTAAAAGAGAGAGTTGGGAAGACAAACCTTATTTTTGAAGAAAATATTGATAGGTAGATTGATTTAGCCAATAATTATATGGAATATTTGATATAATCAAAAAAATAAGTTGATTTTAATCCCTCATTTCCATTTCCAATTACATCCCCACCTCAAGAAGTGACCTCTAGATATGAAAATCGAAGTTGGAGATAAGGTGGAGAGTCCAAGCCTAAAGAGATCCCAAGTTTATTGAACACTTAATCCACTAATAAAATTGCATCACCACCTCAATAATAGACTCCTAATACTAAGATAATAATTTGGAATAAGATAGTGGAATCATGGGGAAAGAAAGAGGATAAAATTCTAGAAAAAAAGGTGTGAGGTTGAGACAGAGTTTGATCATATGCAAGTCCTTCCCACCCTTCCTCAAGGGACATCTTGTTCTAAATATCAACCCTTTTATACTCATAATCATCATGTATATTCCTATTAAATTCAATAAATACCTTTCCAATATAAACTATCTAATAAAATTGAAGAGTTAGAGTGAAGGATGAAATTGTTAAGTCAAGGTGTGATGGAAGGTTTAGATCCCAAAGAAGATCCTATGCCTAAACACACCCCATCTAACCTTCCTCAAGAGAGTGATTAAGATAAATCAGATTTCAATGAATTTATTATAAAATGGAAGGGAGAAAATAAATCTATTTTATCCCATGTTTTTCCTCCTCTTCCTCAAGATCTTCCATAAGAATCCCCTACATTTCACTCTCAATCTGGTTTTGAGATCTATGTTCCACCTCCACCAACTAGTTTATATTGTAATCACACCATCACCATTTGTATAAATGGACATATTGTGTGGAAAAATAAAGAGGATAATTTAGTTGAGGAAATTTTAGAACTCTATTTCGAATAAAGTGTAGCTTCTTGGTAGCCTCATTGGGCTAAGTCACCTAATTCCAAGATGCCTAGTCTTTGCATCACCAAGAAGGAGAACGAGATGGAATATATTATAGCCCTTGAGAATTAAATTTAGGTTATGATGTATGAGATTAAAATATATATCCCTAAATAGGTACTATATGTTTAATAAGAGTAAATCATTATAGGGACTCCCTTTGATGATCACAAGTGTAATTTTGCTTTCTTGTGCAAAAAGAAACTTATGATGAAGAGTCTTTTATAGTTATCTATGAGGAATGTGACAAACACTTGAAGAGGGAAGTACTTGAAGAAGACTCTAAATATAATAAAAAATTTGTGGATAATCATATCAATCATGAGGATGAGTGTGTTATTAAGGATGGAGAACAATTTCAAGTCATCCCCAAAGAGGTTGCAATCCTAGGAAAATATCTTGAGACTAAGGTGGAAGTTGTTGTTCTTGAAGATGAATCAATACCTCAACATAATTTCAAATCACCCTAAAATCCATTAGATTTTTAAGGACACTAGATTTATGACCTCATACATCAATAAGAGAAGATGGAATAGGTGGTTGTTTTATATTATAAAGAGGACAAAGATGATTATCATATACAAATGAAGTTATTTCAAGATCTTGAATAGATTTACCAAGTTGAAGGTCAAGTACATGAAAAGGTGAAGAAAGAGACTTCCATGGAGGACAATGAACAATATTTGGAAAAATATGCAAAGCTCCTTGATGATCTAGAAGAACTTGTAGATGAGAAGAAATCCAATCTTATTGAGAGCACTATGGAAATCAAGAAGGTATACCTTGTTGAACCACCATCAAAGGTTATAATTAAGGATCCGTATGAGAAGGATGAGGCTATTTAAGTTAAAGAAGATTTCATTTCCATAGCCAACCTATTTGTAACTACTTGGTTCTCATTGAACATCATGCTAATGAAGTTGGCAAACATCATGAAAAAATTGGAGGCATCAATGTCAAGGATAAAAAGACTATATGTCTCATTCATTACTTCATGTCATGAAGAAATACGGGTTTAAAATTTACCCTTTAATCCAAGATGGAGTTTTCATCTCAATTATTTAGTGTTTGAATTAGTTTGTTTAGTTTGATGTGTGTGTTCCATAAGTGCTCATGAAGCATGTTTGTGTTTGCTTTTGATTTTTGTGTGTTTTTTGTTTTGTGTGGTTGAGGTAGTCATTGGTATTGTCTTGATCAAAGCTTGTTTTCATGTGTCAGGTCTTCTTGTTTTGTTTCAAACTTTATATGACTCCCTAAGCCTAATGGATTGATAAGGATACTAGTTTAATTAGCATAATAGGCATGCTACCCCTATGAGTCACTAATTTATTAACCAAATTTGACCCTATAGGTCAAATTAGGACTCTTATAGGTAAAAAATTAACTTTTTAGATGTTTTTATGTGTCTAATATTTTTTCATGTGGTATATTATAGGTATTTTGATGTCATTTAATGTTATATTAGACTTGGTTTTAGTTATATTAATCTGTATGTCTTTAAAAGTCATTTTAGGGCTCATAAATTGAAGTGGCATGGTTTCCAAGGTGTCCAAGTGTCCTAAGATCCTTTAAAATGTATAATAAGATATATTCCCTATTAGGAGTGTCAGATCCATTTGAATCTTATAGGTTATCTAATTGAAAAGAGGGAGTTTGGCACTTGTATGGCCCTAGAGAGAAGGTGATGCATGGGAAAAAATAATGTAATGTATCTTAATCTTCCTCAAACTTAATACCACATTTGGAATTTTATGTAAGTGCCAATTTTGAGATAAAACCATTCTACTCCTTCTTTTCCTTTTTAGACATATAAAAGTGATCAACATGATTATGCTTGGTATGGAGAGTTGAATAAGTTTCAGGTAAAACTCATTTTAGAGGTGGTATTAAACATAGAGAGATCCATTTTCATAAAATATTTACAAGATTATTCAATCATTCTCTATGAACCATACTTTACAAGTTGATTATGTTCTTTTGCTCACTATTTCCTCCACCTTGTAGGTTTTGATCCATTTGGGACAAGTTTTTACAAACTAATTGGTGATGTTGACTCTAGAGGATGTTGAGTACCTCCTATAATTATCTCTCTATTTTTTTTATCATTTAAAATTATTTTTATGGGCCAAGTATCTTGGGTTGCAAGTGAATTCACCATTTTGTGTTGCATGTAGTTTTTCAATATTTTTAGGATCTTACTACTTTGATCATAGTTCTAGAGGGTTGTGATAAATTAATTTCATGTTATCAATGTTATTTTTATTTTATTATCCTTTCACTCTCATATTTAAAGCAACATCCCATGAGTTGTAATTATGAACACCATACAGTCACCTCTTCACCCATTCTCACATGCTACCATGACTGAATCACTTATAATAGAGGTCTGCAGAGTATTCATGGATATTTAATTATGGTTTTAAGGTGATAATAATGATCTTAAGTATAAAAAAACAAGTTATAGCTTTAAATAATGTAAATGAGGACTATTGTAGTCATACACAACACCTTCATATAGTCCACCATTGGAATGTGTACCTACAGGTGCTTGAAAGGGAAATCATGCTAAGATGAGGATATTTTTATTTTTTATGAATAATAAAAATTTAAAGGGAGTTAATTTAAAAATTTTAAGGAGATACATTATTAGTGAAAAAAAGACTCATCTTCACTGCCTAAACCCATTGCCTACCTACATACCTTTAAAAGTGCATCTATAGGAGCCTCTTGAGATGACATCATAATGGAATGGGATTTTTGGTTGGTATTTTAGTATTGTAGATTAATAATAGTTCATTTTTAAACCTTCAAAAATATTATAATTTGTCACAAGCATGTAAATCCTATATACTACCTACAACTCTCATCTACTACTTGGATACCTTTCAAAGCACACCTACATGAGTCTCCCTGATGATGTCATACTGAGATGGAAAGTTTGAAAAGTGTTTTAATCATTCAAGAATGTTATTATTCAATTTGGACACTTTGGGAAGCTTTAAATGACCATAAAACTTTATAGCTTTCATACTACTCATATATTCTTATTGTCTAAATATATGCAAATAGCCACCTACATGTGGTATTACTTAAGAATTTAGGACACTCAATGGAGAATTTGGATAGGATATGACTTTATTGAAGTTACAAGTGTGAATTTTAAAAAATAACATAAATTTAAGAAGGTACCATATGGGTAAACAAACCTAAAAGTTGGTGAAACAAAATAATGACTATGTTTAGGGAGACTTTCCCAAAAAAGTGAAAATAGAGGCCTAAGGCCATTTTGGTAGAATAAAATAGCATGGTTTTAAATACTTAAAATGAATATTAATGAAAAAATATTGTATTACATACATAGGACATGATACATGCAAATTTTAGAGGTAAAATGTTCAGTGGAGGATGATTATTGAAGAGCTCCAATATGCACTTTTATGCATTGAGTTTAAGCAATAATATCTACAAGTTTTTAACTCCAAGGTAAATTTCCATTTAAAGGTTGAAATGTAAAAATTTTATCATGATTTAATTTAATTTTATGGTATAATAAATTATTAATGACCTAATTATCACTTAGATATGCTCATCTACTAGGTTTTAGGTCTTCATGTACACCTACAAGTGTCCACTTCTTAAACTATTCACCTACAACCAGGGGTCAAAATCCACATCACTCATTACAAGGGATTAACCATAGAAAAATAAAAATTTGTTGATGTAAAATGAGTCCAAAAATTATAATAGGATATATAAGGGAGCATGACACATTTCTTATTGTGTAATTCACACCTAAAAGATCCTTTTGACCTGCAGTTGACTATGTTTGATTTTGACAAACAATAAGCATGTTTGAGGTATCTAGGTGAGGACCTAGTTTATAAAAGGTGAAAAATGGGTCAAAATAGGATTAAAATTATTAAAATTTACTATATGGAAGTTTATAAACATCTTTATTAAGATAAATCATGCAAAACAACCTACATGTGTGATGTTTTGAGGTCAACACAATCAAGAATTTGTACAATCTGGACTAGGAAGGATTATAAGGAGTATGTGGAAGGTAAGAGACAAATTAAGATTATAATACCTGAAATATTATAATTATGGTATTATGGAGCTCTCATGGTAGACATTAAGTAGAGGAACCTTTTTTTAAGTGCACACAGTCTATATGATGAAAACCTTGTAGATAGTACCTTTTTCCAAGTATATTTTAGGTTTTAATGATTTTGGGAGGTCAAATGAAATGAAAATGGATAATATTTAGTACAAAATATATTTTTAATTTTATTAATCTCATAAAACATTTATTTTTTATGATGAAATGGGGTAAATACCCTCTATTTTGTCTCAGACAGAGGGTACTTTCCCTTAGGCAAAAACTAGTGGGGTTAAGAAAGAAGATAGAGGGATGAGCCAGGATATATTTTAACCTTTAAATGAGTTTTTTAAAGTTATATTAAACCTAATAAAACATAAATAACCAATCAAAAAATTATGGAACTAAATAGGGTAATCAAGTCTAGTTGGGTAGGGTTTTGGCCTAGTGCCCAAATGAAAGGTCATTTTTATTTCTAGATGTAAGTGAGATTTTTACCATATTGAAATATATTTATGGGATGAATTAATTTTTTTTTAATATTTTTAGTTCATGATAAAATATAATAAATACATTTTGACTCAAAATCACATCATGCATGTGCAGAACAAGGAGAAGAACTTGAGAGGTCAAATTGAAGAGCTTATAACTATATGGTCTTTGTTAATGGGAGATCAAGTACTTGGGAAACATTGATAGGGTTCCTAGGCTTCATTCTTGTGAATTTTTTTTCAACTTCAATGTCACATTTTTATGAATAATGGCTAAGAGGGTAAAATAGGATTAAACCCTTGCTTAAACATTGAAATGACCCAATGAAGGAAATGAAGATGGATAACAACTCTAATGGCCTATTTTTATAATGAAAGTGATTTGAGGTTGTAAAATACTTAGTTAGTATCCATACAATCAAGATTAGTTGTAGAAAATTGTATATATGGAGTACAAAATAGGGTTTTCTTGACCTTTTTATGTGTTTTTTAAGTTATAAGAGGTTTCAAGAGATGAAACCAAGTTTGGGAGGAAGATATAGACATATTATAACTCCTCATGTCCATTTAATGTTCCATAAAATATTTCAAGTGTTAAAACAATATCTCTCATCTTAGCTAGTCAAAATTGGCATAATGAACATGATAGAGAGAAGGCTGAAAACTTCAAGTGGGAATATTTTTAAAGTATTATTGATGACTCCAAGGCTATAGATGGTTTTTAAAGGTGTAATACACTCCATTTTACGGATTTAAAATGAAAAATAAATCCAAATTTGATGCCAAGTGTGCGAGGTGTGGGAAAGAGGAGGTTTTTAGACTATAGATGGTGATATCTCATTTTGGGAAGATTCTAGATTATCAAAACTACAAACAATACATAGAGAGGAATGTATAAAACCATTCCCCATAATTAAAATAATTAAACCTATCCCTAGATAATTTTTATATGTTCAAATATGGTTAAATCATGAAGTTAATTTTTTGAGCTAGAGTGAGAACTCCTACACCAAATTTCAAGAGTTTCATGACTTGGGGTGACACTTGTGCTTCCTAAATTTGCAATAATTTTAAAAATATCTTAAAATTCATAATTAACTCATTTTATTAGTTTTACAAGTGTCTTTATGACCTTTGGACTTCTCTCTCTATCAATTTCTATAAGAACTAGCCATTTTGCCCTTTGTAATTCATGCTCCATATGAGTATGGTGAAGCCTTGCTTATTTTCATAACATGGATCAATAAATACTTCTTATTTTTACCTCTTCCATGAATATTCATTATCTATTTTACTTGGATAATTTATCTTGATTTAGTTATGACTCTTCTTTCCTTAGCATGTTGTCTCATTCTCTCACCCTTTTACAGTTGGAAAGCTTATTCTTACAAGTCATGTGAAGTGTTCTAGGAACTATCAAGGTTGACTAAGTTAGCCTATTAAATAGTGTTAGTCTAGACCTCTTGTCTAGTTCTCCTAGCCAAAACATTTATCCATAACCTCATCATGAAATATTGATGTAAGAAGATGCATCTTAGAGAAGTGTATGTTTGGTTAGTCCCTAGTTCTCAAGCGTAACATGTAGCTGGTTGGTAGTCATCAATTAATTTAGTGTATCACCTCCTATAGGATAGTTTTATTTTAGTTTTCTCTCTCCCTTTTCCCTCACAATCATAGGTGTAGTAGTGATCCAATGTGGTACATCAAGGGATCTATCCCTATCTAGATATTCACCTCATTCTTACGCTCACCCAAAAACTATAACTATTTCAATTATGCCACTTGGATGAGGAGAGATAAGACATATCCTCAAAGGGTACAATTCCAAGTCATAATAGATTTTGGCATGACTAATGGGACTCTTAATCCAAGAATTTGAAATATTTTGTGTTATCTTTCAACACATTAGCCTCTAAAGGCATCTATCTAGACATCAATAAAGACTACGAGATTACATCAATTGGTCAAGTAACCTAGTTATTCCTTTTCAATATTATTTACAATCATTCTTTGTGTCCTTTCTTATTAATGAAGTTTCATGGATGATTTTGGTGTTTAGTATTGTTTTACAAAAGTTGGTGAGATTTATCAAGCATTTATCACTCACTATCAGCCTTTTCATGATCCTTACCATATCTAATATGATTTTTAATAGATTTAATATGATCCTTACCATCATGGTCATGAGTTGTATCATCCTTCTCCATATCTTTCTCCTAGTAAACCTAGTCACTTCTCAAGTTAATCCATTTTAACCTTCAAGAAAACTCTTTTGGGATATGAAAAGTATATGTTAGATCTTAACACATTAATGGGAAATGGTCAAGATGTCCTTAGTCATTTCATTCATAATATAAGAGATTCTTTAGAGTTGGTTGAAAGAGAGTGGGCACCTATTAAGAGACCCAATTGATAAAGGTTCACAAGTGAGATACTATATTTGGGTGGATTGATTGCATATTTAGAAGAAAGAATAAGAATCCATGAGGGGCATCTTCACTAAACCTATCAGCCCTCATATCAAAATCATCTTTTTCTTAATCAGCTAGAAGAGAGAGTTGGGAACACAAACCTTATTTTTGAAGAAAATCTTAATAGGAAGATTGAGATATATAATAATTAGATTAAATAGTCCATATCATTAGAAAAATAAGTGTAATTTAATTCCTGATTTCCATCTCTAATTACATCCCCACCTCAAGAAGTGACATCTAGATAAGAAATCCCAAGTTAGAGATAAGGTGGAGAGTCCAAGCTAAAAGAGATCCTAAGTTTATTGAACACTTTATCCACTCCTAAAATTGCTTCACTAGCTCAAGAAAAGACTCATAATAATAACATCCTAAGTTTAAATAGAATATTGGAATCATGGGGAAAGAAAGAGGATAAAATCCTAGACAAAGCGTATGAGGTTGAGAAAGAGTTTGATCCTATGCAAGTCCCTCCCACCCTTCCTCAAGACACTTCTTGTTCTCCATGTAAATCCTCTTGTACTCCTCATCCTCATGGATATTTAAATGAAATTCAATAAATAATTTTCCAAGAGAACCTAGCCAAGCAAATTAAAGAGTTATAATCAAGGATTAAATTGTTAAGTCAAGGTGTGATGGAAGGGTTAAAGCCCAAAGAAGATCCTATGCCTAAACACACCCCATATAACCTTCCTCAAGAGATTACTCAAGATAAATTAGACTAAAATAAAGTGATTTTAAAATGGAATTAACAAAATCAAGATATTTAAGCCAAAGGTTTGCCTCCTCTTCCTCAAGAGCTTCTAAAGAATCCCCTACATTTCACTCTCAATCTAATTTTGAGTTCTATCTTCCACCTCCGCCAACTAGTTCATCTTGTCCTCACCCCATCACCATTTGCATTGATGGACCTATTGTATGGGAACATAATGAGAAGAATTTGGTTCAGGAATATTTATAACTCTTTCTTGAATAAAATGTAGCTCCTTGGAAGCCTCATTAGGCTAAGTCACCTGATTTCAAGATGCCTAGTCTTGGCATCACCAAGAAGGAGAAGGAGATGGAAGATCTTGAATACCTTGAGAATAAAATTAAGGTTATGAAATATGAGATGAAAATTGAGAGATATTAATAGGTATTAAATTTTGAATAAGAGTAAATCATTATATGGACTCCCTTTGATGATCATAAGTGTAATTTTGCCTTTTTGTATGAAAAGAAACATGTTCAAGACTTTTTTACAGTTGTCTATGATGAATGTGACAAATAATTGAAAAGGGAATAACTTGAACAAGAATCTACATCTGATAAAAATTTTGTGGATAATCCTCTCAATCATGAGGATGAATGTGCTATTAAGAATGGAGAATAATTTCAAGTCATCCCCAAAGAGGTTGCATTCTTAGTTAAATATCTTGAGACCAAGGTGGAAGTTGTTATTCTTGAATATGATCCAATACCTCAACATAATTTTTAATCAACCTCATATGCATTTGAACTTAAATAAAACTATTTTTATGACCTCATACATCAATATGATAAGATTGAAGAGGTAGTGGTTCTAGATGATAAAGAGGATAAAGATGATTGACAACTGCAAATGAAGTTCTTTCAAGATCTTGAAAAGCTTTGCCAAGTTGAAGGTCAAGTGCACAAAAAGGTGAAGAAAGAGTATTACATAGAGGATAATGACCAATATTGGGTAGAATATGTTAATCTCCTTGATGAGATAGAATAACTTGTAGCTGAGAATAAACACAATCTTATTGAGAGCACTATGAAAATCAAGAAGGTATACCTTATTGATTTACCATCAGAGGTTTTAATTAAGGATACATATGATAATTTTGAGTATATTTGGATGAAATAATAGTTCATTTTGATAGCCAACATATTTGTAACTACTTGTTTATCATTGAACATCATACCAATGAAGTTGGCAAACATCATGAAAAAGTTGAAGGCATCAATGTCAAGGATCAAAAGACTATATGTCTCATTAATTCCTTAATTTCATGAAGTAATAAGGTTTTAAAATTTATAATTTGATCAAGGAGGGAGTTTTAATCTCATTTTATTTAGTGTTTGAGTCATTTTTTTTACTTTGGTGTGTCTGTTCCATAAGTGCTCATAAAGCACATGTGTATTTTTTTCTTAGTGTGTGTCCTTTATTTTGTGTGGTTGAGGTAGTCATTGGTCTTGTATTTATCAAATATTATTATCAAGTGTTAGGTACTCTTGTTTTGTTTTATAATTTAGATGGCTCTGTAAGCCTAATGGATTGATAAGGCTATTGGTCTAATTAGCATAGTAGGCATGCTACCCTTATGAGTCACTAATTTGTTGACCAAATTTGACCTTATAAATCAAATTGGAACCCTTATAAGTAAAAAATTGAATTTTTAGATGTTTTATGGGTTTAATATTTTATTATTGGGTATATTATATGTATTTTGATGTAATTTAATTCTTTATTAGCCTTGGTCTTAGTTATATTCATCCTTATGTCTTTTAAAGTCTTTTTATAGGTCATAGATGTAAGTGGAATAGTTTTCAAGGTGTAAAAGTGTCCTAAGATAATTTAAAACATAAAATAAGTCATATTTTATATCATTAATGTTAGACCCATATAAATATTGTAGGTTATCTAACCAAAGATCAAGAAACCAACTAAAATGAGGGAGTTTGGAATTTGTACAACCCATAAGGGAAAGTGACACATGGGAGAGGGTCATAGAATTTATATTCATATTCCTTGGAATAAATTAAAATTTTTAAATCCTCTATAAGTTAAAATTTAGAGATAAATCCATTCTTCTCCTTCTTTACATTTTTAGACAAACATAAGTGATCAATAGGTTTGTGCTTGGTACAGGATGTTGAAAAGGTTTCATGTAAAACACATTTGGGAGGTGTTACTAAACTAAAATAGATAAATTTTGATAATAATATTTAAAAAATTGGTCTACCATGATTTATGAACCATCCTTTACATGATGACTATGTTTTTCTACTCATTATTTCCTACACCCTATAAGTTTTGCTCCATTTTGGACAAGTTTGTACAAACCAATTGGTGATGTTGACTATGGAGGATGTTTATTACATAATATAATTCTCTCCATGTTTTTTTTAGAATTTAAAAGTGTTTTTATAGGTCAAGTATCTCAGGTTACAAGTGAACACACCATTCTATATTATAGGTAGTTTTTCAACATTTTAAAGATCTCCATGCTTTGATCATTATTATAGAGGGTTATAATAGATTTATCAAATGTTATAAATGTTATATTTATTACCTTATCCTTTAAATATCATATATAAAGTAATATCCCATGAGTTGCAATCATGAACACCATATACTCACCTCTTCACATAGTTTCACTTGTTGCCATGATTGAATCATGTATAATGGATGTTTGTATAGAATTCATGGAGATTTAAGTATGGTTTCAGTGTTATAATAATGATATTAAGTAGGAAAAAATAATGTATACCTTTTAAATAATGTAAAATGGGACTATTACAATCATACACAACACCTTCATATAGCCCACTATTGGAATGTGCACATACAACTTCTTGAAAGGGAAATCACATTAAGATTAGGATATTTTGATTTTTTATAAATAATAAAAATTTAAGGGAGTTCATTTTTAAATTTTAATGAGGTACATGATTATTTAAAGTGAGACTCATCTTCACTACCTAAACCTAGTATCTGACTGCATACCTTTTAAAGTGCATCTATAAGAGCCTCTTGAGATGAAATCATAATCGTATGGCAGTTTTGGTATGTGATTATGTATTTTATAGTGATAATATTTCATTTAGAAACCTTTATAAATCTTAGAAATTTTCACAATCATGTCAACCCTGCATACTACCTACAATTATCATCTACTACCTACATACGTTTCAAAGCACACATATAGGAGTCTCCCTAATGACATCATACTAAGATGGAAAGTTTGATAAGTGTTTCAATATTTAAATAATTCTAGGAGCCAATTTATCACTTAGGAATTGATCATAAACCTCTATAGCTTACATACTACTCATATTTGCTTATTGTCTGTATATATTCAAATAACCACCTCTAGGTGGTGTTAACTGAGAAATAACGACACTTGATAGAGAATTTGTAAAATATTGAAATTTATTAAAGTTCTAAGTTTGAATTTAAAAACATTATGTAAAGGCAAGAAGGTACCATATGGGAAAAAAGATCTAGAATTTGGTGAAACAAAACAATGACTATGTTTAGGGAGAATTTCCCCAAAAAGTGAAAACAAAGCCATGAGGACATTTTGGTAGAATAATACAACATGGTTTCAAAGACTTCTAATCACTCTTAATGACAAAATATTTCATTATATACATATTAAATGAACCATGAAAATTTTAGAGGGAAAATGATTAGTGGAGGATGACTGTTGAAGAGCTCCAATATGCACTTTTATGCACTAAGTTTAAGTAATAATATCTATAGGTTTTGAACTCTAAAGTATCTTTCCATTTAAATTTTGAAATGAAAACCATTTTTCATGATTTAATGGTATTATATGGTCTAATATAGTACTAGTGACCTCAGGATCACTCAGAGAGGCTCATCTACTATGTTTTAGGTCTCCATGTACACCTACAGGTGTCCACCTCTTGAATTATGCACCTATAGCTAGGGGTGAAAATCCACATCACCCATTGCAAGGGCTTATGCGTATAAACATAAACAATGATTGATGGGGAATTAATCCAAACTTATTTATATGATATCCAAAGGATCATGACACATTTTCTAGTGTGAAATTCACACCTATAGGATCCTTTTAACCTATAGTTGATTGTATCTAATTTTGACAAATAGTAAACATGTTTGAGGTATCTAGGTGATGATCTAGTTCATACAAGGTGAAAAATGGGTCCATTTAGGTGTAAAATGATTCAAATGGACTATATGTAATTTTATAAACATATTTATCAATCTAAATCATGCAAAATAACCTACATGTGTGATGTTTTGATGTTAACATAGTTATGAATTTATACAAACAGTCTAGACTAGGCAGGAGTATAAGGATAGGTGGAAGGTAACAGATAAAAATTAAGATGAGAATACCTCCAATATGATCATGATGGTATTATGGACATCTCATTATATATAGGGAGTAGAGGAACCTCTTTTCAAGTGCACACATAGTCCATATGATGAAAACCCTATAGACAATACCTTTTTCCAAGTCTATTTTAGGTTTTTATGCTTTTGGGAGGTCAAATGGCATGATAAAGTGAAAATATTTGGTACAAAAAATATTTGAAACTTTATTAATCTCCTAAAACTTTTATTTTTTATGATTAAATTGGGGAAGTACCCTCTATTTTATCTCAGATAGAGGGTACTTCCCCTTAGGCATAAACTAGCAAGTTTGAGAAGGAAGATAGAGGGATGCCCCAAGAGATGTTTTAAAATTTATATGAGGTTTGGAAATTTTTATGAAATATAATAAAACATTAATAACCAATCACATAAGGATGGAACTAAATAGGGTGATCTAAACCTTAAGGTTGCAATCAAGTCTAGTTGGGCAGGGTTTTTGCCTAGTGCCCAAAGGAAAGGTCATTTTCATTTCTAGTTGTAGGTGAGATTTATAACCTATTACACATGTTTAATGGATGAATTAAGAGGTTTTAAATATTTTTTAGAGCATGATAAACCACAAGAAAGACATTTTTAACTCAAAATCACATCAAGCCTATGCAAAAGTAGGGGAAGAACCCAAGAGATAAAATAGAAGAGGTCATAACTATATGATCTTGGTACATGGGAGCTTAAGCACTTGGGAAAAGTTGACAAGGGTCATGAGCTTTATTATCATGAAAATTTATTGAAACTCTAATGTCCCATTTTTATGAGTAATGGCTAAGAGGGTAAAATAGGTCTAAGCCCTTGCTAAACCCTTAGAATGACTTGATGAAGGAAATGGAGATGGAAACATACTATAATGGAATATATTGACCATGAAAGTGATTTGAGGTTGTAGAAGACTTAGTCAGTCTCCATACCATCAATATTGGCTATACAAAATTGTATGGTTGGTGTTTTTATGTGGTTTGTAGGTTATATGAGGTTTAACGAGATGATTTTTTTTTGGGAGGAATATATAGACTTATTATAACTCCCCATGCCCATTTAATTTTCCATAAATACTCATAATTATTCAAACAATATCTCTCTTCTCAGCTAGTAAAAACTAGCATAGTGAACATGATAGTGAGAAGGGTGAAAACATCAACTGAGAGTATTTTTAAGGTATTCCTAATGCCTATAAGACATACAGGGTATTATAAAGTGTCATACACTCAATTTTATAGATTTTAATGTAAATATAAATCCAAATTTGAGACCAAGTGTGCAATGTGTGGGAAATTAGAGTTTCTTAAACTATAGATGGTGACAACTCATTTTGTGAAGATTATAGATGATAAAAAATAAAAAAAGTGTATGGATATTCATGTATAAAACCCTTCCCTCCAATTATAATCATAAAACCTATCCTTATTTTTTAGACATTCAAATAGGGACAAATCATGAAGGTAGTTTTTTGAGCCAGAATAAGAACTCCTACACCACATTTCAAGAGTTTCATGACTTGGGTTGACACTTGTGATTATTGAATTTCAATGATAAGTTTCACACTATATTCCCATTAATAATTAACTTAATTTATCATATTAACAATTTTCCTTGTGACCTTTTGACTTCTCTCTTATTCTCTCTCTCAAGTTCTATAAGAACTAGACATTTTAGAATTGGTAATTCATGTTCAACTTGAGTATGGTGAATCCTTGCTCATTTAAATACCATGTATCAATAAAGAATATGAATTTTTACTTATTACATGACTATTCATAGTGTGTTTTAATTGGATAATATATCTTTATTAAGTGATGACTCTTGTTTCCTTAGCATGTTGTCTCATTCTCTCACCTATTTATAGTTGGAAAGCTTCTTCTTGCAAGTCATGTGAGGTATTATAGGAAGTTTAAAGGTCGAGTGAGTTGTCCTATTAAACAGTGTCATTATATACCTCTTGTTTATTATTCCAATCCTAAACATTCATCCATAACCTCATAGTGAAATATTGATGTGAGAAGATGTAGATTAGAGAAGTGTATGTTTGGTTAGTCCCTTGTTCTCATGTGGAACATGTAGCTAGTTGGTAGTGATCAACCAATTTTGTTTGTCACATCCTTTAGGATAGTTTTATTTTAGTTTTCTCCCCCTTTTCCCTCATAATAATAAGTTTAGTAGTGATCCAAAGTGGTACATAAATGGAGCTATTATATCTAAAGTTTCACCTCATTTTTAGGCTCCCTCATAACTTAGAGGTGTTTCAATTGTGCCACTTGGATGAGGAGAGATGAGACATCTCCTCAAAGGTTTAAAATCCAAGTGACAATAGTTATTATGAAGTTTCATTTTCATTTAAATCATAGTCTCAACCTCTAGTTTGAAGATTTAGAACTTATGAGCCCCATATTTTGGGGTTCCAAAATTGCTTCAAAACTATAATCATTTATCTTTAAATAAGATCTAAGAATACATGAGTTATCATTTTCCATAAATGTTGAGAGGGGACAATAGGTATTTTAGAGCCTAATATAGAGATAAAATATGGCAACTAGCTATCAAAATGAGATCAAGTAGCCTATAGGTTTTCATCGATATAATGACTATATGAAAACCAAAAAATTAGATTGGTTTTAAATATAGACTAAATACCTATGCTAAAATGGAGTAGGGGTAGATATATATTCATTTAAAAATGTCTCATATATCAACATGGATATATCCTTAACAAATCAAGTACTTGCCAATGCTTGAAGTAGACATCAAGATAACTCTATCAGTATTAAAGATATAAAGATTTTGTCTTCACAAGCAATCTAAGTGGAAAATAGAATAAAGTTCAAAATAAAAAGATTTGGTGGTTAGAGATGTATTTGGATCATTTAGTGTTATTTTGATATTAAATATATTTTCTCTAATATACTTAGTCATGACTCATCATCTACAAAATAGACCCTTGTCTTCTATTAGATCTCTTAGCCAATGAGAAAAATTTGAAGACTATTTAGAGAAAATACAAGCTAATTTATCGATGAAAGATCAGTTTTGATTGGATTAAAAGGTGGTTGAGCATTCATTAAAATTGGAAGCTCATCAATTATTTTTATATAATGTGTTACCTATTCTCTCTTTCTTTTTCTCATATATCACCCCATTCTTTCTCATTTGTAAGTTCTCTCTTCAATTTTAGACTCTCACAAAGACTCTTTTATCTTGAAGGGCAAGGGACTCTTTGAGATATTATAAGATATTATCCTCTTGATTAGGCTAAAACTTATTAACAATTTGTAAGAACTACCTCTTGATGTAAACCATGCTTTCTTTACCTATTTCTTGCCTTAGATCTATGATGGGTGACTTGTGCATGATGGCATTGTGTGAAGGAGAATATTCATCATCCATTGTCCTCCTTTATGACCTCCTTTTGGGTATTTTCAAGATATTCTAGGTCTGGATTAGTGTTCTTTATACCATTAATGTAAGCACTCAGTAAGTCTTAGAACTCTTCTTTGTTTGCATTCTTTGCTTCCTGAATCTATTTTATGAAATACTTATGCAATTAGCTTGATTTTGAGGTTGTGTGAGATATAATTATCTTATATAAATATAGTATGGGTTAAATCTTATGGTATTTTCCCATATTTATTTAGTGCACCACCTTGTTAGATTTTATAGGAGCCTTTTCCCCCTTTTAACATTTTCCCCTATAGTAGCGTTAGTCTAGGTGATCCATCAAGAAGAATGTAAACTTCTCTAGAGGTTTATCCCTACCATAGGTTACCCATAGTCTCAGGTTTTCCCAATATTGTCACTAAGAGTGGAGGATCTTGAAGAACTCCACCACAAAGGTGTAATTCCATGTCAAAATAATTTATGGCATGCCTGATGGGACTTACTACATTATTCATTAGTGAAAAGTTTTGTTATTCTTTTCATCTAATCAGCCTTTAGAGGAAAGTGTTAAAACATTAGTGGTGACTTTGAGCATCTATTATCTAGTTTAAGTAACCTAACTAAGTGCTTAATCATCATAATATGGTGTGTACAATCAATCATCTTTTGATTAGTATGTTTATTCTCTACCTCAACATCACACTTATCATTCAAATAATGTTTATGTGTTTCCCCCAAGTGGACCTCAAATAGCTTATCATCCCTATCATGACCTTTGTACTCTTCCTACCCCTATTTTTTACCAAGGTTACCCTTCTTTAAATTTAAATTAGTCTTATAATTCCCCTTTTCAAGACCAGGCTTATCCTGTTACATCCTTGTTAGAAATCAAGAAAGTATTATCAATTTATATTGAGCTGATAAGGGAGATTGGTAGGGGTTTATAAGTGTATTTTATCATCCCTATTTATTTTATATAGAAGGCCAAGAGTGATCTTTAGTTGGTCAATAATAGATGTTTAGTTTGTGAGGGTGAACAATTTTCATCTTGTAAGAATGAGGACATAACAATGATGAGAAACATGATCTAGAATGCAGACAATGTGTTGATACCTTATCAAGACTATCAAAATCATTTATATTAGTCTTATGTGTCTTATCCCCTCTAAGAGACTCAATCTCAACCTTCAAGAGTTCCTAATCAAACCCCTAGTCAACCTTGTCAAAGTCCATCCTTGTAATAACATAGAAAGGAAATATTAGACCAAGGGATAGTAATCATGAAAATCAGTGAGGGGGATAAGCTTGGACAATAATTACCCATTCATGACATGGAGGGGATAAATTTATTCTTTCAAGATTTTCGGAATGTTTGGCCATGCATTGAAGAAGCTAACTATCCACAAGATGAGAATCGTGAATTAAAAGGGTGAATATTATCCATTGAAAAAGTGTTTGAGTAGTGGGAGAAAGATTATGTCAAACCTGAGCCAATAAATTTTCCATCTCCTACCCCTACACCCATTCTCATTAAATAACATGAAGCCATCCCATCATGGATCTTATCGAAAACTTTCAACCCTAGCTATGTCATGCCCTCACTTGTGATACCACCATCTCCTATAACCATTGAAAAGGAATAAAAAGTGTCTATTCCATACTCATTTTCATCATGAAAGTCAGTCCAAAAATTCATAAATAAGGAGGAGTTGCTACTTTAGGTAGTCTAAGAACTAATTTTAGTATAGGAGTTAATTGTGAAAAAAATGAATCAAGCAACCATAACTCAATTTGTTGAGATTTTTGTACAAGATTTTTGAGACTCTCTCTCCTTTCCTCAAGATCTAACAAAGATACCTTTGAAATCTTCTAGTTGAAAGGATACCCTCTTAATTTTCAAGCATGGTGAAATTATTCACCCTACCACCATATCCCTCTTGGAGAAAGATCCTATTTTATAAAGGATAAAGGAGGAACTTGTAGTCATAAGTGAGCCACAAGAGGATAATGCAAGTGTATATGATGAATAAATCATGATAGGCATCCCACTTCTTAGGGAAGAAAATGTTTTATCTTTAAAGTTTTAATATCTTGATGATAAGTAAGAATAAAAACATCATGAACCTATTATGAAGGTTAAGGAAAATTCAAGTGATTTAGAAGATTAATGGCAACATTTATGCTCAGATTTATTGAGTAAAATGGAGAACATTAATGTTGAAAATTCACTTGAAGAATACAATCTTCAAGCTAAAAATATAGTAGGCCTTGAATGGACTACTAAAGGTCCATTATACATAGTTTAAGAAGAAAATAAGAACTAGGTTCTTGAAGATGGTCCACTTTAATATGAGGTTTTAGTTGAGGATAACCCTTACATGTTGGAGCTAAAGGAAAGGAAATCATATCTTGAGAAAGATAGGTGTGATATTTATGACCTTAGATGGTCAAATCAACCCTCATTTGTATTTTAAGAACAAGATGAAATTCTGAGTGAGGTTTATGAAGGAGACATTTCAAGTTCTTAGGTGATGTAATTTGATAAACATACAAGTAAAAATCCTGAAGAGTTATGGTAGCAGTTCAATGCCATAACCAAAGAGTTTGAAGAGGCTAACAGACATGCCCATCCACAAAAGCATTATGATCATGATCCTCTAAGCATGATCATTCATAATATACACAAGGATAAGGTGGAAGTATATTGTCTTTTTGAAACATCAATTGAAACAAGTGAAGCTACTCCAAAGAGCATAAATAAATTCTTAATGAAAGGATTTCTCAAGAGTGATGAGTAACATCAATAAAGCGAGCCTACAGTCTAACATTAACCAATATGGGAAGACTTGGACTAGTATGTATACATTGGAGACATGTATTTCATTTCATCTATTGGAAAGCACATCAAGAGGATTGTCCATCATGATGCCTAGTTCACCAATTCTAGTACCTCTAAAGCAAGGTATTTTTCATCTTAGTTTGTTACAAGTGAATGATACTCAATTTTTTCCATTTTACCTAAGAGGGATGCCCTTGTAAATTTTTGTATAATATTTTATATATTAAAGTAGATTTCATGATTTTATCTAAGTGCCTATGTGAACATTTTTTTATTAGGTTAGTTGTGCTTGCTTTTTTAAGGTTAGTTTCCTTTATGTTCTATATTTCCCTTCCTAAGTGCACTGGGCATAGTTTTTTTTTTTAAATTTCCCTTTGGTCCTTTTTGTTTCAAGAGGATGTATTCTATAAATGGGTAGCTTTTCATCATTTCATGTTAGATAATAACAAAGTGAGGAGACTCCATGCCCAATGGATCATACAAGGTAACTAGTCTAGGTTATTAGACATAACATGCATGTTTCCCTATGAGTCAACAAATATGTTGGCCAAATTTGGCCCACATCTAAATATTCTACCTAGATAGGTTAGTTGAGTAGAGTTCCTGATTGACCAAATGATAAAATGGCATGAAATTAGGTATAGTATTTAGAAATTAAAAGGATTAGTAGGTTTTCATGGTGATCATGGCTTTTATGGACATAGAGTAGGTTTCACAAGTCTCATAAACTCATTTTGAGCCTTGAAAACTCTTGTAAAAGGATAAAAGAACTAGACCATCATGAACATGTCACACATAGATAAGAAAACTAGTTTACTTATGAATTTTATAAATACTGTCAAGAAACCTCTCAAGACAAAATATTTCATAGACATGATATTTTTCATGCCTCAAACATCCTTTATAAATTTCATGTCTTGATGAGTCATCCATATCAAGATATAAAGCTTCAAAGTTAGACTTACAAAATAAGATGTTTGAGGGGACATCAAGTTAAAGTTTGTAAAATATCCATTTAAACTAAAATGTCCCAAGGTTTGATGAAAATCTAACAAGTGTCCAAATATCAAGAGTTAAGATGAAGATCTAATGACAAACAAGTAATCTACGATGTTAGTGGGTTCTAAAGATATAATGGAGCATATTTGATCATGCATAAAAGATCAATAGTGAGTATTAAGTAAAAAATTTAGAATAAATGAGAGGCTTCCAAGTGGTAAGATATTAGGTACCTAAATAGAGATCTAATGGTACACATTGACTGGGCTAGTGGGCCCAAGCATATCTATAGTACATATTCATTTATACCAAATCAGATTAATGTAAAATGTTGAGTCAAAAGGTCAATGTATCTAGGAGACAAATGAGAAGGTGACAAGTGTCATGATCATGTTAAATTGATAGAATATATATGGCTCACATTCATTCATATAGAGGGAGATATAGGGTGTGTATGAGGTCATTAAGTCAAAGAGATGAAAACAAGATCCATAGGATGAATGGAGAGATGAAAAGTGGCACAAATTGAAGAGATTAGATCAAGATCAATGATTAGAATTAAAACTTGAAGCCAGGGACTTCAAGTGGAGGCCCAACATGTAACCTAGGTTGAACCAAAGCAATGTTTCAAAAGGCATATGTCACCATTAGAGCTCAGTAAAGAATATATCAAGAATATGAAATCATAGTCTGGATGGTTATGATGAATTCCAATCACCATTAAAACATAGTCTCAATCTCTAGTTTGAAGATTTAAAACTTATAGGGCCCATATTTTGGGGTTGTAGAATTATTTCATGATTATAATCATTTCTCTTTAAAGATAGTTTGTGCATACATGAGTTATTTATTTTCATAAATGCCTATAGTAAAAATTAGGTCTTTTAGGGCCTAATATAGAGATCAAATATGGAATCTCTCTATCTAAATGATATCAAATAGCTTATTGGTTTTCATCGATACAATGACTATATGAAAACCAATAAATTATATTGGTTTTCAATCCATAGTAAATATGTATGCTCAGATGAAGTAGGTGTAGATATATATTCATAGAGAAATGTCTCATCTACTGATATGTATATATCCTTGACAAATCAGGTACTTATCACCACTTGAATTAGACATGTAGATAGCTCTATCAAGATCAAATATATGAATATTGTCTTCACAAGCAAGCCAAGTGAAAGATAGTGTAAAGTTCAAAGCAGAGAGATCTAATGGTTAGAGAAGTAGTTGGAGTATTCACTATTGTTATGATCTAAAATATATTTTATCTAATAAACTTAGTCATGACTCATCATCTACAAAACAACCACTTGTCTTCTAGTGGATCTCACAGCCAATGAGAAAAACTTGAAGACTATTTGGAGAAAATGCAAGATAATTTTTTGATGAAGGATCAGTCTTGATTGGATTAAAAGGTGGTGGATCATTCATTAAAAGTGGTAGCTCATTGATTTTTCTCAGATAACATGTTTCCTCTTTTATCTTTCCATTTCTCCTATATCACCCCATTGTTTCTCATTTGTATGCTCTATCTTGGATTGGAGACTCTCACAAGGACTCTTTGATCTTGAAGAGTAGGGGACTCTTTGAGATATTTCAAGATATTCTCCTCTTAATTAGTCTAAACCCTATCAAAAATTTTTAATAAATACCTCTTAATTCAAATAAGACACTATTTACCTATCTATTGCCTTGGATCTATGTTGGGTGAGTTTTGCATGATGACATTGTGTGAAGGAGAATCTTTTTCATCCATTATCCTCCTTTTTGACCTCTTTTAGGGTGTTTTCAAGATATTATAGGTTTGGATTAGTGGTATTTATACCATTAATGTAATCTCTTAGTCTTATAACTCATCTTTATTTTAATTATTTGCTTCTTGAACCTATTTTATGAAATACTTATGCAATTAGCTTAATTTTAAGGTTATGTGAGATAGCATTGTCTTTTGTAGATCTAGTGTAGGTTCAAGCTCATGGGAGTTTCCAATTTTTATTTGGTGCATCACCTTGTTAGCTTTATTAAGAGCCATTTCCCCCTTTCTAACCCTTTTACTTGTAATAACATTAGTTTAGGTTATCCATCAAGAGGAAGATGACCTTCTCTAGAGGTTCAACCTAGCCATAGGTTACCCATACCCTAGGATTGTCCCAATATTGTGATTGAGAGTGGAGGATCCTAAATAAATCCCCCACAAGGGTGAAATTATATGTCAAAATAATATGTATTAGTTGATTATACCAAACCATTTCATTGGGGGTAATGGTTAAACGATGACCTAACAGTGATCTGGTTATTATGTGCCCACTCAGTGAATTCTATCAATATGAAAGCTAGTCCATTGTCATAAAATAAATAAATGAGGGTACCAAATCTAGTTGTGATGTATTCCTCCCAAAAAAAATCACATCTTGTGCTCTATAATTCTTTGTGGCTATGGCTTTAGTATATCTAGTGTAATAATATGTAGCAATGAGTAAAAAATTATGGCCTACTGAGCAATTTGGGTTAATGACACCAATGAAGTCTAAACCCATTAGGCAAATGGCCTTCCTTCAGTAATGGGTTATAAGGGAATTATTATGTGTACTTCTCTCTTAGCTAAATATTGGCATTCATGGCATATTATTACATGAATATAAGTATCCTTGAAAACTATTGGCCAATAGTATCCCATTCTTTAGATCTTATGGGATATGGTATTCCTAGATGGATGACCACTACCTATCTTCTAATGAAAGTTTTTTATAAGATCTTTAACTTCCTCTAGATACATAAACCTAAGATAAATTACTTCATAGTTTCCTTTATGGAGGACTCCCTTATTGATCATGTAAAGAGCATCTTTGAGCCCCAAAGCTCTCTTTCATTCTATGTTGAGATCTAGGGAACAAGTAACTATAAGTAAGTATCTTATTATATTATAAAACCATTCTCTTTTAGATACCTAAGATTCATATACCTCTTCAATAGTGATACATGGATGAGGCTTGATCATGAGTTAAATTTTGCCTTGACTTGAAATATCTTTTTAGGCTTGATTTTTATGTCAAACTCTTATAACATTGCCATCCACTTGCATCAACATTATCTAAATTCATTTTTTTATAAGGTGAGATTTACAATGGTATTAAGCATGATATAAATATTTTTATTCATCAATATGTAGTGTCAAAATTTCTTCACTACTTTGACAAGAGCAAAGATTATCAACTATGGAGTACCAGAGTTCTACATCTTTCAGATTTGTGATCGTGAATAAAATTAGATGCTCAATCTCATCCTTATTTTGTGTTATAACATCAGAAGTTTTATGCTATGAAGTGAATGAGTAAAAGTAGAAATACTTCATGAAATATAGACTAATTATTAGTGGGGCTTGATATATTGCATAGTTAATGTCTTGAAAAAACTTTTGAGCTTCAACTATTCATTCTATTTTGTCATCTTACTTGAAAATTACATTTAGAGGTTTAAAAATCTCCATAAATACTAAGATAAACTTCCTTATGAAGTTATTCTTCCCAAAGAATATTTGAGCTCCTTCTTGTTGTTTGGTGGCACAATATTTTAAATTCCTTGAATTCTATTTGGATCAATGATGATCCCATCCTTAGTGATGATTTTCCCTAAGATCTTTCCTTCAATAACTCAAAATATGCTCTTCTTTGGTTTAATGAGATACCAAACCTTTTTCATCTCTCAAATATTTACTTGAGGTGGCTTATGTGGTCATTCCTATTATTTGAAAACATAGTAAAATCATCTATGTAGATGATTATGCATTTTATTATTAATATTTTGAATGCATGATCTATAGATCTCTAAAAGTTGGATCCTAAATTTATTAAGCCAAATTTAATTCTCTTATATGCATAATTTCCCCACTTCATAGTAAACACATTCTTCATCTTATCCTTATATTGTGCCAATATTTGTTTATAGCCTAAAAATCCATCTAAGAAGGACATCATTTCTGAACCACTTCCTATTTGTATCACCTCATCCAAAGAAGGTAGGTGATAGTTGTCATTTTTATAAGCCTTATTAAAGTTCCTTAAATGAACACATAATCTAATCTCACCATTCTTCTTTCTAACTAGAACCAAATTGAACACCCAGGTGGAATGTCTGATTAGAAGACTAGTCTTGTACTTAATAACTTTTCCCTTTCTCTTTGAATGAAATGCTCCATAATATGATTGACTGGTATCTAAATTGACATTTTTAATGTATTGTGGTTTGGTTTTAGAGTAATTTAATGAGTAATGACTTGAGGGTAATAAACCTTCAAATTTTCATAAGTCCAAGAAATAACATTTTTGTACTGAGTGATTAAATCCTTCACTCATGTTTATTCTGAGGTAAAACTAAGGCTAATTTTAACTTAGTGTGGGCTATGTTCATCTCCTATATTTACCCTTTTGAAATCAAATTTGTTGACCTTAGGCTACCTAATTTTTGAGCTTGAGGATCTATGTTGAATGGTCTTTCTAAGCAAACTAGCCCAACTTGAAAATGATTCTCTTTGAGCTAGAGAATACCTTCTTTGTTTGATTTTTATTGACATAGATGATGAACTTATTTATCATAAATTATTCAGGAATAAAATTCCCCTAAATGATTTTAAAACTAAATAATCTACTGCTCATGATAAAAGACTTGGAAATTGTCTATATTATCAGAAACAGAGGGGCAAGGCACTAATTTGATAGAGAATTGTTTTACCTTAGATTATTGGAGAGGTTATAAGTTAGATGAAGTAATAGATATTTAATTTGAAACTTTATTCTACTATTTTGGAATGGCTACTATGTTGAAATCTTTAAATCTCTCAATCAGTTCCTAAGCTCTATGCTTGTATCTTCTCAAATAAGATAACTTGCATTGATATTTATTTATAGCCTAGTTAACCACTAACTCTAAGTCACCGAATGCTATCACTCACTTTACATTACTCTTGAGTGAAAATTATAATCCAAAAATTAAACCCTCATACTCATCCCTATTATTAGTGCATGGAAATTATAATCTATATGCTATCACTATTTTCTTTCCTTATGGATCAATCAACTCAATTCCTACACCTAATCCTTGCCTAAATTTAGCACCATTAAAGTATAAAGTTCATAATTGATTGGAAACTTTAGGTTATTAATTTTCTACTTGATTATACATAGTGAAACTATAAATACCAAGTCTAGGAGATTAATACTTTACCTCTTCATTATTAACATTATATGCTATAGTGGGATATTTCATCCTTGGTTCCTTATGAATCCATATTTGATTTACAATGCCTCTCCATAGTATCCAAATGTGAGAGAAGTCTATAGGAATATATACATTTAGAATTTTGGACTAGTCCCTACTTAGAAATAGTCCATATCCTTTAGGTATGTCCACTATGAGGATATCAATATTCATCTAGACATGTGGTTTATATGTTACTTAAATATGTTCGTTGGTCAATTTTCCAATTATTGGCACCAATATTTTATCCAATTATGAAATTATTCTCTTTTAAGGGCTTAGAGTTAGAAAAAGATTTTGAAATATTGAATTAGGCATAAAAGTTGAAGAGGCTCCAAAATTAACTAAGCAATTATGAATGTTCTTACTAAATGATCTGATAGTCAACAAGAAAGGTGGATTTTCTAGCTTGCTCTTATAGATGACATTGGTGTTATCATCTTTCACTTTATTTATAGATGATTTCGTTATTTCCATAGGGTTTTTTTCAAAATAGACTCCCACAACAACTCCTTTTATTTAGTGATCTAAGCTAACTCATAAAGAGTTATATTTGATTTGATCTTTTTCATGTCTTCAATGATGTTATAACCTCATTTGCTCAATTCTTCCTTATTCTAAATTTGAGCATTCCCTCTTAGGGGAAGTGGATTGTTGTAAGCTTAATGATTAGGTGGAATTATTGTGTTGTATGGAGGACTAGACATTGTGAATTATTGCTTATTCATTTTATTTTACCAAACTCTTTAGAACTACTCAAAAGCATGAACTTCATTAGTCTTATCTTCTGGTATGTTGTCATCTTCACTTAGAAAGAGAAACTTATGAGTCTCAAAGAACATGGTAGTGATTGAAGAGATAGGATATTAGTAGGATTATGGTGGATTATACATTTGGTCTTGTCCTACCACTTCTCTTTGAAAGATTTTGAATGCTACATAGAATTTCACATAGTCAAACTCACTATGATTAGAAGTATTATGAATTCTATACTAACTGGGTAGAGCTATCTCTACCATGTTTATCTTTGAAAGTTTGATAGGCTAATCCATGTTATTTATAGGACTATTTAATTGTATTTTATACCTCTATAATCTAGTATTTTAGTTACTAGTAGAGGGATTAGTGTTATCCATATTTCTTTGAATGCCTAGGAAGTCATTACTCAGCTTTTGGACCATGTTGTGAATAGAACCAAACTCTACCTTTATAGATTCAGTAATCTATAGAATAAAAGTAGAAGATGTGGATAATTATTGATTCTATTGGTAACCATTACCTTATGCATGATTATTCAAGAAGATATAATTCAATTGTGTTGCCTATGTGAGTGGAGTTTACATGTAGAGCTAGTTTTGATTAAATGTAGGAAGGTTTTGCTTCACATGGAGAATTGGGTTCAATGCTAGGAATCCATTATTGATGTTAGGTATGTCAGGCACCTAGGGATTAAGCTAATTATCAATGTTGATAGACTCTTCATATGCCAATTCTAAGTTGTTGACAATAGCTACCCTCCTTAGGAAAATGGTAGTGATTGGGTCTAGATTGTTATTATACATCTCTAATGCTAATTTGGCTTCTAGTGTATGCCTTAGGCATAACCACATGTACATATTTTTAAACCTTTCATTAAAATTTTAGATTGCTTCATTATGTGCCCTCTTCATGCTAATGAAGTGTTGATATATCAAACTAAGATTGGTGACCTATCTAAATTATGCAAGAAAAGTTTATTGACATACATCCCAAGGAATGATGCAATTTTCCATTAGATTCAAATATAAATAATAATTAACATCAACTAGTGTAAAAGGGAACAACCTACATGTAAAATATTCATTTATTACATTCGTTAATCTCAAATAAAATTTAAATGATTTAATATGTTCCTCTATTATCCTTGTTATTGAAGGAGAAAAAGATGGTATGTACTTTTTAGGATTCCTCGATAAATAATACATGTCTCTTGGGATGGAAATAATAAATACAACTAACTAAGGTGGTTGAGCCATTAGATGATTAACAAGTAAAGGGTTCCTTACTAGAGGTGGGAGTCCTAGGTCTGTTAGGGATAGTTGGTATAATTCAAGGTCTCCTATGATTTGTCAAGGGTGAGACTAAAAGACTAGCCTAGGAATTAGATCTAGTCACTCTCCTAGGTGACTCTCATGAACTCTATGTAGAAACTAACCTCTTGTATTGAAGTTATTTTCCCTCCTTATATCACCATAAATATTATGTTTATGAGTGTTTTGACCACAAAAATATCATAACAAGGTAACCTCTAACATTTTAGGATCTCAAACGAGGTGAACTCCACTCTAGGTCATGAATTACATGTATGCGGTCTTAACAACCTATTGATGGAATACATGGTAGGGCATGTAGGTTGTTAACAAGGTTTTTGGATGAAGGGGTGGTTTATTAATAATAAAATACAAATGTATATGATATGGATGGCTTATTGGTCTCTAATCTAAAGTTGGTATATCTCAAAACAAAATCAAAAGGAGGGAATGGTAAGGCAGAAAATAAGGCTCTATGGTCTTCAAGAATCACTTCACTAGATAATTCCTAGGTAGATAAGTTGTTTTTAAAACCTATGAATATTGATATCATCTATTTCAAACATAGTCAGACATGGCTAAGAAGTCTAAGGGGATACTGATATAAGAAACTCAAGGGCTTTAGTTAAAGGTTTCTATTTTTAGGGTAGCTATTACACACTCTTAATTAGGATATTATGGCTTAGTCTTAGTGAGGTATCTAAGGTAGTTGTTTCACACATTAAAAACTATATCAAAATAAATTACTTCTATACACTTAGAATTATAAATTAATCAACGTAATTATCCTAACTAGTGTAATTTTACCAATCATTCAATAGTTGTTACACATCTAAGACTAATATGTTAATCAAGAAAATAAATAACCCATTCAAAAATTTAACACACTAAGGATTATTGAATAATACAACCAAATAAATAAAATATAATTACACACATAATGGAAATAAAATATGTAAACACATGAGTGGACAATCAAAATTGTTTTGTGCCTATATATTGAAATTTCTTTGAAAAATCTAAATTATGGTTTACAATTAATTAAAACAACTTGGGGAAGAGTCATCCATCATCCATATTTATGAAAAATTCATTATATGTGATATTTATAAATTAAGTTATAATTGTGTTCAAATCCATATAGAGTTTACTTACATTTTTTAAATAGTCTACAATAGCCTTTACAAAAAACCATAGATAGTGTGCATGTTTACACAAAGAAAAAAGATAACTTTACAATAATAGCTCAAACTACAAGAAAACTAAAAATGTATAAAATTTATATATATGAACCATTACAAAATTTACATGAAAAAAATCTTAGGATTTCAAGGTTGCATTATCTGAATAGTTGTATGGACCTTGGTTGGTGTTGTGGCTGAGGTAATAGACATGGAAATTGTTGATGTCAATGTGGCACTAAAAGTAAAAACTTGAGATTGATTCTTGTTTTGTTTAATCTCTAGGTAAAACTTATGAGAATAATCATGCTACTGTTAAATGATGTCTAATTTTAGTAGAGGTGGTCTATGTATTCTACCAACTTGGCCGAAGAGCTTTGCGCGTTCTATTTTCATTGCCTAGAAGTTCTTGAGAATTTTCACATCAGTGACCTTCTTCTTGGTGAAGCTTAATTCATACTTTATGTCCTATTGGTATCCCATGTAGACTTTGTTTAAATTTATTCATGGCCTCCTATATTAGTTGATCAAAATTGATCTTACTAATCAATTTCCTTATGGCATCCTTGACTTTGGATTACTTCAATTCATTCAAAATTGGAAGAATAAGAGCTTCATGCTCTTGATACTTGAGGAGTAAAGCCCCAAATTATGTCAAGCATTCCCAAGCTTCCTCTATTTTGATTACTACCAAGTTGATTTCATTGGATTCCTCCAATGGTATCGTGAGGTATAAGTGGTTATAATCCTTATTACATGTATAGACAATCAACATCTTCAATTTATTACCATCACTTTTCAAAGAATTAAATAATTAATTAGTTTTATTAATGTATGGGTCTTATTCAACCCATATTAATTCCAATAATTAAAATTAATTATAACATTTGGAGGTTACTTCTTGAACCTCAACCTCAGTGTTAGATGGTATATGAACAGTCTTAGATTATTCCTTCAACTATTCTAGTTCTACCTCTAACTCTTGTCTATCCATATTTGTAGCTTCATGGATATCCACCATGGCATAATTTTGAGCCTTATCCAAAGATATAAAATATTCAACATATGGGGACTACTTGAGCTTCTTGTTTTGACTATTAATGAGGGAGAAGACCTTTTGTCTCTCCTTAAAGATCAACTCTCTTCCTAGATCATCATCTAACTTCCTCTTCTTCACCTTATGAATTATTCTAAATGGTTTTTCAAATAATGTGGTGGTAGAGGGGAGCTTCATGATCATAAATCTAGGCATGTGTGGGTTCTTGCTCCTTGAATCCATGGCCCAGGGAGGAATTATCATCTGATAACATATACTTCTTATGAGATTAGAACTACAACCTCTTCTTTAGCCTCCTATGCTCTTACTGATTCTTGGATTCTTGACAATAGTGTTAATTAATAAGGGCTAGATGATTTTAGTCCAATCCAATCTTCTAAACTCAGTGAGTGGATGGATTGTGACTATTAGTGTCTTTATCTTCTTTCCTTTGCTTGAACTTGTCATAATGGTATCTTTATATGGAGTGGTGGATATCATGGGAAGGGTGATTTGGGTGGATCAAACATGGAGTTATGGGGTGGCCATGGTTATCTCTATCTTTTTGGATGCCCAATTATTTTTCATTCATATACTAATGGTAGTGCTAGAAGGAACATTGGAAGTAGCCATGATGGAAGTGAATATAATGGAGGTGGAAAGTGGATCAATGGTAGTGGTAGAAGTAATGGTAGAATAACCATCCTTATCAACCTTTGGGGTGAGTAATGGGAAATATATAAAAGAAGTAGTGGAAAATGGATCATTGGTGGTGGTAGTAGGAACTTCCACCTTAAGATTTCTTAAGATAGAATAAATAGAAATAGTACCAAACATAGGAAAAAAAGAAGAAGATAAAAAAGTGGTCTTAATAGACTGGGTACTTGGGATATCTCCCATAGCTAGTTCTTTACCTTTGTCTACTTCAAATCTTAAGGCCTTAGCTTTTTCCAATTCTATTTCTTCATTATAATCCTCTTCTTATTCTTCCAAGTCAACTATTTCCCACTCTACCACCTCTACTATTGGAAATATTGTCATTGATGTCAAAGGTCTAACATTGGTGATAAAGGCCCATTGCATTTAATGATTTTTATAATATTCATATCTTGTATAATGTGTGTTAATACTTATTTAATATTAATTAACATATTTTTGGTTACATATAAGTCAAAAGAGGACCCATGGATAAGTCAAAGAGTCATGGGGTAAAGATAAAAGAGGAATGGGATGCATTTTCTCATGAAGACTCATCTTGAGGAATTTCAAGAGTCACCATGTGAAGACAAAAATGGGTATGGTGCATTTTTACATGATGGGACACTTTGAGGAGCATTAAAGTTCACCAAGATAAATAAAAAATAGGAAAGGATGCATTTTCTTATGAAGGGTCACCATGTGAATTTTCAAATGCAAGGATATGAAGGGTCATGTAAGTTTGGCACCATTTTTCATAAGGATTGAAGGGTCACAAAGGGTGAATTCCAAAGTTCATTTGGAAAGATATAAATAAATCTTTGAGAATCCATTTTTTATATGCAATAGAGTGCATGGTTTGTAGTTCTTTATAAGAGAGAAAAGCATGAGATATTATAGAGTTCTATCATTTGTTGAGTAAGAAACATTGAGAGATAGTTGTTTTTTATACATAAGAGGGGTTAGTGCTAATGTGGATTAGTGATCAAAAATATTTGAAAAGGGTTGGTGCTCTTGTGGGTTAGTGTTCACAAATCTTTGTAAGGGTTTGGTGCTCATATGGGTTGGTTCTGACAAATAGTTGTTGTGTGGGTGCTTGACATATGGGTTGGTACTCTTACAAGTTGGTGCTTGAAAACTTTGTAATTTGAGTTGGTGATCATTCATATACTTGAGATTATTCTCCATGGTTTTTACCACTTTGGGTTTCTATGTAAAAATTTGCTCTCTCTCTCTCTCTCTCTCTCTCTCTCACACACACACACACACACACACACACACACACACACACACACACACACACACACACACACACACACACACACACACACACATGTGGTGCATGTTTCTGTTTTAGTTTTATGGCATATCTTGAATGTGTGATTAAGTGATTAAAGAAAATAAATAAGATTAAGTAACAGATATATAATATAATGATTCACACCCCCTCCTCTTAGTAAATTTTGTACTTAACAATTGGTATCAAAGTAGTTTCTTTTTTAAAAAAATTACAGCTTGAAGGTAGATCAGGGAAAGCATGACGGTTAGATCACATGAAGGTTTTTATAAAAATAAGGAACCTTTGTTTGATTGTATAAATTATACTTTTGGGAGCATAAGGATGAGGACTTAATTTATGGCACTTAGATTCAACATTTGGAAATTAGTGGTGGACTAATATGAAGAGCCATAAATACTTGTAACTACTCTAGTGAAAAAGAAGGCAAGCGAAAATAATTCTAAAGCTTTAAATTATATTTTATGTGATTTATGTGAATTAATTTTTTTTCAAGTTATGAAATGTAAATCTACTCATGAAACTTGGGTGAAACTTGAAAATATTTACAAAGGTGATGGAAAGGTTCAACAAGCTAAGCTTCAGACTTTTAAAAGATATTTTGAGAGTTTGAAGATGGAAAAGTAAAAAAATATAGAAAGTTACCTATTGTGGGTTGATCAAATAGTTAATCAAATTCTAGGTCTTGGAGAAAAGTTATAAGAATAAATTGTGGTATATAAAGTTTTGAGATCTCTACCATTGAGATATGATGCAAAAGGTTTGGCAATTGAAGAGATGAAGAATTTAGTCAAGTTAAAGATGGATGAGCTACATGGTATTCTTACAACATATGAGATGTGTAATAAAAAAGAGAAGCCCTAAAAGAGAGATGCTAATTTCAAGACATCAAAGAAGAGAAGGCTAATATTTAAGAATCAAGTGATAGTTCTAGCAATGATGAAGATGCCAATGTAGCTCTATTCATTTCCAAGCCAAAAAAAGAAATAGGTAAATATCAAAGAAAATTATCTTTTAAATATTTTAATTATGGAAATATTAGACATTTTTCAACTAAGTGCCCAAATAAGGGTAATGGTGACAATGAATAAGGAAAGTCTACATACAAGAAGAATTTAAAATGAAAATTCAAGAAGGGATCTTAGATCAACTAATGATAGTGGAGTCAGTCATTTAGAAGAAAAAGAGATTCTATTCATGGACATACATGAAGATGCCTTTGTAAGCAAAATTATAGATGATCAAGAAGACGGATAAGATGAATCCAAAGTGAATATGGAAGGAGAAATAATTTGTGCTTTATAAGAGGTAAAATATCTTGAGAAGAAGAATTAAAGATTAAAGATCCAAATTGAGAAAAATGAAAAGGATTCTAAGCAAAAAATTGAAGATCTACAAGCACACTTTGTAAAATCTAAGGAGAATGAAAAATATCTAACAGTAGAGTTGTAAAAAGTAAGTGAAGAATGTGAAAGGTATGTTTTTGAAATTGATTCTTTAGAAAAAGATCTTGAGAAAACAAATAAAGTAATCAATGATAGAGCAACCAATGATTCAAAATTTGAGAATAACACTAATATGTTGAATAAGATATTAGAAAGTCAAAGATCAATGTCAGATAAGATATGTATCAGATTTAAAAAAGAGAAAGGGGAGGCCACTAATTTCATAGACAAGGTTAACACAGAAAAAGGAAAGAGCTACGTTGAATCTCTTAAAAAAGAGGAAATAAAAGGGAAGAAGTTAATAATATAGAGGACATCTCAAATAAGGAAGGCTAGAAGGGATAGAGCTATAAAAGGCAATCAGGTTAGAAATACACAAATAGGTCATATTTTTATGGTTACTATTTTTATTATAATGGATATGGTCATAAGAAAATAGAATGCCAAAAAAGGGCTAACAATTTCAAAAATAAGGAGAAGGAAACTCATGCAGAGTCAAGTAGAAGCCACAACTTTTTTACTCCTCTATCAAGCTTTAATGAAGAGGCCATAATATGTTACAAGTGCAACAAGTTTGGAAACATAGCCTAGTACTATATAAGTGTGTTTGATTCAGTCAATAAGGACCAAAGTTTCAAGGCTCCATTCATCAAGAAGAAAGTTCACCTAGGTTCATGGAAGAAGAAATAACCTAAAAAAATTATGTTAGTACATACAACTTTGCATGCAAGAAATGAAGAAAAGCCATGGTTCATTGATAGTTGATGTTTGAGTCACATGAAAAGAGATAAGAGAAATAATATAAAGAAGATGCTACTACCATTATAGTGGATGTCTGAGGCCAAGCATACCTTAAATAAGATTGATGGTGGCATAATGAAATTTAGAGATAATACGACTAGTAGAATTGCCAAAAAAGGTACACTAAGTTTGGATAATGGTAGAACTAAAACTAAAAGTGTTTTTTATGTAGAAATTATTAAGCATAATATTTTGAGTGTAATTCAAATGTGTGATTAGGGGCACACAATAAATTTTTATATAGAAGGTTTTGAAATTAGGAGAAAAGATTTAGATGTGTTGGTTGTAGGTGTTCATAGAATAGGTAATAATTTGTATATGTTATTAGACATCAAAGGTCAAAGATGATATTTAAGTTATATTGAAGAAAGTTGGCTATGACATAAGAGAATGGGATATGTAAATTTTAAAAATCTTGTCAACATTAGCAAGAAGCAAGCAATCAAAAATATTCTATAGATTATAAAACCATCTTACACACTTTGTGAACCTTATTAGCATGGGAAGTAGGCTAGAAGGTGGTTCAAAACAAAAGATTACTTGACCACTAAGATGTTAGAACTTGTTCATAATGATTTGTGTGGGCCTATGAGAACTTAAAGTAATCAAGGTGAGAAATATTTCATGTTGCTTATTGATAATTTTTAATGTTTGACTTGGGTAATGTTTTTAAAGAAAAAATAGAAGATTTTAGACATTTCAAAGCATTCAAAGCATTAGTTAAGAATGAAAATAATTTGAAGATTAAATTCCAAAAATCATATCGAGGATAATTCATGTTAGATCAATTTATTGAGTTTCATGATGACCATAGAATAACTTGACATTATTCAATAGCTAGAACTCCATAACAAAATCAAGTAGTTAAATAGATAAATAGAATAGTTCAAGAGATGGCAAGGATAATGCTAAATGAATCCAAGATACCAGATAAATATTGAAGAGAGGTAGTTTTTATAGTAGTGCATATTCATTATAGAGAATTATTGAGAGTCAACAGTGATAAGACTCTGTATGAGCTATGGAAAAACAAACTAGCAACAATTGATTATTTTAGAGTTTCTGGTAGTAGATGCTTCATAAAAAGAACTGATGAAAAATTTAGTAAGTTTTATTCTAGAGTAGATGAAGGTACATTTCTTGGTTATTATTGTAAAATTAAATGTTATAAATGTTATAACAAAAGAATCAAGATAATAGTTGAAAGTGTAAGTGTCAGGATAGAAGAAGAAGGAACACGAATAATCAATGATCCAATAGACATTCCTAAAATCATTGAAGAGGAAGATTTTGAAGAATCAGATGAAGACGAGAAGAAGGAGAAAAAGGAAACCAAAACCCCATCCAAATATGTCCATGGAAATCATTATGAAAGTAACATCATTAGAGACATAAATGAAGGACTTCACACTAAAAGATTGATGGTAAGTGAATATGATCAAGTTAATTTCTCTTTTTCATCCAAAATTTAGACTAAAACTTTTTTAGAAGCTAGACATGATAAGCATTGGGTTAAGGTAATGGATGAAGAATTAAATCAGATAAAAAAGAATGATACTTGGGAATTAGTGCCTAGACTAAAAGATCACAATGTGATAGGAACAAAATTGGTTTACAAAAATAAGTTGAATGAAAAAGAAGTGACCAAGAATATATCAAGATTAGTATGTAAAGGATATGCTCAGATTGAGGGAATATATTTTGAAGAAACTTTTTCACTAATGGCAAGGCTAGAAGCTATTAGAATGTTTCTTGTATATGCAGTGTTTAAAAATTTCAAAGTGTTTTAGATGGATGTCAAATCTGCCTTCCTAAATGGGAATCTAGAAGAAGAGGTCTACATTGACTAGCCTAAGGGATTTATTCTCTCAAATATTAGTAGCCATGTATGCAGATTGAAGAAAGCATTGTATGGATTGAAACAAGCTCCCAGAGCTTGGTATGTAAGACTTGATAAGTACCTACAAGATAAACGTTACAAGAGAGGATTTGCTGATAGTAATCTCTACATCAAAATAGAAGGTGAGAATCAATTGATTATTGTGGTATATGTTGATGACATCATTTTTGGAGTAAAAATTGAAAAGATGACAAAATAATTTTCTAATAATATGCAAAATAATTTGAGATGTATATGCTTGGAGAATTGTCATTTTTATTAGGCTTACAAATATTTTAGTTAGATAAAGGAATTTTCATATCTCAAAGTAAATATGCCAATGAAATGTTGAATAAATTTGGTTTTAAGGATTATTCACTAGTTGGCACACCAAAGAATATAGTAAATAAGGTGAGCAAGGATGAAGATTCACTTATTGTAGATCAATATTTGTATATATCTATGATTGGTAGTCTTTTATATTTGATAGCATCAAGGCTAGACATCATACATGCAGTAGGCATGGTTGCAAGATATCAGTCAGCTCTAAAAGATAGTCATGTTCAACTAGTAAAGAGAATATTCATATATATCAAGGGGATATTGGATTATGGATTGTGGTATCCCATGGGTAGATATTTCACTTTGGTTGCTTATACAAACTCAGATTGGGTAGGTTGCTTGGATGATAGAAATAATAAAATTGGAGGAGCTTTCTTTCTTAGTGATAGCTTAGTATCATGGCTAAGTAAAAAGTAGAATTAAGTATCACTTTTTATAGTTGAAGTAGAATATATTACAGTGGTATTATGCTATACTAAAGTGATTTGGATGGAGAAAACTTTGTAATATATCAAGGTAAAATATGATGAAGCTATTTATATTTTTTGTGACAATACAAGTGATATTAATATTCAGAAGAATCTAGTGATGCATTCAAGAATAAAGCATATTCCCATTAGATATCAGTTCTTGAGAGACTAAGTTATAGACCAATAGGTTAAGATGGAATATATCAGTACTATAGAGTATATTGTAAATATTATCACAAAGGCACTACCAAAATATACATTTGAGTATCTATAGGAGAAGTTGCGATTAATTTATTTTACTTCTTACCATTGAGGATCAGCATTAGTTAAGGGAGAGCTAAGTGTTAGCTCCATAATAGGCCCTTTGACATTGATGTCAATAGGGGAGAAGAACAAAAATAGGTATAGGTATAGGTGTAAAAATAGGTTCAGAACAAGTATAAAGAATAGGTATAGGTTACTATAGTAAGGGGGAGATATTCTACATTTTTGAGATGGTAGTATGTGTATGTTTCAAGATGTGGTCATTTCAATTTGAGGCTACCACTAATGACAAAGGGGGAGTTTTTTAGAAATATTTTCATTGATGTCAAAGGTTTAACATTGGTGATAAAGTCTCCATTGCATTTTATGATGTTTTTAATATTCATATCTTAGCTAATGTTTGTTAATATTTATTTAATATTAAAAAAAATATTTTTGGTTGCATATAAGTCAAAAGAGGGCCCATGGAGAAGTGAAAGATTCATGGGGTAAATAAAAAATAGGAATGGGATGAATTTTCTCATGAAGATGCATCTTAAGGAATTATAAGAGTCACCATGTGAAGACAAAAAAAGGTATGGTGCATTTTTCCATGAAGAGACACTTTGAAGAATACAAAAAGTCACCAAGATAAAGACACAAGAGGAAAGGATGAATTTGATTATGAAGGGTCACCATGTGAATTTAAAAAGGCAAGGATATAGAGGGTAATTCAATTTTGGCACCATTTTCCATGAGGATTGAAGGGTCACAAAGGGTGAATACCAAAGGTCATTTGGAAAGCTATAAGTAAAGGATTGAGAAGCCATTTTTTATATGTAAGAGAGTGCATGATTTGTATTTGTTTTAGAGGAGAGAAAAGAAGGAGATATTGTAGAGTTCTATCATTTGTTGAGTAAGCAACATTGAGAGATAGTTGTGTTTTATACATAGGAGGGGTTGGTGCTTCTGTGGGTCAGTGCTCCCAAATCTTTGCAAGGGGTTGGTACTCACTAATAGTTGTTGTGTTGGTGCTCAATATAGGGGTTAGTGCTCCTACAAGTTGGTGCTCATAAAATTTGGTGCTTGTAAACTTTATAATTTGAGTTGTGCTCATTCATACACTTGAGATTGTTCTCCATGGTTTTTCCCACTTAGGGTTTTCACATAAAAATTTGGTGTCTCTTTCTCTCTTGTGTGGTGCATTTTATTATTTAAGTTTTATGGCATATCTTGAATGTGTGATTAAGTGATTATAGAAAAGATATAAAATTAAGTAAAAAATATATAATATATTGATTCACCACCTCCCTCTTAGTATATTCAATGATTAACATCTACTTATTGGGGTGATGTAGGTAAACATTGAGAGTTTTCCACTATATGATTACTTGTGGGAGTCTTAGGCTTCCTTGTATATAAAATGGTGGTCTTTGGATATGAGGAGGAGCCCTACTAGACTGATACAACTACTTCATTTGTTTCTACCCTTACAAATATAGAATCTTATGGCTGGGCAATAGCTATATGCATTTTAATGGTGTTAGATACTGGTTCTTCTTCATTAGAATATAAATTGATGGGGTGTATTATTTTTGCTCCACTGGGGTCAGGTTTAGTTACCCTAGGTTCTTACTTAATATCATTTAAATTTAGAGGGATTCCTTATGATGAGGATCCTACTTGGTCATTTTATTTCTCTATGGACTATCTCTTCTAATATTTTTAATGTGTCTACCCTTGAAAGAGTGACTTTCTACTATCCAATTCCCTCACATATATTTTAGGCTCATATTGGATCATCCTTTGATGATCCTCCTTTAATCCAACAATTACTTATCTCTTAAAAACATCCTCATCATTTTGTACTTTCATGAATAATAAGTCATAAAGGTAATGTGAATGGATGTAAGGGATATTTAAGCCCTAAATATGCTTTTGGATGGTTCAATGGGGATCCCAATCCCTATGTAGAAGATTAATGAAGTTATAGCTCTTCCTCTTACCACTAACCTCTCCAAAGTTTTTTATCATTGTTTATGTCATTTGACCAATAACTATGTGGTGGCCAAAGAATGATCTTTTCTTCATCATAGATATGTCCTCTTTTATATGCCACCACTATTGGAAATCAATTTCTTACTCAACTAACTTGTCAGGAACATACATTGGGAGGTATAGGGGATGAACATTATTTCCTTAGATAATTATGATAGTGAAATCTAGATAAGGGAATAGTCCCCTTTTGTAAAAAGTGTCTTCATAATGTTATATCTAATCCATAGCATTGGTGAACCATGGATAACAAATTAAGGATAGACATCCTTGACAATCTTCACCATATTATTCATGGAATCATAGATGTTCATGAATTGAAAAAGATCACAAATCCTTTTTTTGATACAATCAGTGGTTGAGCTCCATAACTCACTGAGAACTTTATAGATAGTACCCATAATAACATCCAACAAATATGACATCATGTAAAAATGGCTAGCAAGAGTGGAATTCTTATCCTTGGAGATGAACTACTCTCTTAAATGAAAACAAATGATCTCCCCCAATTTGAATTTGGTGTCAGTACTTACCATCATGTGTAGCAATGACACATAGTCAAAATGGAGAAAATGAATGTTAGGCATACCATAAAGTCTATTCATTAGTGCCACACTTATCCACACCCCCATATTAAAATTGTTTATGGGAGTGGGACCTTTAGGATTATTCCCTTTAAATGTAATTATCTCATTGTGGGGAAGCCATGAAGATACAACCTTCTCAATTGTATTTTATTGATTCTATTGCACTAGTTTATGCTTGTCAAAGTAATCATTAGGTGCTGATAATGACAAATATATTTGGAAATTATCTCCCAAAATTCATGCTATAATTGTTTGATTGCCAATATGATACAAAAAAACATCTTTTATGACCTTATCTATGAATAACAAGTCATGAAGGAGGTCAATGCATGGCATCACCTCAAGATTGGGAACATCAAAGAGCAATCCTTGTCTCTTTATTAATAAAAAATCCTTGATAAAAAGTCACTTGAAGGGAGAGATGTTTCTATCCTATGAAAATTTATCCATAGAGTCAACAATGTCCCATACTTCTAAATAATTGTTTTACCTCTTGTCGAGTATGGTAACATCAAAGACTATGTCCATAAATTTTATCAAATCTTTAATTGAGTAGGGTGATAGTGGAAATACTCCCCTGAATGGCTTGGATGAAGATTCCATTGTTCTATATGTATAATTTTCTAGGTTCACAATCTTCTTCTATGTGTCTTTCATGTTTTATGAATAATTCATGCTTTGGCTAGTCACTAGTTTTACACATAATATTCTCTCAAGTAGCATCTAGGGCTTTTATTGTGTAGTATAGTAGTAGCCTTTGAGCACAAGTTCATTTATGATAAATTAAGGATTAAATGGTTTTAGATCATTTATATACATTTTTTTATTGAATACCAGTTCATGTATAAAATTCCCAATGTTCACCTATTTTATATTTTCTACATAGTTTAAAATTCATTAGCTCTATTTGGTAGGTGACCTTAGTAAACTAATAGGAAGTGTTTTGGCTTTATTTAAATAAATAATGTGATTAGTTTTGGCATTAAATAATTGTATATTTAGGTTTTCTGTTGGGACTAGCCTTTACAAAAGAGCCACAATAAAAAACTTGAAGACCTAGTTCCCATCAGATAAAATATATGAAAAAAGTCCACAACATATGTATAAAGATTTAAGGTCTATCAAAAAAATGTCCATGGAAAAATTATCGAATGACAAAGAGTCGATTATAAAAAATTTTTGGACAAAAATTCCTAAGAACTAAAACTTCTTATAAAGATATGTCATTTTCAAGATAATTGTTTTGGTCAAAATGTTTGATGCAAAAATACCCCGAAGACCAAATCTATTTAGAACAAAAATTTTGAAGACAAAAAAGTCCAAATGAAAAAATATATTGAATGAAAAAGTGTGGATAAAAAAGTTCCAAAGAAATTTCCAAACAAAAAATCTGAAACAAAAAACCTGAAACAAAAAACATAGAAACCAAAATTGTCAGATAAAGTGCCTGAATAAAAGGTCTAATTAATTCTGAATGATTTTCTAGAATAAACTAAGTTCCAAAAACTTGTATAGTTAACAAAATTCTAAAAAAGGCATTGATATAGTTATCTCATGAAATTTGAAATATCATGATAAAATAATAAATTCCTCTAAGTATGAATACTAAGAATCAATCTATTCAAGAATTTACGCTAGAAGATAGGAAAAAGGCTCAACAAAAATGGCTAAAATCTAAAAATAGGGGGTCCCCATTTCTTCTTGAAGAAAAGGGAGATGTTGGGTAAAACACATTGGTTTAATATTGGAAATATTCATTGATGTTTTTGGTGTTAGGTTCAAACTATTTCATTAGAAAGTATTGACACTTAGCTTGTTCGAGCATAATTTAATTTTTTGGGAGCAAAATTTTGAACCTTATATTGGATTGAAGTTGTTAAGGCCATTATGAAAATTTTTAACAAGTTTTCATTAGTCATGTTGTGATCAGATTTATGATCTAAATATTTCCATCATTTGATAAAATCATGAGCTAATTCGGTAGGAGATTGCTTAGCATTAATGAAATTATTAAGACAATTTTTAAGAAGATTGTTATGTTGGAATTATTTAACTAAAGGATTGACTAAATATTTAAGTTACCATATAAAATGTTTGAGAATTTTGAAATAACATTATAATACATTATTGATGAAGTTTTTAACTATAAGTTTAGTTGTGGTGGAGGTATTAGTTTGGATCCACTCTGAATGAAGATTATTGAATGTCTGGAGAAAAGATGTAGGATATTTAGTCCCATCATATTTAATAGTTGGGGATATATTATCAATATTAAAATATAAAATGAAATGGGATAAATGTTAATTCTAAATTTGTTGAAGAATCTTATTATTCATGATAGGTTGGGGAATAACATTTATTGGAACATATTTAAGAGGGGGGGGGATAAAAATTTTATTATTTTGGGGAAGGGGAATGATAGATTGATTAGCCATATTTATCAAATGATGTTGTAGTTGCATCATTTGAGAGGTGTTAGACATTTTCATGATGTTTTATTTATTTCACTATTTGTGAATTAATTTGAGTTATATCAATTATTGGTTTGGTGTTTGTAGGATGATTCCCCAAATTGTTATTAGAGGGAGGATTACTAGGTGGTAGGTTTCTTCTGGGGTTATTTTTTAATATTTTATTAATTAATCCCATAGTATTTTAATACATATGATGTTGGGAATTATCTTGATACGTATGAAAAATATCTAAGCTACTAATCTCATTTTTTTGATTGATTTGAACCATATAAAAATGAGTGAGGAGAAGAAGTACTCTAAGACTGAGGATCCTTTTGGGTAGTGAAGGTAAGAAGGAAAGAACATCCCATATAGTGTCTAAATGGATTTAGCTTGTCCAAATAGATTATAATAGGGTATTTCCTGATGTTTGAAGACATAATCTAAGATCATTCATTAAAGAATAAAAATAGGGATAGGGTTAACCACACATAAACCAATATTGACCAAGGAGTACAAAGTCGATTACATCGACAGAGTCTATGAAAAAGGCCCATAGAACAAGGTAGAAAAGATATAGTTGAATTATTAAATTTTGTTCTATAAAGGATAAAACTAAAAGAAGATATAAGGATACATAGTTGTATGGGTAAACTATGTGTATACATATAATATTTTCAAACTTTTATCAATTATTGATTCTCTCTATCTTGTAAAAACCCATCAAGTTTCAATCTCTCTAAGTTCACACCTTAAGGGGTGCACCGAGAAAGGGGTGGGAAGACAATTGGTGTTTCATAGGATTGAATTACATTTTTACACTTGTTATCTACAAACTTATCTCCTAAAAGCCATTCTCATAATCTTATTCTTCTATCTTTAACACTTCTCTAGCATTTTACCACCTTCAATACCCCTTTTCCTAACCTAAATCCCCTTTCGATAGTTTACATGAATAATATGATTATGTTGAACTTGTAATTTTATTTTTAAAACTCATTTAGGGTCTAGGTCAGCTCCTGGCCGACCTAGCCTATGAGCTTGTGATTTTTTAATCAATAATGATACTAAGTCGACTAGGTTGACCCTATCAACCCACAATTTTGGAAGGGCTTAGGGTTAAATCTTCCTATATATATAATATAATTTCAAAATTATTTATAAAAGTGAATAATAAGTAATATATATTGTGCATATGCTTATCCACCATTCTACTTAATCAAGATTAGGGCTTCAAACTTTCTTTGGAGATATAGATCTTGTATTATGGTTAAGTACTTTGGATGTATTGATAGGTTATGTACCCTAGAGATAATTTATCCTTATCATAATTACATACTATAATAACCTCTTACAAATAACCTTGGCCAAGGGAGAGATTAAGGCTTGGAAAGTTCATTTTCAAAGGTAAGTATTCCTAACGTTGTTCCTCCTTTCTAAGAGTAGATAGATATGCATTTCCACTTATCTTCCATGTATTAGGATTCCATATATATTGACATGGGCATATGTCTTCTATGCATGTTTAATTTTATTTTTTATTACCCCCACTTTGTGCCACAAGTTTTGGTGAGCACTAGATTAAAATTTTAACTTTACTTGTTATTAGTATAGTGAATATGAAAACAGAGGACTTAGTTAGGGTTATTACATAGTTTTGCTTGACTTGAGGCTTTATAACCCTCCCTAGTGATCTTATTATGGTAAGAGATACCTTAATTAGGTCTAGTGGATCCATAATTGGTCATGTTATTGATTATCTAATGTATCCCCAATCAAAAGTATAAGTAGGATCTATCTTCTCTGAGATATGATTAATTTATGGATATAAAGCATTTCTTATTGCATACACTATGTACTACACATGAATAAATATAAAATAATGAAAATAAAACACATTCAAATAGATTGAATGTGTACTTTTAGATAGGAAATAGAATAGGTTGAAAAAGATACATAGTTAGACAGGTTGACTATGTAATCTAGATGGATAAACTGTACAAAAAGATACATAATTAGATAGGGTGATTGTGTACTAAAGGGAAACAAGATGAATAGTCTATAAGAGACTGTGTCAATAGGGATGATAGTGTTCTATAAATAGGGAAATATTTTTCAAGATAATATCTAAGTAAATAAAGTGAAGTGCATAAGCAATCATATCAATGCAATTGATCTAATTGAAACACACATCACAAACCTTTCACTAATGCTCGATAACAAAAATTTTGTAATAAAAAATATAATAATCAAAGAGAAAGTAACAACTTGAGTGTAAATCATAAGTAATTTTTCATTCTTAAATGTTTTTAAGATATAATAAATTTTGAAGTTAACGTGATGGGGAGTTAAATGTATGAAGTAACTAGAAATTAATTTATGGATAGTTTTAGGTAGTTTAATCTAAAAGAGATTTGTATTGGTGATGTTAATGTCTTGGTATTAGAGCCTACTCATTCACTTCAAAATATTGGAGTGATAAGGGTGTTGAGTGTTTTTATAATATATATCATCAACCACATGTTTATACTTGGCCATAAAATCAAGTTGACTTTCCCCTTGGTGATGAAATCGCAGTATGTAGACCTTGGGAATAAAAATGTTTAAATGTTTTTTCTATGTAAAGTGATTTATAAGTGTGTGAAAAAGATAAAAATAGTGTGACTATATTGGTAGATTTAAAAATAACCTAATTAATCCATGCTTTTTACTCTAAGCATGCTAGCACTTGAAATGTAAATTGAACTAATTACTAGAAAAAATAGGTTAACTCCTTTGACTTTGAAGAGTACAAAGATAGTTTAGGAAACATTGTATGTAAAAAATATAGATAAGAATGAATATGGTCAATATTTTTTTATGTAAATAACATATGTGAGAATATAGTTCAATAGGTCAACTATGTCTTCTAGATAAAAGACATGTTATATGACTATGTCAAGCTAGTCGACCTATTTTATTATAGGATTACAATTTTATAGACTATAAAATTGTGAAAAATAATATTGAAATGAAAAATTGAAATGTTAGAGAATATGAGAATGAACCTTGGTGGTTTTGAAGATACTTAGTATGTAAATTTTATGTTGTATTGCTCAAGTTTTGACTTAAATATTCTATGAACATAGTTGACTAGGTTGATAAAGTTTTCAAAACCTATGGGATGAAAGAGAAGAACTATGAATAGAGTCAATTGGATTGATTTTGTATGCAATCTTATAAGATGAAACAAAATAAATATGAATAGATTCAACTGGCTTGACTATGTATGCAATATTTTAATTGAAGAAAAAGATTATGTCAAGTTGATCGATTAAGACACTTGTATTTGGAGAAGACCTACAAAGATAGAATAGAGTTATTTTGGAGTGACTATGTGTTAAACCTACACACATACTATTATAACTATATAAAAAAGTTCCATATAATACTAAAAAAATAAAATTATATAATATGATGATAAAATGAATGCATGAAAGAAAACCGAAAAGGGTTTGATTTAATTTGGGTTCACCAGAACATATAAAAATGAAAATATATATGACCTATTAATTAATAGTAATTTAGAGAAGATAAATCTTAGTTACAATTCTATTTGTTGATACATTAGATATTTAGTGTCATGACCAAGATGGATCTACTAGACCTAACCAATGGATCTCTTACCATAATAACATCACTAGAGAGTGTTTCAAAACCTCTAGTCAAGCAACACTATGAAATAACCCTAGTTAGGTCCTATGTTTTCATATTCACTGAGTAAATGAAAATTAAATTAAAATATAATCTAGTGCTCACCAAAACCTGTGGCAAAAAGTGGAAGAAATAAACATTAAAATTTAAACATGCATAGAATAAATATAATTAAGCTATGTATGGATATAACCCTAATGCATGGAGAGAGAAATATATTCAAAAGCCATTACTTATAATACTTGTATCTACTAAAGTAAAGGACTAAATTTAGAGATACTTACCTCAAAGATGAACCCATTAAGACTCAATCTCTCCCTTGGTTAATGTTGATTCTAAAGATGTTATTGTGGTTTGTAAGGATCACTAAGATAAGACTAAACATCTAAGAATTTTCCACAAGTTAACATTCTTTTCCAATTATAAACCTTAAATAATAAATCCTCCAATAGAATGGTGGAATAGTATATTGTAAAAAATCACAAATGAATAAATAACTCTATTGTCTCTCTAATAAATTGAAAAATGAATTTGTATATATAGGTAAATCTAACCCTAAAACTTTATGAATGTTTAGTTGATAGGTTCAACCTAAATCAACTCTATATCATTATTTGATAAAAATAAGTTTGGTATCGATATAGGTTAGCCTTGAAAAATGTGCATATATCAACTAGAATATAGGGTCTACCCAAGCTAACATTATTAAATAAATGTCAAAAAGTATTTTAGGCTTAATTAAGGTGGTTAATTACTTATATTAGTGTGTGAGAGAGGAGGAAAATCTTAGGGAACTATATAGGAGAAGGTTGTGTACATTATAAGTGGTGTTATAGGGGACAAAAATATTTCAAATCACCAATGTTTTATCACCCCTTTCTTGGTGTACCATTTAAGGTTTTCACTCAAATATATTGAGACTCAATATGTTATTACAGTAGAGAAAGCATCAATAATTGATAAAGTTTGAAAATATTATGTGTATAAATGTTAGATAAGCCATCAACCCAATCAAAGTTATTCATAGTGTAAGATCCACTGAGTAGGGGTGGGGAATGATGGAGTTAAAATGGGATTGAGTTCTTGAGAAACCCATACATGGGGATTGATCAATCCATTAGCTCAGTCAAATCTATTCACTATTTAATCACTAGTTACACACATTATGTCACCAGGTTTTTACATTGGTTCACATATCCAGTGAGGTGTATCCATTATTTTCCTCTCTCTCATCTCTTTACTTAGTTTTGTATTTTATTTTTATATTCCTTATCTAAGGAATTATTCATCCATGTTTCATTTATAGGATATGCAATGGGGCATGCTTCACATACTCAGACCCAGATTCATGTGATTCACCTCACAATTAATTACATGTATGCTTATATTTCCTTTATCCTTGGTATTTTTCTTTGTTGAATCTATATAATAAATGGTGGTATAACTATAGTCATATATAATATCACTTTAGTGAAATGAGTGTCACTTGAGACCACCCATTCTTAGCTTAGCCCTAGACCTATCTTACAACCTATTTTAACGTTTATCCATATTTTGAATGGGAATTACACAACCTTAGACATCCCAAAATTATTTCCAAAACTTCCCCTATGGATTCAATCCCCGAATGCTCCATGTTCTACCACCTTTATACTAGTGTAGTTCTTTGGACATTAGGGCCATATGCTAATGACCAAGGGCCCATGATAGTGTCCTTTTCCAAATTTCAACCTAAATATAGATTTTTTAAATTCATAAGAAACTTAGGGTAAGTATATACCTATTTAACTCTCATCAAAAACACAAAATTAGTATAAATACATTAATTTTATACCTACATGGAAATTAGATGCAAAATTCAAAAATAAGTTTACAATAAACTATGCAAAATCAAGGTTATCGATCCCTATTTTGTCCTACTTTTACATATAGTCATCTATAACCATCCTAATCACATAATACATATATTTATAGTCTCAAGCATCATTCAAAACATTCAAGTCAACATTCATACTAGAATTCACTTGCACTTTCACCTGTACCAAGCACTTAGGTAGGATAACTACATTGGGATTGATACATCCTCAGATTATTGGTATATATCCAAACATCAACCCATTATTGTGTTTAGGATGCCTATAATACCCATATAAAATCAAACATTTTCTACTTTTTCCACTCAAATACCTTAAAAACATGGATGTCTAGGGTTTTCTCCTAAATTAGTCAAAAATAATGCATAAACAATGAATTGAGGCTCATCCACATAGGTACAAGAAAATCAGACTTAGCCATATGTACACCCAAAATATCACATAACTTCTACATAAATGACTTTAGAATTGAAGGTAGGAGACTATCATGGTGTGTTATTATCCAAGGTATCATGCTACTATCCATGACAGCTTCTAACACTTAGACCTTATTTGTGACACTCAAATCATCTTATGTGCTAGTTTTTAGCCTCCAAATCATATGTCTCATTGACTTTCCAAATATGTACTTATTTATGTTATTCATTTATATTTTAGGAAATATTAGATTAGGTGAATTGTTTCACAAATTAGTGGTATTATTTATTGAATATTTATACCCTAATTTACTATACTCAAACATTTTAACAAGAAAGGATTTACATTCCATAAATTCATTAGAAGTTAAATCTTATAATTTAATTCTTATTCTAATATCTTATACATTTAGATTTTTGAATATAATTCATTTTATAAACCTATGCATATCAATTTTGTGGATAAATGAATCGAAACAATGATATTATTTATTTATAATTGATTATATCTTAAATTATTGTTTGGGATGAGTGTATGTTAAAATATGTTTTTTACTATTTGAACATATATGTCATAATTACTAGACTTGTTCATAGATAACAAGTGTTAGATATATGAGTATGCTAGTAGATATCTCATATAAATAACCCTTGATATCTCTTAGTAGTTATTATTTAGTAGTAGAGAGTTTTGTGAGATTCAAATTGACTCAGATCCTTAGATATAATTTATATAATAAAAAAAATTATAGAGTAATAATATAACTAAGATATTGTCATTCTAATGCACTTTATAGTTTTCATGTGTATGTTGATGTCATAGTAGACAGAGGATTAGATTTCATATTCTATCTAAATACTACATGTATTTACATAGAATGTAGACACATAGATTCCTATTGATTTATTGATATTCATATTATTCTTATCTATGCCTCTATGAAGGGTAGGGCCACTCACAGTGGGGAAGGTGTGAAGGAGAACATTAGTATATGATTAGAGGTAAATATCTCAGATGATGCTCTCCCTCTATTTAGTTATTTAAACCATTAGGGATTATACTCATGGATACATTTATGGATCATAAATCTATTTATGAGACTAATTTATATTATTGTATATACTATATTGTATATTTGATTGTGTACTAAAGTGTAACATGTAGTACATTATTATTTGATGGATATTCAACACAATAATGGATTGAGATTTGTAATTAAATTTTTAATATTATGATGAAAGTTGATATATGCTTATTTATGTCTAAAATTTGGATTATATCAATGGTTTTATTTACATGATTTGTTTCACTATTCATTTGGTGAGAAATATTCATCTTTTAATCTGATATATATTATTTGGAAACTAAATGAACCATTTTATTTACTAGTGGATTGATACATTTATAAATTTATTATTTTAGATGCATTTTTTAATAATTTAATTATTTTTTATATTTTATTAATGATTGTATAAGTGTAGCATACACATTAAAAATAAAATTATGTAACCCAGTGGGGTTATAACATTGTTGTATCATAGTAAAGGTTTAGCAATCAGACTTAATGAATCCACTAATGTAAATCTATTTTCCTAATTTTTATAGAGGATAATAGCACAAGGTAAATCTATTGGTGATGGGACTTCAAATTTGAATACTCAATTTGATCCTAATTAGATAACAATAAAATAAGCTACCAAATTTGATTAAAAAGTCAATGTCATGAATGAGACTAGATACATGATAATAGATCTGGAGTGAGAAGTTTATATACTTAAGGAGGAATATTAACAAGAGGTCCCAAAATAATAATTTTATGAATAGGAAGTGCCTCAAATTAGGTGCATAATGAAGGTTAACATGTGGCTAGAGCTCAATTAGTTGTAAAGCTTGCATGTGATATGAAGAAAGTACACCCACCTAATTTTGATGATATGGTATTGGGTGATGGAGCTAAAGCTTATATCACTAAAATGTAAGTGTTTCAAGATTCAAATTTATTTTGAGGAAATTAAATATGTGTCAGGATATTATCAACTAATTGGTGAAGCATCAACATGGTAGGATAATAATAAACATGAGATGATCCTTGATTGTACTCCCACCACTTGGGAGTTTTTTGTGACTCCTTATATAAAATAATGTCTATCCAAACTTTATTTTTATCAAAAATTAATAGATTTACAAAATATGAAGGGGATTTATCGATAAATAAATACTAGGATCAATTAAAAAAGATTTTGAAATATGTTCTATATTATTAAAAAGATGAACATTTTTAGATCAGGATGTTCATTGTGGACTAAAAACCCTAAATTTAACATCAAGTGGATGTGAATGAACCATCCACCATTGACTAGGTCTTTAATAAGGCATTTAAATAGGATTAAAAGTTAAAATCACTTGAAGAGATTAGAGAAAAATTCAAAAATAAGTTTGTATGTTTCAAAACACTCATTAATAAAAATAACTAGAAATATAATGGGAATTTTAAGAACTGATTCAATAATTAGAATGCAAGATTTGGCAAGGCTTGATGGAATAGGAATCTAGGAGGTAGATTCAGAGAAGGATTCAAGGTTTTTAATCAAACTGAGAAGAAAGAACCACATGGTAGATGTTTTGCATGTGGAGGAGACCATTATGCTAAGGATTATACTTAGTGGAAGATAGATGGTATAAATTATAATCCATCTACCTTTACATCATAATAGGTTACCTTTAAACAATGTGTTCATGCAATAATTGATAACCATTAATAAAAATTTCAAGCCTCTCCCATTGAATTATTAGATAATTTTTTTGGTCAACCCATTTCTATTTTAATATATATAAGAGACACCAAATGTTTTATCTCTCCTATAATGTGAACTAAATTATCTATGAAAACTAGTTTTATGGAAAATTATGGGATAATTTAGTGTGTGAATTAATCTAAGGTCAATATTGATAAAGGTCTTATTGAGTTTGGAATAAAATTTATATAATTCACCATGGTTGTTGATATTTATAAAACACTAGGGTCATATGATATGATCCTAGGAGTGAATTATCTCTTCAGACACAAAGCCAAAGTTAATTATTTTATTTAGAATGTTAAATTTTTAGATTATTTGGAAAATCAAATCTAAATCCAAGGAAATTAGATAAAGTTAAGACTTTTTAAAATTTAAGACATTCAATTGAAGAAGGCACAAAAAAGGGATGCCAAGCATTCCTAGTTAAAATGAATGAAATTAGTGAATCTAGGGAATCCACTTTGGAAAAATATCCTCTTTTACAAGAGTTTAAATATTCTTTCCTAGATTAATTAGGTGTTTTACCTCCTAAAAGGGAATTTTATTTGACCATTGATATCATTTTAGGGTCACAAGCACAATCTAAGGCTCCTTACATAATGACAAAAACTGAGTTAATTGAGTTAAAGGCCCAAATTTAGGATATGTTGGCCAAATGGCTTATTTGGATAAGGGTTTCACCATGGGTTACACCTATAGTATTTGTTAAAAAATAAGGATGTAACCCTTTAATTGTGCATTGACTATTAAATTCTTAACAAGGTAACAATCAAGAACATGTATCATTTACTTCACATTAATGATATTTTTGATCATATGCATGGTGAAATAATATTTTCAAAGATTGATCCTCATGTTAGGTACCATTATTTTATAATTCAAGAGGAAGATATTCCCAAAATAACTTTCAACACTCATTATGGTTATTATAAGTTCACAATGCTTAATTTGAAACTAACGAATACACCTAGATCATTTATTAACCTCATGAATAATGTGAGTATATATTAAATTTATTAATTTATGTTAATGTATTTGGATTATATTATATTATATTTCAAAAGTGAATATGATCACATTGATAACTTGTGTTTAGTCTTACAATGATTGGTAAAGCACAAACTTTATGGGAAGTTTTCTAAAATTTCATTCTTTCAAATAAGAGTATAATATATTGATATATTTGTGTCAAGGATATAATTTTAACAAAAAAATAATATTTCTTAGTTTATAGTGTAGGTACTAAAAGACCTGAGGGCTTAATTCAATTTTGCCACCATCTTTAGTCTATAAGAAGACCTTATTATAGGGACACTAGGAACTCCATAGTGACACAATCTATCTAAATGTTTTTGTGTTATTATAATGAATTTTTTTTATTTATTTTTCAAATTTATGACCAAATTTTAAATAAACAAGTGGGTATTCACAATGATCATTAATCTAAAGTGATTCATATTTAAAAAGTTCAAAAGGAGAAGTAGGGTAGAGAAAAAAGAAGGTTTTCTTTGCAACAACAAAGATCAATATATCTCCTTTAGTTTCTTTTGATAGTGGTGTAAATGATATAATATCATAAATGTAGTAGCGATTCTAGGGTAAATATAATGCATATATCTAAAAACTATCTTTAAAATAACTGCCTACAATAAATTAATTTAAACACATATTTTTAGAATAAAAGGAAACACAACATGCAGAGATAGACATTGTTATCATATTAGAGAGAAAAAACTATAAATATGCATTCAAAAAACTACTATAAGATTTTACCATTGAAAAAATGAAATCATGTGTTACTAACAAAGTTTGAGAAACAAAAACATATGAAAGTAATGAAATATTGAGCAAATTGTAGGAATTATTCTTTTTCTTTGCATTAATTTCATAAAATTATATTATAAAGTACAATAAAGGGGGATTCCCCCTATATATAAGCCATCTAATGCCTAATATGGTTACAAGAGAAATGGATATATGACACCTATCAGTGAACAAAGTCACTAATGTCTTAAAACTAGAGAATATTCCCTATTCAAATAAGGGAATATTTTATAATGAATTTGAAGGGAATTAAGACATGATTATAATGAAGAAAAATCCCAACAAATGTATATCACATTCCTAGAGTGCTTAGATGAGATTCTATTGGTGTGGTCAATGATGAAGCTCCCAGTGTACAAGAATATGGAAGTGAACCAACAACTAAAGAAGTGCTAGTGCTAGCTGAAGAAGAAGATTTCCCAAGATGGGAGGAGGTAGAGGTTCCTATGGTGACGTTTTGTGCATTTCTGGATACTTATTCTCAAATTTTATTTTCCCTTTCCATGCTTTAAAGTATCTCTTGTAGCCATTGTTAATCAATTTTAAATTAATAAGGTTCATTCAATAGTCTGATCATAAGACCTTCCATTACATCATGCCTTCTCAGGAGAGGTCCTACAACTTCAATAATTAATATATCCTTTTATATTTTTTGGTTGGCATATATAGCCAAATCTACCATTTCTTACCCAAAGGTTACTCCTCTATCCATTTCATGTTAATTAGAATTTATAATAAAGTTCTACAATTTGGCTCTGAAGGCTTCCTTTTTAATAATGGAACCATCATTGTTGGTAATATGTGTCATCTCAAAATCCTTAAGTAGTGTTATGACTCTATTACCGTATTGGGTAAGAGAATTACCAAGGGATCTAATTTAATTAATCCACTAGTTTAATGCTTTCCTTATTCCAATCATATAAGACTGAGCAATGCTCAAGTCCTGTAAAGGATCAGATTGAAATCTTCAAACTTTTTCATTCTAATCAACTTTACCAAGCTGATTATCTTGCTATCATATATCTCATATGTAGATTCTACCTTGAGGATCATATTATAGATTTCATCTCCATTTACTTTATATCGGGTTAATGTGTTACAAGTATAAAACATTTCTTCCACATCCTATTCTATTTTGGTTATAGTCTCCTTTAGTAATGTGGATTTGTGTTGCTATTCCAAGTTATTTTCTCTATAATACAATCCTTTCTTAAATTCAATAGATACATCACCACGTGCCTTTAGATTCAGGAGGGGGTCCTATTTATATTGTCTCTATTGGCAAAGCCTAGCTCTATTCTTCTTAGTCAACTCAAATAAAATCTCCTCTGACTTGTATATAATCATTTTCTCTATATGGGTGACCTTACTCTTGGTCAACCTCTTCATTTCTCTAACCTTCTTATCAAATTATAATGTGACATGTGGAGGGTCCACTATGACCGAATTTTTATTTTCCATTGTATCTAATTGCATCTATTTTATCAATGATTTGTCTAAAGAACCACTTAAAGGCTGAGTAGATGTAAGAAATGGTTAGGTTTGTGTGAATTCCTATAATTAATACATATAATAAGGAAATATTGATGTAAATAGGATAAATGTATAGCTGGGGGATGAAGTGGGAAGTGTCATTCCATAGGATGAAGAAGAACTAGTGCTAGTTGAAGTGCTAGTTACGATCAAAGGAACTTATGGGATGAAAAAATTGGTCCTCTTCATAGGTATTTATTTTTTATTCCTTGAAATAGGACTATATATAATTGGAGGAAAATTTTCCATTACAAAGACCCTATAAGTAGAGGATTTAATGAAAGGGTTGATAGTGGGTAATGGTATAGTCACAGGTCTAATTATAGATTTGGTGAGGGGTATACATGGTAAGAGGTTCATATGGTGTAGAGTTCAGGGTTCATAAAATATACCCAAGGGTTGGTTATACCATATTGAAGGAGGTAAACAAACATTCTCCTTACCTATAATATATGATTGCTCTCTACCAAGAAGTAGGGGAGGAAAACCTAGTGTTAAGGTTGTTAGTGTTGGAGTAGGTGTAACTATTACCTTCACTTAAGGTCTTGCTTGAATTGAGGTAACACTTTATAGTTGTGATGGACTAATATATGTGGCTCCTAAAGTATAATCCTCCCATATATACATTTCCATAGTAGCTCCTCCCTTTTCCAAAGTAAGATATAATGTTTGTAGTATTCTCTAAGTGAATTGTGGGTCAGTCATCTTCCCTTCCTAAACATTAGTAGCATGGACTAAAAATGTTAATATTACTACCTCATTATCCTTATGTTCAAAAATTTGGTGAAACCTTACTTCATCCAACCTCCCTTTTACCTCTAGGATGTTGGCAGCTTTTAGTCTCTACTTCACCTCTATGTCATTGGCTGCATTGATATATAAATCATCTTTATCTTCAGGATCATGATGGTAGGTGATGATTAGGGATGACCTATGTTTTAAAGTAAAATTGTTCAAGCTCACATTACCTATTGGTATCCCTTTCCAAACCAAAGGTGGGCCTTTGGTTGGAGATAACAATAACTAAGTTCTAGTTTTCAATCTTAAACTAGTTAATATTAGATAACTAAGGATGAACAAGTCCTATTTTCCTATTCTTACACAATCCATCTACTCATATGAGTAATTATAATGAAATCTCTGACTTATCCATCTTCTTTGGAATTTTTCTATGCATATTAAAAGGGGTGGTCTTGATTCTTAATACCCTTATTACTAAGCAGTCTAGATAATTTATTCTGATAGCCAAGGCAAGGACCTCTCATGGATGGCCTTGTATACTATTGGGTAAAAGTGCTTGTAAATTTATATCATATACTATTTGTATATATATTATTAACTTTGAGAAGATGTGAGGCATGGTCTACTTTACATTGGGATCCCAATTATTGAATTTGGGGAACTTAAGGGTAATATAAATGGCATCCACTAGCTAAGAATTTTATAGAAATGATCCCCTTAGTTGTTCATGACCTTCTTAATTTAGGATTATAGGTTGTATGAGATGAATTATCTTAGAGGGTGAGTCTTATCATCATATATGATCATGGATAAAATCAAAACACACTTCTCATCTAAGTGTGTTGTGTCCTCTACCCCATGTAACCTATTCATCATATCCATCCCCATCCTTATGCCCTTCCTAAATTGGATGATAGGGATTTGATTAATATTTTATTTACATACAAACATCCCCTTATTTTCTACATATTCCCTCAAAACTTCTCTAATTTTATGTGTCTTAAGACACTAGCTCATAATTACTGATTATAAATAATCTTTGGTATGTGTAAATCATAATTAGCCTGAAAGTCTAGCCCATATATGAAAGCAATGTTGTTACCCAAATTAAAAGACTTAATAATATTATCAACACACCTATACTATAAAAACCTTTGGTAGAATAATTTTACGTAGGGGATTACCATGGATTACATGCAGCTTTATGCAATCCCACAAAGTTGAGTGCCAAGATGTCCAACATGTCTTATACATCATTAAATCCTTTCTGGTTATCACTATATCTCTCTATAGTATTCTCCACATGGTATAATAGATCATTATAATTCTTATCTTTAGTGTCCAGTGGAATAAAATTGAAATTCATGTCCCAAAAAATGATGTTTATTCCATAAGAGAAGAATGGAGCTTTATTTAACTTGGTATCTCCAGATGTTCCAATTTAAGCCATGGTTTCCAAATTTTCTAATCAATGAGTTCATGTATTACTATAATGGTGAAATAATGCATAGTGTTTTATCAAATAATATATAATACTTTGTATATGTTTAGCATATCACAAATAAAAGTGAATGTAATGCCTTGAGACAACAAGCTTTGAACTCTAGATTTTTTAGAATTTTGAACTAAATGATATGAGTCATAAATTAAAATTATATTAACTTTATTTGACTTAAATATTGGGTGGCTATTCAATATTGTTCTAATGGCTTCAAAAATCCATTGAGGACTCAACTAGTCACTGCTCTTAATTTTTCCACGTGGCCTTACATTATAGGCTTGAATTTTACCTGAAGTGACTTGGATGTATAACTACCAAAATGAGCCCCATCAATATTGAATTTACACCAACAATTGATGATTTATGGAGAAATATTTGCCACTTAGGTGTCATACTTGATACTAATCAACACATTATGCCTTTTTGTGTACTTTAGCATTTTATTTTTAATATTTGATCTCTAAATGTAGATTACATGATATTCTACCAAGTACTACCCTTTGATTGGATAAATTTTCTTTGATGTTTGCATGGTTTGAACACTTTTATTTTGGGCTGACATGGCCTTAGGGCCTCTACTAGGTTTCTAAGTAGTGAACTATCAATGGCTTATGATGTTTCATGGATTTTTTATATGAAACTTTTAATGGACCTGAATACTATGACACTTTTACATGTGTCAAATTTTTGATTGGATCATTATTCATTGGGTTTCATGATTTCCATTGATTGGGTTATTACCATGAGGTAATATATCCACATGTCATCATCCCATTGGTTCTAACTACCATATGGCTTCCACGTAGCATCCAGTTATCCAAGATTAAGTGACTAAGTGAAAAGTGGAATCTTGTTGTATACTCATAGTATTGTTGAAATTAAACTTTGCATCTTAGCTATGGGGGTAAAAAAGGTGCAATAGAATGCCAAGTGACATGCTGTAATTAGATTATTTTGTCATGGACCAATTGAAAGTAATTAGCATCCTAACAAGTTGTGATTGAATGCCATGTAGCATGCTATAATTGGATCATTAGGTCATATACCTTTCATGACTTTTCTTTGAACTTGAAACACCATGACTAAGCACCAAGTGGTGTGATCTAACTGGGTCACTAGGTCATGACTATTTCAAAGGCTAAAATGTACATGATGAAGTCTCAAAGTTTATATAACTAAGTGACCAATATATGTGATATTGTCATGTGTCAATTATGACTAAGTTGGCATCAAGTTTTTACATAAAGGCAAAGAAATGCAAAAGTCAAAAAATTATCCAATGAAAAAAAGGGCAATTCTAAATTCATAAGCTCCAAGTACCAAATCTAACTTGGACCCTAATTTGAAACTTAAAATCAAGGTATGTCATAGCATTGAATTTATGATTTTTGACATAGCTAAAGTAATAATATGATTTAGAAACCTTAATTAATTAATTTTGATTGCATATTAGGGACCACACATTGGTTTCTCAAATTATAACCCCTTGAAAGATTAGTTTTAAATAAATTAGATCATTAGAAAACTAATGAACTAGACATTAATGAAACATTTTAAAAGGTACCCACTAATATTTGTCATAGAATAACATGATTTTTAAACTTTTAAAGTCACACAAAAGGTTTTTATCATGTGGAATCAATTTTAAGGTATGTCCTAGGGTAAATGACCTAAAATTTCATAAGGTTCCAATTTTTTAGGAAAATGTGGTGTGTTGATCTCAACAAGTGATGATCTCTATGAGAAACTTAATAATATGTTAGAATTCAGATATCCTAGTTTAGAATGTAATCATTAAGTAATAATCCATTGTCATATGTAATAAATCTCATAATTGGTTTTGTAGATCTAAAAACTTTTCACTTGAAGGATTAAAGACTAAAAACATGAAAACCATTCATACCATGTGTGTACTTTGAATTAATTGACCAACATGCCTTTGGGTTTTAGAATCATTGGCTTCAAACTTTATGGTTTTGAGTATAGGTTCTAGGAAAAAAAATTAGATGTATATACTTTTGTTTATCTTTAAAAGGCATGGATATGCATTGATCTGCTATTATTCAGGCATCCATAGCCCAAACAGGGATACGTTTGGCTCCACTTTAGGCTTTGTTCCACTACTATGTAGGTGTCCATGGCCCTGATAGATTTTACCCAAATCACATTCAAGAGAATGTAGCTTATAGTGTCAAGTTTATTTTAAATTGATACATGTGTTTTACCCTATTTTTTGTAAAAACTTGGAGGTTGAGAACCAATTTTTTAACTAGGTTCTAACGATTTTTAGAAAATTTTCTCAATAATCATTTGCTTTTATCTACTAAGTTATGCCCAAGAAATTTCATTATATGAGATTAAGTGCTAGTAAGTATGGATGTTCAAAACTTTAAGACCTTCATTCAGTCAAAGGTATGCCTTTTAGCACTATATTGAAATCAAAACAAAAGAACATATTCAATGAAATGACAACATTAACATTAAATTCTTCTATTTTGCTAAATCAACACATAGTTTAGTTTCTCGATTTGGAAAACCATCTATTGGTATGTACATAGGCTTCAACACCTTAATATTCTTAGATTTTAGAACTACGATAAAAATTCAAGATAAACCTTAGACCGTACCTAGAGGACTTATTACTAAGCTAAAATACACATCACCTACTCTAAGGAAAGAAAATAATTGAAATAAAACACATAATAAGAAAGTAAAGAAGAAAGGAAACTAATCTACCCATACCTATTGTTATACAAAACCAACTCATAGTCATTTGGTAGGGTGTAAGGAGAAGTCAAAAATTAATGCTTCAATTACTATCCATTTACCAGTAGAGCCAAGTCATTTCCTTACAATTCCTTCAATATGAATGTGTTATCACCCAGTATCTTTGCAACTTGATACAAATCAATCTATAGAGGTGTGAATTTTTTACGCTGGCATTTTTTTATCATGGGATTTGTCCCATAGTATGACCAAGTCTGATATCCATAATGCTTTAAATTTATTCCTTTTGTTAAAACATATTTTGACTACATCTTGATGTTTGACGAAATTCTTGAGGGATTCATCTCTGGCATATTCCATTTGAATGATATTAAATATTATAAAATAAATTCTTTCATCATCATCCATATATTTAGCCATGAACTCCTAAGTGGGTAACTACAATGTAATGGGAAATATTGTTTGGTGTCCATACACTAATGAAAATTGAGATGACTTCAAGGATTGATCATATCTAGTCCAATCTACTAAGATAACATATTTCAATATTTAATAACACTCCCTTGGACTTTTATATACTAATTTATTTATTACATTCATTAGGTTTTTATTTATCGATTTTGCAACACTATTCCCTTGTGGATAGTGATTCAAGGAAAACTTAACAATAATCTTGTTATCATAGGCCCATTTTGTGAATTCTATGGATTAGAATGATGGACCATTATCAAAAACTAGAGACAAAAGAGTCCCAAAATTGTTTTTGATGTTTTTCTCTAGGAATTTAATGAGATCAATTTCCCTATAGTTCTTAGTGTCAATTGATTTAGTCCACCTAGTGCAATAGTTAGTGGTTGTTATCACAAATTTGTGTCTTACCAAAGACTTCATATTGATGATTCTAATGAATTTCAATCCCCATTGTACAAATAGCATAGTTTCAATCACTGGTTATAAAGGTATGGCTGCCTTCAATTCTCTTTTGTCAAACACTTGACATTGATGACACATTCAAACATGAGCATATGCATCATTAAATATTGTAAGAAAGTAATAGCTAGATATAGGTAATTTTTGACTAATGGTTCTGATCGAAGGATGTCCAATTCACAATTTCTCATGGAATTTGTTGAGTATATCTACAAATTCCTTCTTGGAGATACATCTCAAATATATTCCTTCCTAGTTTTTTCTAAGGAACACTCCTCTTTTGATCATGAAATGCAAATTTTTGAGCTTGAATGATCTTCTTTGGTCTCTTTTCAATTCTAAGGGGATAGTTCCATTTAAAAAGTAGTAGATGATGTCTTTGTACCTTTCCTCACTTCAGACATGGTCTACTTATACCTATAAAACATTAATTTGAGGGTCAATATTGGTAATTAACTTAATTAAAAGTTGGTCACATATCACTTTTGTTGACTTCATCTCTATGTAATATTCCTATAGCTTAGTCATCCATTTTCCTTATCTTTCTCCTAACTTGTTATGGTTAATCATAAGCTTAATGGCAGGGTCAAGTACAATGGCATCAATTTTATTTTGGAGGATGTAATGTCTAATTTTATTCATGGAGGTGTATTCTTTCTTGTCTAAGAGTGGGTATCTTAGTTCTGCATCCTTTAAGTTCTTACTCATGAAGATAACAAGATGTTTTTTATCATCTACCTTCTATGTTAAGACAACATCAATTATGTCATTAGAAGCAAAAGAATAAATTTATAAATCTTTATCAAAATCCTAGCTTATTAGCATGGGTGCTTGTACTATGAATTATTTGATGTCTTGGAAAGATTTCATATCCTCATATGTCTAATTAATCTTCATCTCAATTTTCAACATGGCATTTAGAGATCTGACAATTTTGGCAAAACCTAAAATTATTTTATGCACAAAGTTAATTTTTCCAAAAAATGTTTTTAATTATTTTTAACTATTAGGAAAATCAACCTTGAAACAAACATTAATCATGTTAGAGTCAATATCCATACCATCCTTCATGATCATGTGTCCTAAGATCTTACCTTTAGTTATTCAAATATACTCTTCTTAGGGTTTATATATATACCAAAGGTTGCACATTTATCCATAACTTGTTGAATATGCATCATGTGGTATTTATTATTTTAGATAAAATGTTCAAGTAATCCTTATAGATAATAATGTGCAACCAATCAGTCCTTATAATGCATGGTCCATGGCACATTGTAAGGTGTCCCCAACATTGATAAGCCTAAAAGTCATCCTTATGTATGTAAATGTTCCCCACTTCATCATATTTGTTGAATAATACCTAGGTGTAACCAAATAAGAAATCTAAAAATAACATCATCTGAGAGCCATTAACCATTTAAATTACCTCATCCAAAGAGGGAAATGGGTAATTATCCTTTTTTGAGTATCTATTGAGATTATGAAAGTCTATATAGAGTCTAATTTCACCATTTTTATTTATAACTAAGACCAGGTTAGCCACCCATGTGGAGTGTCTGATTGGGAATATTATCTTTGCTTATAGTAAATTATTTACTTCCTTATAGATGAGAGGATACATAACATGGTTTATGGGTCTTTTCCATTACCTAAAAGGTTTACCTGCTTATTTTAAAGGGATCATATGAGTGATGACCTAAGTGTCAAATAATTTCAGATATTCGTAAGACCATAAAAAGATGTTTTTGAATTTGGATAATATCTTAGTGGCTTCACCACTTCTTCCTTGGTATAGATAATCCCAATTTTGATGTTCTATGGATTGCTTAATTAACCCAAATTTATTTTTTTATAATCCTTAAAACTTACTTTTGGTACTTTGGCATCATTTGTTGTATTGTCTTGGTCAAATATACTTTCTAGGGAGACCATGCCCTTAAAAATTCTATTCTTATTTAGTTAGATAATGCCATCATCTCTAACTTCAACCCTCTTTGTAGACTATTCTTCATGTTAATCAATTATGTGTGATTAAAAGACTCTAGAACTAGTCATGGAGTTGATGATTTGATTATCATCATCAAACACTTTGAAGTGGTTGATGTTGTCTAGTATAAAAGGTCATGATATAATTTTGACTGTAAACTTATAAAATTTGAAGGCTTGAAGTGGGACTATATTTTTTCTATAGAAGCTAACACATCTACCATCTAATTTTGATCCCTGGTAGAGAGGCAATGTTAAATACTCAAAATATTTTAATTAAATCCTTTACTCTAAATTTATACTTCTTCAAATAAGAAATATTCCATTTATATTGACTATGTACCTACTTGATGACTAATTTTAAATTAGTGTGTACTAAAAATTTCATTACCTTGTGTTTGGTGGATAATTAATGTCCTAAGATCAGAGCCTCATATTTTGAAAGATTATTAGTGCATAGAAATTGAATTTTATAAGATGTTAATTATTACTTACCAACTAGATTTGTCAGCATGATACCTACCATTGATCTTTACTTGGATATTTTACCATTGAATTAAATCATCCAAAACACTTCATCCTTGGTAATAGGGATAATTTCATTCAATCCAATAGTATCAAGATCATAGATGCCTAGGTTAGTAGACTAAAATTTTTGCTTCTCAATCTTGGATTTATGCTCCATTATCATGAACTTCATCCTTGACTCCACTCAATTTGGATCTGATTAGGCACACCCCTCCAAGGTAACCACATATATGAGTGGTACATGGACATATATCCATTAAAGGATTTTATCCTATCTCTACTCAATAACATCCCATATGCTTCTAGGATTTATATAACTTAGATGTCTATGAATTGATGAATCTATGGTTCATGATCCAATTTTATATGAATGTTCAATAGTTCTCCTACCACATTGACCTTTGACTTGTCTAATTATATAACAAACCTATTATAATTGATTGGAGTCAGTCCCAACTTTTCACAAATACCTATAGGCATCATGTTAGTAGATGATCAAAAGTTGATAAAATAAATTTGCACACTCTTCCAAAAGATTATAATAGTTAACATAAATGGATGGACCTCAGCCTTACTTTTATACATTACCACATTTACATTCTTAGATTTAGCTTTAGCTTTATCTGATTTCTCATTTAATGATATCAATAGTAAATGATGTTACTTAGTGATTTGAGCAAGTTTTAATAAAGTGATATTATATTTAATCTTCTTTATATCTTCCATGATGTTGTATCCACCTTTGGATCCTCTTGTATCCAAATCTATAGCTTATTTAGTATCCTTCCCATTGGGAGGAGGAGGATCATTATTAGTCTTATGATATGGGGGTATGTCAATTTTATTGGGCATTATGGAATTTATTGTCAATTCCTTTTGGGATCTATTCCTCAAGGCATAATTGTTCTTTTAGTATTATTATAAAGCATGGATATCATTTGTATTACTTTTAGACTCATTCTCTTCTTGGTTAATAAACTTGTAAGTTTCAACCATGAGTGTCATTTTGGTGGCATTGGACCCATTATCAAGTGCTCTTGTCTTTCTTAAAATATTAGTATTATAATGATTGTTTGGGACATCATAACTTTCTAGCTCACCTTAGAACATCTCAAAGGCATTGTAGAATTCTATGGAGTCTAACTCTCCATGTCAGGCCATATTATGGACCCTACATAATTAGAAAAGGCTAATTCAAAGATATTTTTGTCATGCATATTATTGGCTGAGGGTTCATTACTTTTATTATCATTAGTAGACATTCAAAACTAGATTCAAATTAGGTAAATTTGGGTTGATGTTTGGGATAGAAAAGGTAGGATGCTTCCTATGGGTGCATTTTATCATCGATGTGTATAGCCTTTGCATATGCATGTGGTAGCATATTTATGTTCATGGCCATACATAGAAAGATGATAGTCATTCGATCTAAGGTGTTCTTATAAATTTCAAGTGCTAAGTCATCTGTAGGCTGGTAGGGAGTTATGGTGAGACTATAGATCCTCTTAAATTTGGCATGAAAGGTTCTTATGGGATCACTTGGGTCTCTCTTTAGGATGATGAATTATTGGTAAATGATCTCAAGAATAATGACCCTTCCAATTATGTCATTAATGTATCATTTAATTAGTTCCATCATGTGATGGAATCTTCTGATAAATTGAGGAACCAATCATAGGCATCTTCCCTGAAAGTGAATGGGAAGAGTCTGTTAGCTACATATTCATGGATGATGTTTCAAATCCTAAGGGTTTCCTTGAAAGACTTGATATGCTCTTTGATATTTATATCCCTAAACGGATTTAATATAGGGAGGTATTTTTCAAGGTTCCAAGGTAAATCATGCATAATGCTAGGAATATTTATAGAAGATCCTCTTAACCATCCCATGACTAGGTATATCTAAAATAAAGTATGTGGATGTTGGCTTATTGGATAGGTAGGGTGGGATTTAGATCTCTTATGACTCCCTTTATTAGATTTGGACTTATGATAGGTTTCTAAAGATCTAAGGGGAACTCCAGTTTTAGAATGAGATCTAGTTCAGATCCCAAGCAACTCTAAGATGCTAAACAAAGGATCTATGTCTAAAATCATTAATAATACAAAGGTTCATCAAATATTATCAAGGTAAATATTGGCCAAATTATCATAAAAGAACCCCAAAGATGGGTCCATAATTAATCAAAGTGGTCTTATTTTATGTTTTCTAAATGAGATCCTTTAAATATTTAAAGCCTTCACACACTTGTTAGAAGCTTGGTCTAACCTACAAAGATCAATTTTATATAAGATGTTCCAAGAAACTTTTAGTATATTAAGCTTATCAAAGTGTCTCATATTGAAAATTTTGAAAAGCATATCTTAATTTTATGTGAATGTACTCAATCTAGACCTATAAAGCCTTGGCTTAATGATATTTCACAAAATATTCTACTTAGACACTGATATTTACACTTATTTATCATAAATAAAAAATTCTTAGCTCATATCATGTAGAACTTTGTAAATATAGATGAAACAGATCTTGATCTACTCAAATAACTCAATATCATTCCTATCTTTGACGTCTTTAGATGAAATTAAAATAGATCATAGGGGAAATACTAGAATATCTTTAGACTTGAGAAAATATTTAAAGGATCTTTTGGAATAAACACTTTTCATAGGGATCTTTCAAGAGTTTCAAATATCTTACAAAATATGAAAAGAAATCATAGTGTTTATCCTAATATTTGTGTATTTAAAGAAATTATGCTATATTTAAAATAAAATATACTATATTTTCTACTCAAATAAAATAAATATGACCTCCTTATAGCACCATTCTTTTCCTTTTGATGTATATCTATGTCAAGGATATAATTCAACCAACGTAATAATATTTCTTAGTTTATAGTGTAGGTAATAGAATACCTTCGGGCTTAATTCAATTTTACTAGATGATTATGTGGCCACCACATTTATTCTATAAGAATACCCTACTTTAAGGATAATAGGAACTTAATAGTGACACAATCTATTTAAAATTTATTTATGTTGATATGATGTAAAATTTCTTTTGTATTTTGATAATTTATTCCCAAAATTTAAATAAACAAATAGGTATTCTAAGTGATCATTACTCTAAAGTGATTTCTATTAAAAAAGATTAAAAGGAGAAATATGGTAGAGTAGAAAATAAGGTTTTCTTTGAAACAACAAAGACCAACATATCTCATTTAGTTCCTTCATATAATGCTGAAAATAAAACTTACACTTATGGAATCCTAGTTTTGGATTGAGAATATCATAAATGCATTAGGGATTATAGGGTAAATATAATGCATATATCTAAAAAGTATGATTTAAAATATCCACCTATAACAAATTGATTTCATCACATTTATTTGAAAAATAGAAGGAAATGTAGCATATATAGATATACTTTGTTATCATGGTAGAGAGCAAAAACTAGCAAGATGCATTGAAAACACTACTATCATATTTTACCATTGAGAAAATGAAATCATGTGTTATTAGCAAAGCTTGAGAAACAAGAACATATGGAAGTAATAAAACCATGAGAAAATTGAAATAATTATTATTTATCTTTAGATTATTTTTTTTTTAAAAATCTAAAATATAATAGAGGAGGACCCATATATATAGGCCATCGAATGTCTAAGATGGTTATAAGACAATCATATATATGACACCTATCAGTGGACAATGCCGCTAATGTCATAAAATTAGAGAATATTCCTTATTCAAATAGGGGAATATTTTAAAATACATTTTAAGGGAATTAGTATATGATTCTCATCAAGATAAATCCCAATAAATGGCTATCTCATTCCCAAAGTGCTAGGCTAAGATCTTATTGGTGTAGTATATGATGAAGCTCTTAGTTTAGAAGAAGATAGAAGTGAACCCATAATAATTGAAGAAAGAGTGCTAGTGATACTTAAAGAATAATATATCCCAAGAGGGGTCAAGGTAGTAGAATTTTTTGTAGTGATAGTTTATGTATTATTGGCTACTTGTTTCTCATCTTCTATTTTCCCTCTCCATGCTTTAGAGCATCTCTTGTAATCATTGTTAATAAATTTTAAATTGATAATAGATTACTTTAGTAGTTTTATTATAAGCCCTACCATTTCATCATTCCTACTCAAAAGAGGTCCTACATCTTCATTAATTTCCATAACCTTTTATATTCTTTGGTTGGCAGATGTAGCCAAGTCTATGATTTCATAACCAAAAGTCACTCCCCTAGCCATTGCCTATATCCTAAAATTTACAATAAAGTTATGTAATTAGGATTTAAAGGAATCATTACTAATAATGGAACCATACTTGTTGGCAAGATGCATGATCTCAACCTTCTTGAGTAAAGTTAGGACTTTGTAGCCCTATTGGGTAAGAGACTCACCTAGAGATCTCATTTCATTAATCCACTAGTTCAATGCTTTCATTCTACCAATAATATAAGATTGAGTGATGATAAAGTCCTTCAAGAGGATTAGATTTAACTCTTCAATCTATTTCATTGTAATCAACTTAACAAAGTTAATTATCTTTTTGTCATATATCCCATATGTAGCTTTCACCTTGAGGATCCTATTATATATTTACTCTCCATTTACTTTGTATTTGGATAAGGTGTTTAAAAGTATAAAACATTTCTTCCAAAACCTATTCTAATTTTTTTATGGTTTAATCTAATAATTTAGCTTTGTGTTTCTACTCTAAGTTAGTTGTTATCTTCTACAATCCTTTTACCAATTCAATAGCTACAACATCATATGCCTTTAGAGATAAGAGGGTGTCCTATTCATATTATTGTTGTTGGACAGGTCAAGTTCTCTTATTCTTTTCATATCAAATAAGGTCTCATATGAGTCACATATAATCATTTGGTCTAGATGGGTGACCTTCCTCTTGGTCAACCTATTCATTGTTCTATCCTTATTTTCAAATTCTAATGTGACTTATAGAGGGTCCATTATGAACAAATCTTGGTTTTCTAATGTAGTCAACTACATATGTTTTATCCATGATTTATCTAAATAACCAATTAGAGTCTGAGTAGATGTAGCCAACGGTTAGGATGGTGTTAATCCTTGGAAGGAATATGTGTAGGAAGTAATAATGGATGTGACTAGGATAAATGTAGAGCTAGGGGATGAAATGGGAAGTGTCATTCTAGACGATGAAGAAGAATTAGTGCTAGTTGAAGTTATAGTTTTGAACAGGGGAACTTGGGGGATGATAAAAGTGGGCCTATTCTTAGGTCATTATGGACTAGGCCTAGGCATAGGGTATGGTAGAATTAGATGAAAATTAGCCATTATTGATATATTTAAAGTGGAAGATATAATTAAAGGATTGATAGTGGGTAGTCATAGATATGATTATAGGTTTTTTGAGGGTCCATAAGGTAAGAGTTTAATATTGTATGGAGTTTGGGGTAAATAAAATATACCCAAGTGTTGGTTATATAATAATGAAAGAGGTAAACAAACATACTCCTAACTTGTAATATTTTGTTCCTCTTTAGCAGGGAGCAAGGGAGTAAATCTTGATGTTGAGGTTCTTAGTGTTGAAGTAGGTGTAACTACTACCTCCACTAAATTTATTACTTACAATGAGGTATAAATTTGTACATAAGATGGGATACTAGATGGGGGTCTTGAAGTAGAAGCTTTCCCAATATAATTTTCTATAGCATCTCCTCCTTTATCAAAATTAGGAGATAATGCCTGGAGTATTCTATGGCTATGTTGTGTGTAAGTTGGCCTTTTTTCCTTAGTATTAGGAGCATGGAATATATATGTTGATGTTATTTATTGAGTATCATTTTGATAAAAAAAACCTAGTAAAACCCTACATCATCCATCTTCCCTTTTACCTGTGGGATATTGGCAAGTTTTAGCCTTTACTTCATCTATATGTTATTGGTTGCATTGATATATAAATCATCTCCATCTTTAGGTTCATGATGGTAAGTGATAATTAGGGTTGTATTGTGCTTGATGTATTATTTAAAAGTCAAATTTTTAATGTCCCATTCCTTATTGGTATACCATTTTAAACAAAAGATGGGCCTTTGCTTTATAGAAGCAATAACTAAGTTCTAGTTTTCAATCCTAAACCAACTAGTGTTGGATATTTGAGGATGACCTAGTCATCTTTTCTTATTCTTGAACAGTCCATCTACCCCTATGAGTAATTGGAAGGTAATCTCTTATTCAACCATCTTTTCTAGCAAAATGGTAGGAAATCTAAAAGGGGTCATCTTGATTTCTACTATGATTATTACTATGAAGTCTAGATATACCAGTATGCTCCTAGGGTACTAAGTGTTGTTATAATTTCTTTTAGTAGCCTAGGTATGGGCCTCTCATGGATGGAACTTTACAGAATTGGGTAGAAGTGCTTAGAAATTTCCCTCATCTCTTATTTATATTTGTATATTCTTACATTTTAAAAGACATGAGGCATGGTCCACTTTAGATTGGGATCCCAATTTATGAATTGGGGGAACTTTTGGGTATCTCAAATGACATCCATTAGACAAGACATCATATATAAATGATCCACTTTGTTGTCCATGACTTTGATAATATGGCCTACCAAGTTGTTGAAAATGATCTATCATAGAGGGGGAGTCTTGTCATCATATATGGTCATGGATAAAAGTAGAACCCACTTCATATCTACATGTCATGTGTCCTTGGCCCCATGTAGCCTATTCATAATAGCCATCCCCATCTTTACCCACTTCCTGAATTAGGTGATGGGGATGCAGTTGATTTTCAATTTGTATATAAACCTCCTCTTATTTTCTCCCAAGTCCCTCAAAACTTCTCTAATGTTATGTGTTGTAAGCCATTGAGTGATATTTTTCTAAATGCAAACAATATCTAGGTTGGGAAAATCATAATAAGCCTAAATGGCTAGTCTAGACATGAAATCAATGTCATTACCCAAATTAAAAGGGTCAATCACATTACCAACACACCTATACTAGAGAAATATTTGGTAATCTAAGTCTAGGTAGGGAAGTGCCTCTATATTATATGTAGCTTTGTAAAATATCATCAATTTGAGTTCTAATATGTCTAACCTATCTTCTAAATCATTGGATCTTTCCTCAACCTCACTATCTCTATCTATAGTCTTTTCCACATGGTAGAATAGATCATTATAATGCTTGTCTTTAGTGTCCAGTGCAAAAAATTGAAACCAGCATCCTAAAAGATGATGGTCATTCCAAAAAAGTAGAGGAATGAAACTTACTTTGGCTTGGTTTATTTGAATGTTTTGTTTTTGGTCATGGATTCTAAATTTTTTTATCAATGAGATCATGGACTGATCTAACGGTGAAATAATATAAAGGAGTTTTAGAAAATAACATGAAATACTTTGGAACTTTTTAGTAAATCAAAATTGAAAGTGAATGTAATGCCTTAAGATAACAAGCTTTGAACTCTATATTTTTTATAATTTATAATTGAAAAATAAGAGTCATTAATGTCAAGTATCTTTAAATTTGGGAGGCTCTTTAGTTTTTTCTAACAGATTCACAAATCCATATTGAGGAATCAACCAATCATTGCTCTTGGTTTGTCCATGTGGCCTTTCATTATAGGCTTGAATTTTCCTTGAAGTGACATGGTTTTATAACTAACAAAATTATCCCATCAACATTTAATTCACACCAATAATTGGTGATTTCTAGATAACTATTCACCACTTAGGTGTTGTACTTGGTACATGCTTGACACTTGGTATCTTTTTGTGCACTTTAGCCTTTTATTTTGAATATTTTAACTATTAATGTGGAGTGTGAAATATTATACCAAGTATCACCCTTTGATTGCATTGATATTAATTAATTTTTACTATTGTCTAGACTTATTACCCAATGATTGTTAGATTCTTAAGTTTGATTAACTTTAATTATCAACCTAGGGTGCATACGCTTCTCAAAGATGTTAGAACTATATATGCATTATTGATTCAAAAATCATCTTGTTTTTATAGTTATAGTACAATGAATTTATGTTGATTTCACTAGATAGATATACTATGAAACTACTATAATAGAACTACATAATCACTTCACACTTATGAATCACACATGCATCACACTTATATAATTAAACTAATTAAAATGAACTTACATAACATACTTAAAGCTAAAGAGAGTTAGTATATTCACTATAACTCTTTTTGAGGGGGCCCTTCTTCATTCAGAACTGATTTCTAATCCTTCGAGAGAGAATTGAAAAAATTCTCACAAAATCAATCTTCTCATTACTAAATTTTATAAAAATTAAAGATTGCTGTAGGAAGTTATAATATTTATAGTGCAATGATGAAATTCTAATATTTAGTTTATTATATATTCAAATTAACTAACTCCTAATATGATATAGGTTCTACCATTAAATAGAGAAGGTAGTTTATTAACTCTTAACCATAAAATACCAAACTAGGAAAAATAAAAATACTTAGAAACTACCCCAGTCAACCTTCAAGTGGTTGGTAACCAAAATTTATTATTTTAGGTTTGACTAGGTTAAAATTAAGGCATATTATTTTGATGTTTTTTTCTTTTTATATTTTTCTCATTATCCTCGTTTTTCTCATCTTTGGTAGCACATCTAATATTTACTTGCATGTAGGGAATCCATAAAACTATGATTCTTTCCAATCATCCATTCAGGTTCCAAGACAACTAGATGTGTCTTTAATATATTCTCAATAATATCTCTATTTTGTATATTGACTATAGACAACCTATTGGTGAAGGTTATAGTTGCTACAGGAACTTGGTATTGGCTATAAGAAACCTATAGGTGAAGCTTACAATTGTTACAAACATTCTATAGCAGCTACAAAAAACCTATAGGTGAAGCCTATAGTTATTTTAGGCACTTTTCAATGGCTATGAGAGACCTGTAGGTGAATCCTACAATTGCTACAGTCACTCTTCCGTGGCTATGAGTAACTTGTAGACTAAGCCTATAGTTACTATAGATACTCTATAGTGGAAATGGGTAACTTATAGGTGAAGAATATAGTTTCTATAGGTAGCCTATAGTAACTATGGATTAGTAAGATTCTACAGCCTTTCATGACCCTTCAAATGCTTGCTAGATGAAGACACACCAATATAGTTCAATGAAGAAAAAAGCATCAATAATTCATAACATATATATATATATATATATATATATATATATATATATATATATATATGTACATATAAAATCATAATTTCATTCATTCATTTGCATAAGTGATAGATAGTTATGATATTTGCATGGGAACATACATATACTAAGCATGGATGAGGATATAAAAGTAAGAAATTGGTGGCCTCATCACTCCCCCATATTTAACCTCTTACTCAACCTTGAGCAAGCCTTGGTTGCATTATAAAACCACAAAATTTCCTAAATTCTATGGGTTCAAGATAGCCTAACCCTTCAAGGATGTAAAAACCTTTAGCAATCTCAATGTGATCCCATCTTTTCTTCTCTACCTCTTTTTGAGCTAGAACATTTCTTTCCTAGTCAAGATTTGGGAACTATAATAAATTAGGTTAAAACATCAATCCCAACCATTGTATTCTCCACTTCATTATAAGTTTAATATATAAGTATACTCTGTGGATGGCCTCCCTAAGGTTTTGAGAGGAGTATAGTTCCTTTATTTTCAAGGCATCTAACAGATCTACCAATCTATGAGAGCAAGAAACAAAATTTTTCTTTCCATCTTCTTTCATAAGACTCAAATAATAGTTCTAGACTTATCCCTACATTTTGAAAACCCACACCCTAGAAGGTGGTCTACACTCCATAAATAGTTTAGTAGTTTCATGTAATTCACCAATTGTTTTCTTTAGATATCTGATCCTAAATTCATTAAATTCAAACTTTTCTTGTAATTCATCATGTTGTGCTTTTGATTCAACATATCCCTTGAATATCTACACCAATTATTTGTGGTAGGATTCATTATTACTAAATTTTTCCTTTACAAAAATCAAAAGATCATCAATCTCCACTAGAGTATTAGTTGATAAATCCACATCAATAACCTCTTCTAATGTAGGGGTTGGTGTAGTGGGCAATGGAGGAGGAAATCTATGATATAAGGTTACCAAAAATATAACATAATCTATTTTAAGTGCTTCTATGGTCAAGGTAAATGAGGATGTTATAGGTTCCTCTAGAGAATCTACTTTAGGTCCCTCCAATTCCTTTTCTCTATCCATAAAAGGCTCTACAAACTCTGCTACCCCCAAAAGTGTTTTAATGCTTCTCTTTCCTTTTAGTTCTATTATCTCATTTCTCAATTTGTATATTTCCTTCAAAGCTTATTCTAATGTCTATAACTCTTAAGTGTGAGGGAGTAGTTCTTATTCTTCTCCTTTGTCCATAGTTTCTTCTTTAGATAATTCCTCTTCTACTACATATTTCTCTATCATTCTCAATTCCTCTTTTGTATACCTAATGTTTATGATGAGATCAATGTCTTCCTTAATGAATTTAGATGGTGGAGGTGACTATTCTTCTTCTTTTACCTTAGTTTATTCCTCATTAGTAGAAAAGTCTTATATTTCAAACCCCTTATGGGTCTTCTTCACCATAGGCTCCTTCTTTAGTTTTTCATCATCACTGATATCTATGGTAAGGGAATCTATAGTGGTCTATTATTTCTTCACTCTTTGAGATATCCTATGAGGAGGTCTCCTTCTTTTTGATACTATGGGTTTCTTCCCTTTGGTTTTCATTTTTATTTAGAGAGGGGTGAATGATGGAATTTTTTTTTCTTGCACAATAGTTGATAGGGGAACTTCTTATCTAGAAGGAGAAAATGTGGAGGAATCAATCCGAGGTGGGAAAATAGTGGGAGGAGGAATATGTTATTATGGGCTTTCCTCCTCTATGTCAAAAGGAAGTAAGACTAGTTTCCTTCTCTTTTTCTTTCCCATAGTAGTCTCATATAGACCCTCAATAGCTATGGGTTAGCTAGTAGCACTAGTTCCCACAACATCTTCTTATACAACTTGCTAGACCTGGTCCTTAGGGGATTCCTTTTTATCAATGCCCTCTTCTTACTGAGGTTCATTATTTTCTAGGGCTAAAAATTATTCCTAACTTAGGTTAGGTCTGATAGAGTTTATTCCTTATTTAGTTATTAGCCATATTAGGCATTGATGGGATAGGGTTGTTTCAATACCCTTATAATATTCTTTTGACATCCTTTTCAAAATATTACATAAGAAATTTGGAACATTAATGGATCTGTTATGCCTTAAGTGATTTAAAAACTTAAACTAAAGAGTGTAAATTAGGATATACCTTCCTTCATAAGTCATGTACCTGATGATGTATGATATTATCTCCCTCCATGCTATAGTTAAGATAAGTCTCTCCATACCTCATTTATTTAATACTAGTCTTTCATTTACCTAGAAAAATTAATGTCTACCTTCTTGGCCATTGGGTTTATCTTACCATTTTTTTCCCATACTTGTCAGCCTAATTATTTATCTCACTAGGTATTTATTGAATGGGAATTTGATACCATGTATAGTGTCTTGGTTTCCATCTAAGGAACCTAAAAATGCTCTAGCAAGATGCTCTGATAAATGTTGTAACTTTTCAAAATAAATGGTCCAACCAACTCTATTGAAGACATCCCAACTAGCTTGGTCTCCCTATAGTTTCCTATGATCTGTGGGTTCTCTTCTTAAAATTAACCCCCCCCCCCCATTTTAGCTTCTTTGATAGTCACATAAACCAATAAACAACAACACACTCTATTTGGCCTATGGAAATCTACTTATATAAAAGCATAGTTTTGTTTAATAATGGTAGATGTGAGGTTGTAGATTGTAGGGATTTATTTAATAATGGAGGATGTGAGGTTATAGATTATATGGTTTTGTTCAATAATGGTAGATGTGAGGTTTTAAGTTGTAAATTATGACATCTAATTTCCATATGTAAGGTTCTCATAGTGCATTGGGTTCTAACCCATAACATCTTCCTCCCACTTTAGTTGTCATGTGTCCTCATGTGATGTGGAGTGAATAGGAAGGAAGGGATAAGACTGGTCATTATTCAAAGTATAATTGTTGGTTTAGAGGTGATGTGATGGACATGAAATAAATGACGTAATTCATTATTTGATATGCTTATTAATGTTATATGTGATATATTAAAATAATGATGACCTTTTTAATGATTAAATATATGACATACCTATCTATTAATAGTGTTCCTAAGGTGACACCAATTAATCACGTGTGTGTTGGCATACAAGTGTTTGCATGTGAATTATTTATGGGATGCAATGATTGGGGTGGTAGTTATAACTAGACTGAAGTGGACCCCTTTTAGAGTGATTAAGAGATCACCCATGGTTAGGCATTGATGATGCTCACAACTTACATGCATGTGATGTATAATAGCTTGTATGGAATAGGAATAGATGTATAAGACTTGGATGAGAGATGATTGATTTATTAACACAAGGTGATTATTGAAAAGTTAGGTCATCCAAATGATGGGATGGATGATCCTAAAAGTGGGTAGCTAAGGGTGTTTCTACTTAGTGACCTTGCTCTACATGAACTAGATGATAATTATCTTGATGTTGCTTATGCCTTATAGGTTTTATGCCTAGTGGACTTAGATGTAGTAATTGGTAGGGTTTTAAAATATGGGACCTATGTGTTAAATAAATCTAAGATCTCACTAGTCAACATGCTGAAATGATCTCAATGACATGACCAAAAACTAAAAATGAATCATGGGTGTCCCTATAGGCATAAATTTTGGTTTGTAACACTTCCAAATAGAGAAGGAAGGTCTATGTTTTATTATGGCTCTGTAGCTTGGTATTCATGGGTAGTTATAAGAAATATATGTGACATTTTCTAATATAATACTCCCTCATTAATCCACAAGGTTATGTGATGACTTTCATGCAGTGCCTAAAAGCCAATAGCCAGTCCATAGGTGAGAGTTATAAGAGGATTTATCCTGCATGCTTTATATAAAGGTGAGAATGGGCATGATGAGGTACCTATAGCATATACAAAGTGATGCCTAACTATGTATAAGGTGATTTTACTAGCTAAAGAATTTCATATATCAATTGGAGTAAAACCTTTAGTGGAAAAGGTGCCTGTAGCAACTATAGAAAACTTGTGGTGACATGAATAGTTGTGTTCTGAATGATTGCCATTTCTTTGATTTCTTTCTCACTTTTTCTCCCCTAAATAAATAACCAGTAATATGGTTTTATACTTAGGCCTATTTATAGATATAAATAGCTAGCAAGTTGGTTTTCTACCTAGAAGCTAGCAAAAACACCCAAAGAATGGGTTTTCATTATTGTTTTTTTTACTCTAACTATTGTTTACATTAGCATGTTTATTCAGGGTCTTTACTAAGTCATTTGGAAGGGTGAATTATTAAGGACCAGGTGAAGGCTTCATTTTTCATACCATAGGAGGGAAAGGATGTCCTCCTCTCTTTCTTCATCTGACTATAGACTAGTGCTCCCTTTGTCTAGTGAGATAACATGCCTATCTAGTACATCATTATATCAATTATGTAATTGATAATGTATGTGACTAGTAAACTCTTCCTAAGTGAGTGGATTTTTGTACAACTTAAGTCTATGGCCATTGACTAGAAAATGAAATATTATTGGATCAATGGTTTGTAGTTGTACTACACCATTTTCATAAATATGTTCAATCTCAAAAGGACCAAGCCATTTGGTCTTAAGTTTTCCCTTGTTATCTTTGTATTTGGAGTCAAAAAGAAGGGTCTAATATCTTATATTAAACTACCTAGTCTTAATGTACCTATCATGCTAGTGAATCTACTATTGTTATATAAGCTCTATGTTCTGTAATACCTATTATCTATATTCATCTAAGGAATTCAATTATAGAAGCCTTTTTTATAGGCTTCAAATATATCCATCTCAAGTTTTAGTGTTGTCTATAAGGTCTTGTGCTCAAATTCAATTTGAAAGATAGGTTTCTTTCCATAGACTAACTCATATGGAGTGAAGCCTATTGTAGTCTTCCATGTGATTCAGTAAGCCCAAATAGCTTTAGGAAACCAAGCCTCCCAATCCTTAGGAGATAGACTGATAGTCTTTGTCAAAACATTTTATAACTCCCTATTGGTGACTTCCACCTACACATTAGATTGTGGATGATATGGAGTTGATTTATTATGCCTAATGTCATATTATTGGACTAAGGAAGTAAATAACATAGTAGTGATTTTGGGTCCTTGATCAATGATTATTTCTCATAGAACCTCATATCTTGTGAATATTTTTTCATATAGGAAAGATTCTACCTTCTCATCCCTAGTGTGTGTAAGATCCTTTACTTCCACCCATTTAGTGACATAGTTAGTATAGACAAGGATGCACTTTTTATTGTTGGATTTTAGATTAAAAGGTCCTACAAAGTTTAGGCACTACTTTTCAAATAGTTCAAGCACCTTCTGGGGATATAAAGGCATTTCATTTGAACATGTGGATCTCCCCATACATTGACATATATCACAATAAGTAGTATATCTTATTACATCTTTATGGAGTGAGGGCCAATAGTATCCTATATTCAAAATTTTGACTATTGTATGCTTAGCTACAGAGGGGCCACCCTAGGGTTCATCATGGTAGGCTTTGAGGATATATAGCACTTCATATTCTCTGAGACATCTTCTAAGAATGGAGTTAGACCTAGTGTAGAAAAGAAATCTAGACCACCATGAATATTTGGTACTTTTCTGAATCAAAGCTCTCCTTTGTTTAGGGAGGAAGTGTTGTGGACATAGCCCTATTATAAGGTAGTTAGCAATATCAACATACCAAGGTGTGGTAAGGGTGAGAGATAATAGGTGCTCATCTAGAAATGAGTTATCCATAGTGGTATCTTCTTTAGGGATTTATAGGTGTGATAAAAAATCAACCACCACATTATCCTGACCAAGCTTATCTAAAATGGTGATATAAAATTTTGGTAATAAGAGTATCCATCTTATCACTCTGGCTAGAATAACTAGTTTATTCATAAGGTACCAAATGGTTACATGGTTTGTATGAACAAAGACCTGATACCCTATGATGTAATGATGGAACTTGTTGATAGCATAATCTACTACCAAGAAATTTTTTCAATAACTATGTAATATAATTTTATTGTTTGTAGGTTTTTGCTTACAAAATATATGGCATAATTGAGTGCTTCCTATTTTGTCCAGTCATATCTCCTAGGGTAGTATATAAATCATCTATGTGAATTTGGAAGGGAAGCTTCCAATCATGACCATGCAGAACAAGGGTGGTGGTCAATAATTCCTTCAATTATTTTAAGGCTATATCATAAGTAGGAGTCCAAATAAATTCAACATATTTAGTTAGAATGTTAAACAATGGTTTTGATTATTTTTTGAAATTTTTGATGAATCTCCTATATTAACCATCATGTCCTTAAAAACTCCTAACATCTTCTATTTTTTAGGAACATGCATGTTTTGGATGATGCTAATTTTTGTAGGTCAACATTAATTCCTTCAACAGATACATGGTGGCCTAAGATAATACCTTCTATCATATGCATGTAGCATTTATTGTGGCTAAAAGATAGATGTTGTTCCTAATAGTGTTTTAGCACTTTTTTCATGTTTTTTAGGCACTCATCAAATGTTTCTCCATAAGCAATGAAGTCATCCATATAGATTTCTACACATTCATTGGCCATATCTATAAAGATACTTAGGACACCCTTTGGACTATTGTAGGAGCATTAAATAGCCTAAAGGGTAATACACCTTAAGAATAAGTACCCTAGGGATAGGTAAAGGTGGTTTTTTCCTGATCCTTAGGAGTAATTTTAATCTAGTTGTAATCATTCAAGCCATCCAAAAAGGCAACATATTTCTTCCTAGCTAGTGTGTCCAACACTTGATCAATGAAGGTTAGAGGAAAGTGATCCTTTCCAATTATTGTGTTGAGTTTTTTGTAATATATACATACATGCCATTCTCCATTTTTATTTTATACAATTACCAATGGTGAAACCCATTCACTATTTTAGATGGGATATATAAATCCAGTAGTCAAGAGTTTTTGTAATTCCACTTTGACTATTTCTCAAAAATTTGGATTGATCCTATGTCATGGATGTATTATTGGTTGGCACTCTTTATTAATGTAGATATGATGTGTGTATGTTTCTAGGTTGATTCATTAAATATCCTCATAGTCCCATGCAAAAGCATGTTGGTTTGCATGTAACATGTTGACTAGGTGATTTTCCTCATTTAATTCCAACTTGTTATTAATAAGAAATTTTTTTCTTGGAGAGATTTCAATTTGTTGTGAGAGTGATTTTCTCAATTCTATCTTGCTAATGGATCTATTCTAGCTACAACTATGAGGGAGAAGCTAGTAGAATATTACCTATATAGAGGTATCAGAATTATCTAATTCTCATAAGCAAGAAAATAGGTATTAAACACTTTGCAAGTGGTTAAGATCTATAGGAGTTTGATAATTATGTCGAAGAACATTAGAAGAATGGTAGTTTTCTCTTGATTAGCCAATGTGTATGGATAGTCTATGGTAAATACATGAATTAAGGGATGATACTCTACCTTATCTTCTTCAGACCATAACAAATGCTTAGGTGTAAAAAATAGCTATATTGGGGGATAAAAGACCAACTTCTTAGTATGGTTACCATTGGTTATCATAATGTTACATGATTTACAACCAGTGAAGGTGTCATCTATGGTAAGCTAAGATCATCATAAGATAAGAGGATATCTACCCAAATTAGACTTAGGATGTGCTACAATGAAATATATAGGATAATCCTAAGAATCTATAGAAATTAAAAGGTCTTTAATGATTCTTTCTAGTCTGATTATAGACCTATCATCCATTTATAACATTGTATATGTGGGATGAATATTATTCAACTGTAGTTTGTGCATGGTTTTGATTGTCATTAATTTTGTTATATCCCCTAGGTCTATAAATTATTGGACAATTATTGGTAATAAATATAGACTATTACTACTGAGTATCTTAAATCTAAATATTTCTTTGGTAGGGTGTTCCCAAACATGATGTCTGCTAGCTGGCCAATCACATGCATAGTTTTGGGGTCTTTTTTCTTCCTTATTTTTTTTCATAAATAGAGGTCTCTAAGAGATATTAAATATATGGGTACATATTTCATGGCCTAGAATAGAGGGAATTTGACACAAAGATTATTGAGTTATTCCATGAAATCAAACTCAGGTTCAATTGTATGGTGTTAAACACTTAAACATTCTAGAAATGGTGGGGATATTTCATCAATAGCTTTATTTACTAGTTTAGAGAGTTCTTGATGTGATGGAGGTGTGTTAACATGTTTTTTATAGGTTTCATGATTTGACTCCTTTATTATGGGTGGTGCTAGGGGTGGTAAAACTTTCCTTGAATAGAGCTGAACTTCATTGATGTTCACTATGTATATCGGGTACTAGACAAGCTCAGTATTAAATGTGGCTTACACCATCTTATTTGAAAGATTATATATGGGTTGGGTAGGTATCTAGTTAGGATTTCATGTAGCTTATGTATTTTGCATAAGAGCATAAATTTGTTATTGTTGTTGTGGATGGAATCATCTTGGAGAGCTTTCCCATGGTTGGTTAGGTCTCTAGGGCTATTGCCACTGGTTTTTAAAGGGTGGGCCTTAGGGTGGTTTCCAATATTGTAGCCAAGATGGGGATACATTTTATAGAGGATTTTAAGAGGTGGTGGGGTAGATTGCTTAAGGTGGATACTAGCTAGATTTAGGAGTGGAACATTCATCCAAGGACTAGTCAAATTGGGAGTAGTATTTACAAATTATGAATTAAATGAGGTAGAATTTGTAAAAGGTGGATTTTGTCCCATACCTTGATAAGATGGTAATTAAACACATGGCCTTCTTTGTGTAACATATAAAAATTAGTCACTATCTCCTCCTATAGCATGTAGCTCTACTATTTTTGGTTCTTTAGCTATGATGTGAGCTACTTTAGCCCAAACATTGTGACATCTATAATTGACCTTTTTCTTCTTATAGTCTGGATAGTAAATGGTCAAGGCTTGATCCAAAGCTACTTGATTTTATATTGAGTATAGGTTGTCTAGTTGGGTGGGTAAATGACTAATGATCTCCAATTTTATGTCTTGTAATAAGTTACTAACTTCAATTTTTGACAGGCTATTTATAGCTACCAATGGGAGCTTGCTACCCCTAACTTTGTTTATGGTAGATCTAGAATAATTATTTCTCATCTCTTTAATATCTGAGAATGGTAGGTGGGAAATATCCTTTCCACTCATTAGGTCCATGGATTCTGAATAATATTCTCTAACTCCTTTTAGGAAGATGAGTTTTAAAGGTTCTTCTCCAAGTGTACTTTACTTGAATTTTTGTACATTGAACATGAATCATTCATCATAGTCTTTCAAGGATTCATCCCCTTCTTGAGTCATCCTAAAAATTTCATTTATTATATAAATTCTTCCTCTTCCATATTCCTAATACTTGGTCAAAACTTTATTTTTCATGTCCTCCCAAGTGCAGACTAAATTACTACCCAATCCCATGAACCATTGAAGTGTTGAGTATTTGAGAGTATCTCGAAAAAGTTTCAATTTTTGTGCATCCTACCTATAATCCTGGCTTCTATAGAGGATATCAAATTTAAACAAGAATGTGTCCAGGTCTTCTAATAATGTACCTCTCAAACTGGGCAAGGTTGAGGGAAGAATGTTTTTCTTTTCTATTACACCTATTGCATTTGGAATAGGAAATTCAAAAGTAACTATGTCTAGAGTCCCATTGTCATCCATAAAGTCTACTTCTATACTCATGATGGATTTTATTATGATATGGATATCAAAGTTACTCAAGATCTCATCCTAAAATTTAGTATCAATCCTTTGGTTAGCATAACAATAAACATTTATTTGTTGATCCTTAGTCCTTTTACTAGATGAAGGGTCTAAATATTCTCCTAAGATTCCTTTGATTTGATCACGAAAGAGTTGTTTAAATGTTGTAAATATGTTGCTCTCTAGAGCGTCTAGTTCATGTAGTTCCTCTCCTTTGTTTCTTCTTACTATCTTAGCTAATTCTTTCTCTACTTCTATTTCCTTTCTTAAAGCCAATAATGCTTCTTCTGTAAGCTACCTCCTTTGGTTTGTAGTGTTTTCTTCTTCAAGAGCCTTCTGGCGTGTGTTATATTCTTCAATAACATTATTAGTTGTTACAAGTATTTTTTGTTTTTTCCAAGTAGAAACTTGTGGCTTGTTTTGTAGGAATCTCCCTTGAGAATCTCTTTCTCTCTACATAAATGTTATACCACTCTTTCAGTTGTCATGTCCCTTCCTACACAGGGTTAGTATTTTTTTAATTTTTCATGTGTTCCAAGGGGTTGTTTTAGACTAAAGAAATAATGAAAAAATAAGAGTGAATAAGTCTAAATAATAGGAATTACAATTCTACTTTTATAAACTAGTAAAAAATTATCTAGTGAAAGTGAAAAAATTATTCTAAAATGCATGAAAATTATGTTAGAAAGAAGGAAATGAAAGTAGGAAAATTATTATAGAAAGTAGGAAATGAAAACAATAAAAATTAAAATCACGCTTTGTATAAAATAAATCTTTTTTGCAAGAAATAAATTCTATAAACATGAATTAATTTATGCACTATTTACTTCCATAAACTTAGACATCTGGCATAAGACACCCTATTGCCCTCACTCAAATTGTCTAGCTAGAACTATATGTCTAAAAACTTAGACATCTAGCATAAGACACTATAATATCCTCACTTGACTTTCCTGGTTAGGTAGAATAGTGCATTAACCAATGTTTTTAAAAAAAATAATGATTGATGTTAGAAATAATAATTGGCACCCTCCCTGACAATGGCACCAAAATGTCGTGCAGACTAATTACCCATTGATTTTTAGATTCTTGAGTTTGATTAACATAATTATCAACCTAGGGTGTGTATATTTTTCAAGGATGTCATCATTATATATGCATTATTTATTTAGAAATCATCTTTATTTTCTAGTTGTAGTACAATGAATTTATGTTAAATTCACTAAATGGATATACTATGAAACTACTATGACGAAACTATAGAATTAATTCACACTTACGAATCATACATGCATCACACTTATATAATCAAAATAATTAAAATCAACTTACACAACACAATTAAAGATAAAGAGAGTTAGGATCTTCACTACAACTTTTTTTGAGGGGGGGGATTCCTCATTTAGAACTGAGTTCTAATTCTTCTCCAAGAGAATTCAAAAACTTCTCACAAAGTCAATATTCTCATTACTCAATTCTATAGCAATTAATGATTGCTATAGGAAGTTACAATATTCAAAGTGCAATATTGTAATTCTAATATTTTTGCTATTATCTATTCAAATTAACTAACTCCTAATCTGATCTAGGTTCTATCATTAAATACAAAAGATAGTTTATTAACTCTTTACCAAAAATTACCAAAGTAAGAGAAATACAAATACTTAGAAACTATCCCAATAAATCTTCAAGTGGTTAGTAACCAAAGTTACTTGTTTTAGGTTTGACTATGTTAGAGACAAGGCATACTATTTTGCTATTTTATTTATTTTTGTCTTTTTCTCATTATCCTTATTTTTCTCATCTTTGGTATCATATCTAATATTTCATTGCATGTAGGGAATCTATACAACAATTATGATTCTTTCCAATCATCCATTTTATTCCCAAGGCAATTGGATGTGTCTTTAAGATCTCCTCAACAATAAATTTATTTTGCATAGTGGCTATGTGTAACCTATAGGTGAAGCATACAATTGATATGATCACTTTGTAGTGGTTGTAAGCAACCTATAGGTGAATCCTATAGTTGTTTTAGGCATTCTATAGTAGCTACAAGCAACCTATAAGTGAAGCCTATAGTTTCTATAGTAGCTCTACAATGGCTATGGGAAACCTATAGGTGAATCTTACATTTGCTATGGGCATTCTTTAGTGGCTACGACTAACCTGTAGGTGAAGCCTACAATTGTTATATGTAATCTATAGTGGCTATGGGTAACTTGTAGCTGAAGGCTATAGTTGTTATGGGCAACCTATAGTATATATGGCTTAGCAATATTATACAGCCTTTCATGACCCTTCAAATGCTTGTTAGATAAAGTCACACCAATATAATTCAATCAAGGAAAAAACATCAATAATTCATAACATAACATATATATATATATATATATATATATATATATATATATCAATGTACATATAAAATCATAACTTCATTCATTCATTTGCATAAGTGACATATAGTTATGGATTTACCTGAAAACGACATATACTAAGCATGGATGAGGATATAAAAGTAATCAATTTGAGGCCTCATCATTTTCATGGCTTGAACCCTTTTATTTTGGGCTGATGTGGCCCTGGGGCCTCTACTAGCTTTTCATGTGGTTAGGTCTCATTAACTCATGTTATTGCATGACTTTTTTATATGAAACTTTTTATGGACCTAACTACTATGACACTTTTCCATGTGTCATCTTTTTGATTGAATCACTCTTCATTATATTTCATAGTTTCCTTTGATCAAATTATTACCAAGAGGTAAGGGGTCCATGTGTCATCATTCCATTGGTTCCAACTATTAGCTGGCTTTAATGTAGCATCTACATATCTAAGATTGAGTGACTAGGGACAAGTGTCATCTTAACATGTACTCATAATATTGTTGAAATTAAAATTTACATCTTAGATATGGAGGTGAAAAAGGTGCAACCAAATGCCAATTGGAATGGTATGATTGGATTGCTTTGTCATAGGACTCTTGAAAGCAATGAAAGTCCTAGAAGGTCATCACTAAGTGATAAGTGGCATGTTGTGATTGGATCATTGGGTCGCAAAATTTTTATGGCTTCTCTTTGAACTTGAAATGTTATGACTGAGTGCCAAGTGGCGTGATCCAATTGGGTTTTTAGGTTGTGACTATTTCAAAGGCTCAAATGTATGTGATGAAGTCCCAAAATTTAAATAGCCTAATAACTAATGCATGTGATACTATCACATGGAAATTTAGACCAAATTCGCATTGGTTTTTTGCATAAAGGCAAAGAAATGTGAAAGTTAGAAAATTACCTAATGAAAAAGGGGGAAAGTTTAAATTCATCAACTCCAAGTATGTAATCTAACTTGGATGCTATTTTAAAACTTAAAATAAAAGTACGTCATAGCATCAAATTTAATTTTTTTGACATAGCCAAAGCAATACTATGTTTTAGAAACCTTAATTAGGTAATTTTGATTGTGTCTTAGGGACCATACCTTTTGTTTTTTGAATTATAACACCTTATAAGAGAAATTTTAAACAAATTAAATCAATAGAAAACTAATTAACTAGACATTAATGAAACATTTTAAAAGCTATCCATTAATTTTTATCATGGACTAACATTATTTTTAAACTTTTAAAGTCACACAAAGGGTGTTTATCATGTGGAATCAATGGTAAGGTATGTCCTAGGGTAAATGACCAAATTTTCATAAGATCCCCATTTTTTTATAAAATAGGGCTTGTTGATCTTAAAAAATGATGACCTCTATGGTAAACATAGAAATAAGTTAGACTTTAGATATCCTGGTTTAGAATGTTAACATTAAGCAATCATCCCTTGGTAGATGTAACAAATATCATATTTGGTTTTATAGAAATAATAACTTTTCACTTTCAAGATTAAAGACTAAAGACCTAAAAATCATTCATAACATGTGTGTGCTTTGAACTAATTGACTAACATGCCTTTATGTTTTAGAATAAGTGGCTTCAAACTTTATGATTTTGAGCATAGGTTTTGCATGAGCATTTTTAGATGTTTATAGTTATGCTCAAATTCCAATAGGATGGATTGGAAATTTTCCTGATACAATCTAGGCATCCATATCCCTAATAGAGATACATTTGGCTCTACTCTAGGCCTTGATCAACTACTAGCTAGGTGTCCATAGCCCTAATGGAGTTTACCTGAATCACTTTCAAGAGAGTGAAACTTATAGTGTCAAGTCTATTTAAAATTTATACACATGTTTTTCTCTTTTTTTTCAAACCCTTGGAGGTTAGGAACTAGTTTTTTAGCTAGGTTCTAAGGAATTCAAGAATTTATACTAAAAAATTATTTGATTTTAGTGACTGAGTTATACCTAAGTAATTTTATGATGTGAGATTAAGGTTCAGTAAGTATAAACCTTAAATTTTTTAAGAACATCATTGATCAAATGTATGCTTGTTAGAACTTGATTACAACCAGAATAAAAGCACGTATTCAATGAAATGATAACTTTAAAATTAAATTTTTCTATTTTTATAAATCAATAAATAGTGTAGTGTCTCACATTGGAAAACCATCTATTGGGATGTACATAGGCTTTAACACCAATTTTTTTTAGATTTTATAAATCTAGACAAATGCAAGAGAAACTATGGTCACTATCTAGAAGGATTATTACTAAGCTAAAGCACACAATAACTACTCTAAGGAAAGAAAAAAATTGAAAACAAACACACAACAAGAAAACAAAGTAGAAAGGAAACTAATCTATCCTTAGCTACTACTGTACTAAACCAGCACATAGTACTTTAGTGGGAGTGCAAAGGGAAACTGAGAAGTAGTGCTTTAAATACTATCCATTCACCAATAGATCTAAGTAATTTCTTTACAAGTCCTTTAGTTTCAATTTGTTATCACCCAATATCTCTATAATTTGATATGGCTTGATCCAAAGGGGAGTGAATTTGTCATGCTGGCCATTTTTCTTATGGGATTTATCCCACAATAAGACCATGTTTGATATCTAAGATGTTTTAATTTTAACCCTTTTGTCAAACAACATTATTACCATGTCTTGATGTTTTCTAATATTCTTGAGGGCTTTATCTTTTGTATCTTCCATTTGAATGATATTCAATATTATAGACTAAATTCTTTCATCATCATCCATATATTCAACCATGAGTTCATATGTGAGAAGATATAATGTAATGGTAAATATTGATTGCTACCCATACACTAATAAAAATGGAGATGACTTCAAGGCTTGCTTGTATATGGTCCATTATTCCTAGAGAGCATATTTTAATAACGATTTCCACTCCCTTGGCCTTTTATCTATTGATTTCTTTATTACATTCATTAGTTTTTTATTTGTTGATTTTATAAAACCATTTCCTTATGGATATTGATTTGAGGAAAATTTGACAACAATATTGTTATCATAGGCCCATTCTGTGAACTCATTAGATTGGAATACCAGACCATTATCACACACTAAATAAAAAAGAGTGCCAAATCTAGTTGTGATGTTCTCTAGTAGGAATTTGATGACATCAATTACCTTGTAGTTCTTAGTGGTAATCACTTCAGTCTACCTAGTATAAAACTTAGTGGCAATTATTATAAATTTTTGTCCTACTAAAGAGTTTGGATTGATGACTCTAATAAAGTCCAATACGCATTCCACAAATGGCCTAGTTTTGATCATTGGTTGTAAAAGCATGGATTCCCTTCATTCTCTGCTATTGAAAACTTGATATTGATGACACACTCAAACATGAGCATGTGCATAATAGAATATGGTATGCTAGTAATAACCTAATCTAATTATTTTTTGGGTAGTGGTTCTACTCGAAGAATATCTAGTTTCAAATTTATCATGGAAGTTGTTGAGTATATCTATAGATTATTTCTTAGAGATGCATCTCAAATAGATTCATTCATTGTTTTTTTTCTTTGGATCACTCTTATTTTGATCATAAAATGTAAATTATTTATCTTGAGTACTATTATATGTCTCTTTTTAGTTTTAGGGAGAAAATGACATTCAACAGGTAGTAGATGATGTCTCTATACCATTCCTCACTTGAGACCTAGTCTACTTCTACCTACAAAACATTAATTTGAGGGTCAATCTTGGTAATTAATTAAATTAAACCTTGGATATGTATCATCTTGGATGAATTTATCTCTATGTCATGTTATTAGAGCTTAGTCATCTATTTTCCTCATCTTTCTCCTAACTTGTTCTAGTTAATCATAAGCTTAATGATGGGGTTAGGTATAATGGTGTGATTTTTTTTGGAGGATGTAATATTTAAAAAATTTCACAAAATTTACCAAAGTGTATGATTAATTTTATAGGAGTGGGTATCTCAATTATTCATCCTTTAATTTTGTGCTCATGAACATGACTAGATGTTCTTTTTCATCTACATTCCACATTAAGACAACAACAATCATGTGGTCAGAATCAAAAGAATAAAGGTAGAAATATTTACTAAAATTTGGGATTATTAGTATGGGTGCCTATATTATGGCTTCTTCAATGTATTATAAATATTACCTATCTTTATATGTCCAATCAATCTTCACAACCTCTTTTAACGTGGTATTGAGAGGTTTGACAATTTCCACAAAACTTGAAATGAATTTATAGAAAAAGTTAATTTATTCAAAAAATGATTTTAATTCTTTTTTAATATTAGGTAAATCAATCTTGAAAATATAATTAATCATGTCAGGGTCAATATCCATGCCATCTTTCATGATAACAGTCATAAGAGCTTACCTTTAGTCATGTAAAAGATACTATTCTTAGGGTTTAGAGAGATACTAAAGGTTCTACATTTTTCCAAAACTTGTTGAAGATGCATAATGTGGTCTTTCCTATTTTTATAGAAAATGGTTAAGTTATCCATGTAGGTAATAATGTAGTTACCAATAATTCCTTGGAATGCATGGTATATGGCACGTTGGAAGGTGGCTTTATCATTAATAAGCTAGAAAATAATCCTTATGTATACAAATGTTCCCCACTTGGTCACGAATTTAGTCTTAATTCTATATTTTTTGTTGACTAGTACCTAGTTGTAATTAGAGAATCCATCTAAAAGGACATCATTTGAGAGATGCTAACCATTTTAATTATATCATCTAAAGAGGGAAATGGGTAATTATTTATTTTTAAGGATCTATTGATATTTTGAAAGTCTATGCAGAGTCTAATTTCACCATTTTTATTTCTAACTGAGATTGGGTTAACCACCCATGTAAGAGTGTCCAATTAGGAATATTATCCTTGCAACTAATAAATTCTTTACTTCCTTATAGATGAGAGTCTCTAGAATAGGGTTTATGGGTCTTTATTTTTTCTATAAAGGTTTACATGCTTCATTCAAATGGATCATATAAGTGATGACCCAGGTATCAGAGAATTTGTGATCTTTATAAGACCAATAAAAGAAATCCTTGAATCTAGATAATATCTTAGTAGCTTTGGCCACTTCTTCCTTAGTATAGATAAGCTTGATGATGATGTTTTAGAGATAGCTCAATGAACACATATTAATTTCTTATAATCCTTGGCACTTACTTTAGGCACTTTGGCATCAATTTTTATCTTTTCTTGGTTGAATATCCTTTCCAAGGAGATAACATACTTAGGGATTCTATTCTTCCTCAGTTAGATTACACCATCATCATCGACATCAACCCATTCTATAGACTTTTCTGTATGTTCATCAATTATGTGTGATTCAAAGAGTCCATAACTATTAATGAAGTTGATGATTTGATTATAATCATAAATTAATTGTAAGTGGTTGATTTTTATTGGTACATAAGTGTAAAATATAATTTTGACTATCAAGTTATGCAATTTGAGGGCCTCAGGTGGGACTAGATTTGCTACTACAAAAGTTAACACATCTACTAGCTAATTTTGATCCCTAGGTATAAAGGCAATGTTAAATGATTCAAATATTTAAATTAAATACCATTATTTAAATATATACTTATTTAGATAAGAAATATTTCATTGGTATTGAATATATACCTACTTGATGACTAATTTTTAATTACCACATATTAACAATTTCCTTATCTTATGTTTAATGACAAATTAAAGTCCTAGGATCAAGGCCTCATATTATAAAATATTATTAGTTCATGGAAATTGAATTTTATAACATGAAAATGTATTTATTACTAACTATATTTGTTAGCATGATACTTACCTTTGAGCCATGCTTGACTTTCACACCATTGAAGTACATCATCTAGAATGCTTCATCCTTGGTCATAAGGTTGCTTTCATTTGATTTAGTAGTATCAAGAGTATATATGGCTAAGTTAGTGGATGGGAAGTTCACCTTATCATTTTTAGAATTGTACTCCATTATCATGAAATTCATACTCAAGTCTCAGTCAATTTGACTCTAAATAGGCACACCCATCCAAGGTAACCACATATGTGAGCAGTCTGTGGACAAAAATCTATTTAACGATATTATATAGTCTCTACTCAACAACATCCCATATGCTTTTGGGATTTATACAAAATGGATGTCAATTAACTAATAAATATATGGTCCATAAGCTAATTGCATATCAACCTTAAATATTTCTCTTACTACCTTGACCTTTGACTTGTCTAGATAGACAACAATCCTACCAGACTTGATTGTAGTTAGTCCTAGATTTTCAAAATTACTTGTAGTCATTATGTTATAAGATGCTCCAAAGTTGAGAAAATAATTATGCACATTCTTATCAAAGATTCTAAGAGTTATCATAAATTGAGGGACCTCAGCCTTAATTTTATACATTACCACATTCATAGATTTAGCTTTACCTTTATCCAATTTATTAGTTAAGGATTCTAATAGAAAATCATGATGCTTAGTGATTTGATCAAGTTCATGAAAATTTATATTGGCTTTAGTATTCTTCATATCTTCAAAAATCTTATATACACATTTGGATCAAGTTTTATCCAAATCTATAGTCAGTTGATTATCCTTCCCCTTGAGAGGAGAAAGATCATTAATAAACCGATGATCTGGGGGTGTTTTAACTTTGTTGGGTGGTGTGAAAGTTGGTTTAGTTTCCTTTTGGGATCTACTACTCAAGGCATAATTATTCTTATGGTATTATTAGAAATCATGGATCTGATTCATATTTATTTTAGGATTATTCTCTTCTTGGTCATGAAACTCATAAGTTTCAACCAAGAGGGATATTTTGGTGGCATTATAACCACTCTTATATGATCTTGTATTTCCTAAATTGCTAATATTTTCTTGATTATCTAGGATAATTTCATAACTTCTTAGCTCACATTAGAACATCTAAAAGGCATTAAATAATTCTATGTAGTTTAATTTTCCAATTCAGTTTGTGTTATGGACCCTACACCAATTAGGCAAGGCTAATTCATAGGTATTTCTGTCAGGCATCTTATTGGCTATGAGTTCATTATTGTTGTTATTAATATTAGACTAGATGAAAGGTCTATTTTATTTTATAAATGTAGGATTCTTGTTTAAACCACCCCCCCCCCCCGCTTGTTTCCCATTTTCCTTTGTAAATCCATAAAATCACTACCTAGTTTGTGAATCTTTCTTCGAATTTATTCCAAGTCTCACTTTGAGGAGTTAGGCTTAGTGTTCTAGATTAGGTTTTGAATAACGCTATGGGTGTTAGAGTTGTTAATAGGGACCAAATATTGAATATTATTTTAGGGATGATCCCTAGCATTAGAATAATTTAATAATACTAACTATTGTCTAGGAGATATATGGCTTAAAGGGAATTGATTGAGGCCAAGTTTCTATTTTAAGGCTGAGATATTTTGATTTGCATTTAAAACTAGAATCAAAGTAGATAAAGTTGGTTTGATGTCTGGGATAACAAAGAAAAGATTCCCCTATAGGTTCATTTGCTTTTTAATGTGTATAGCATTTAAATATGTATTTGATAGTGTATTTATGTTCATGACCTTATGTAGAAAGATGATATTTATTAGATATAGGGAGTTATAAATTTCAAGTGTTAGGTCATCTTTAAGGTGGTAGGGAGCTATGGTGAGGCTATAGATCTTTTGAAATTTGGAATTACAATATATTATGAGCTCACTCAGTCTTAATTCATGATGGTGAGTTATTAGTAAATGATATAAAGACTAATGAACCTTCCAAATTATGGAATGAATGTATCATTGAATTGGTTCCACCTTATGATGGAATCCTTTGATAAATTGAGGAATCAATCCTAGGTAGATTCCCTAAATATGAATTGGAATAGTCTATAAGATACATATTCTTGGATGATGGTTATAATCATAAGTTCTCCCTTGAAAGACTTGATATTCTCTTTGGGAGTTATACCCCTAGATGGATTAAAGAGAGGGAACTACTTTTCAAGGTTCTTGAGCAAATCATGCATACAGTCAGGGATATTTATAGAAGATATTCCTAACCATGCCATGACTGGGTAGATGTAAAATAGAGGATGTGGATGTTGGATTATTAAATAAGTAGGGTGGGATTTATATCTCTTACATCTCCCTTTATTGACTCTATCCTTACGATGGGTTTCTAAATATCCAAGGGGAACTCTAGTTTTAGAATGAGATCTAGTCTAGATCTTAGGAAAATCCAAGATGATAAGAAATGGATCTACGTTTGAAATCCTCAATAATACAAAGGTTCATCAAATATTGATAAAGGAGGTAAATATTGGCCAATTATTATAAAGGAACCCCATGAAAGGGTCCATAATTAATAATAGTGGTCTTATTTTACCTTTATTGATCTAGATCCTACAAAAATGTATTAGAAGCTCGGTTTAACCTACAAAGATTGATGTTAGACAAGATGTTCCAAACAAAATTTAGTGTATTAAGCTTATTAAAGTTTATTAGAGTGAGTTTTTTTGAAATATTATATTAATTCTACATGAACGTACTCAATCTAGACCTCTAAAGCCTTAGCTCAATGATCTTTCAAAACATAATCTACTTATAAGCTAATGTTTACACTTATTTATCATAGATAAATAATCTTAGTTCAAATCATTTTGGGCATTATAAATATAGATGAAATAGAGATTTATCTACTCAAATAATTAAATGGCATGCCTATCTTTAATGTCTTTACATGAAATTAAAACAAATGAAAGGGGTAATGCCATATTATCTTCAAACTTGAACCAATATTTAAAGGATCTTTTAGAATAAATTTTTTTATAGGGATATTTCAATGGTTGTAAATATCTTACAAAAGATGAAAATAAATCATAGTGTTTATCCTATTATTTATGCATTTAAATAAATTATGCTATATTTCAAATGAAATACACTACACTTTATACTCAAAACAAACAAAAATGCCCTCCTTTTAGCATCATATTTTTATTATTATTGATGTAGATATATGTCAAGATATAATGTGAATAATATAACCATATTTATTAGTTTATAGTGTAAATAATGGACTACCTTAGGGATTAATTTAATTTTGATGGATAATTATGTGGATACCTCATTTAGTCTACAAGTAGACCATATTTTAGGGACAACAAGAACTTAGTAGTGGCATAATCTATCTAAAATTTATTTATATTTTTATGATGTAAAATTTATTTTGTATTTTTCTAATTTATCCCCAAAATTTAAACAAATAAGTGGGTATTCATAGTGAGCATTAATCTAAAGTGATTCATATTTAAAAATTTCAAAAGGAGAAGTAGGGTAGAGTATAAAGTAAGGTTTTATTTACAAAAACAAAGACCAATATATCTCCTTTAGTTAATTCTTATAGTAGTGAAAATAAAAATAACACTTATAGGATCTTAGTGTTGGCCACATAATATCATAAATTTAGTAGGGATTCTAAGGTATATATAATGCATATATCTAAAAATTATGCTTTTAAAAGGATACCTACAATAAATTTCTTTTAGCACATTCATTTTTATAATATAATGAAATGCATCATATATAGACAAAATTTGTGAGAATATAAAAGAGCACAAACTATCAAGATGAATTCAAAACACTACTATCAAATTTTACCATTGAAAAAAATAAATCATGTGATATTAACAAAGCTTGAGAAATAAGAACATGTGAATGTAATGAAGTAGTGAGCGAATTGAAGGACTTATTATTTATATTTGTAATAATTTCACAAATTTCTATTCTAACATATAATAATGGGGAAGGATCCCTATATATAGGCCATATAATTCCTAAGATGGTTACAAGAGAAGTATATATATGACATGTATCAGTAGACAAGGTCCCTAATGTCCTAAAACTAGAGAATATTCCCTATTCAAATAGGGGAATATTTTAAAATGCATTTGAATGGAATTAGGACATGATTTTCAATAAGAAAAATTCTAGTAGATATATACATTGTTCTTGAAGTGCTATGATAAGATCTTATTGGTGTCGTTGATGATGAATCTCCTAGTGTAGAAGAATATGGAAGTGAACCCACAACACCTAAATAAGGAGTGTTATTTCTAGTGATAGCTAAAGAATAAGATATCCCAAGAGGGATTAAGGAGGTAGAGGTTCTTGTGGTGATGATTTGTGTCTTATTGATTGCTTGTATCTCATCTTATATTTTCCCTCTCCATAATTCAAAGCGTCTCTTATAGTTATTGTTTATCAATTTTAAATTGATAATAGGTTCATTCAGTAATTTAATCATAAGCTATGCCATTACATCATGTTTTCATAGGATTTATCCTACAACTTCATTAATTACCACATACTTTTATATTTTTTGGTTGGTTGATGTAGCCAGGTCTACCATTTCCTACCTAAAACTTATTCTCATGGCCATTCCATGTTTCCTAAAATTTACAATAAAGTTGTGCAATTAGGCTCTAAAGGCATAATTGATAATGATGGAACTATCTTTGTTGGCAAGATGCATGATCTTATCCTCCTTGAGAAAAGTTATGACTCTATCACCTATTAGGTAAGAGACCAGACCATGGATTTCATTTTATTAAACCACTAGTTTAATTATTTCCTTTTACTAATTATATAGGACTGAGTAATGCTCAATCCTCTAAGGGGATCAAATTCAAGTCTTCAACCTTTTTCATTCTAATAAACTTCACCAACTTCATTATCTTATTATCATATGTCTCATATGTAACTTCCACCTTTAAGATCCTACTGTATATTTCATCTCCCTTTAATTTATATTGGGCCAAGGTGTTCAAAGTATCAAACATTTCTTCCACACCCCATTCTACTTTGGTTATGGTCTCCTCTAGCAATATGGTTTTATATTATTGATCTAGGTTAATTTCTCTTTTTTTCACTCCTTTTATTAATTCACTAGCTATATCACCATATGCCTTTAGAGTCGAGAGGGGGTCCTCTTCATACTATTACTATAGGTTAGGTCTAGCTCTCCTCTACTTAGTCAACTCAAATAAGGTCTCCTCTAACTCATATATATTAATTTAGTATGGATGAATGATCTTCCTCTTGGTCAACCTATTCATATATCTAACCTTCTTATCGAATTCTAACGTGAGCTATGGAGGGTCCACTATGACCAAATGTTGGTTTTATAATGTATATAACTACATCTATTCTATCAATGATTTATTTGAATAACCACTTAGAAGGTGAGTAGATGGAGGCAATAGTTGGTATGGTGTTAGTAATTACAAGGCAAATGTTTGGGAAGTAATTGTGGATGTGATTAGGATAAATGTAGAGCTGGGGGATGAAGTGGGAAGTGTCATTCTAGAAGAACTAGTGTTAGATGAAGTGTCAGTTATGAATAGGGGAATTTGGGGATGATAATAGTGGGTTTATTCTTAGGTAGTTATGGATTAGGCAAAGGCATAGGCATAGGCTCAGATAGAATTGGAGGTAAATTGGCAATTAATGAAACCTTGTAAGTGAAGGATATAATGAAAGGGTTGACAATGAGAAATGGCATAATCAAATGTCTAATTATAGGTCTGGTGAGGGTCCTTTAGGGTAAGAGGTTTATATGGTCTAGAGTTGTGGGTTCATAAAATATTCGCAAGGGTTGATTATATGATAATGAAGTAGGTATAGAAACATGTTGTTGACCTATAATATAGTGTTCTTCTCTAATAGGAAGAAGGGGAGGCAACCTTGATGTTTAGGTTGTAGGTGTTGGAGTAGAAATTCAACTACTACCTCCACTAAAGGTATTTCCTACACTAAGGTATCACTTTATGCTTGGGATGGTCTACTAGATGGGGCTCTAAAGTAAAATCATACCCAATATACTTTTTCATATCATCACCTCCTTTTTACAAAGTATGATATGATGCTTTTAATATTCTCCAACTCAGTTGTGGGTTAGTTATCCTTTCTTCCTTAGTACTACCAACATGGACTATAGATGTTGATGCTCCTCCTTGAGTATAATTATTTTTGAAAACTTAGTAAAACCTTGCATCATTCAACCCCCATTTTACCTATGGGATGTTAGCATCTTTTAGTCTCTAACTCACCTCTATGGCATTGGCTACATTAATATATAATTCATCTCCATCTTTAAGATCATGATGGTAGGTGATGCTTAGGCCTGTCATGTGCTTGATGCAATGTTTGAAAGTCAAATATTCAAGGTCTCATTCCCTATTTTTATCCCTTTCCAAACCAAATGTGGGCCTTTACATGGTAGAATAAATAATTGAGTTCTATTTTTTAATCTTAAATAGGTTAATGTTGGATAACTGAGGATGAACCAATCCTATTTTCTTATTATTTCACAATCCATCTACCCCTATGAGTATTTAGAATATAATATCTTACTCATAAAACTTATTTGGCACTATTTTAGGTAGCCTAAAGGGGTTCATATTGATTCTTACTACCCTTATTGTTATGTTGTCTGGACAATACTAGTATGCTCCCAAGGTGTTGAGTGTTGTTCTAATTTTAACTGATAGCCTAGATGTGGGCCTCTCTTGGATGAAAATATACACAATTGGATAGAAGTGATCAATAATTTCCTTCATATCTTGTTTTTTTTGTATATTCTTACATTTGACAAGATATGAGACATGGTTCACTTTATATTGAGATCGTAGCTAGTGAATTGGGGGAACTTCTAGTAGGGAAAATGGCATTTACCAGGTAGAACATCATATATAAATAATCCCCTTGGTTGGACATGACCTTCTTAATATAGGCTTCCAAGTTGTAGGAAATGATTTCTCCCAAAGGGGGAGTCTTGGCATCATCTATGATCACGGATAGAATTGAATCCCACTTCTAAGATACATGTCATATATCCTCAGCCCCATACAACCTATTCATCATAGTCATCCCCATCCTTATCCCCTTCCTAAATTGGGTGATGGGGATGTGTTTGATCTTATATTTTCATATGAACCTCCCCTTTATTTCTTATAAGTCTATCAAAATATCTATGATGCTATGTATTTTAATCCACTGGGTGACATTTTACTGAATGTAAATATTCTCTAATCTAGGCAAATCATAATAAGCCTTAAAGTCTAGCACAAATATGAAATAAATTTTATTACCTAAAGTAAAATACTTAACAATATTATCAACACACCTATACTAGAGAAATACTTTGTCGTTTAATTTTACACAAGGGAGTACCTATGGATTAGATGTAGATTTGTGCAATCCTACAAATTTGAGTGCTAAGAAGTTCAACCTATCTTCTGCATCATTGGATCCTTTTTCATCATCATTGTATATGTCTATAGTATTTTCCATAGTATAATAGATCATTATAATTCTTATATTTAGTGGTGAGTGTGAAAAAATTGAAATTAGTGTCCCAAAAGATGATGTTCATTCCATAAGAGTATAGGAATAGCACTTGCTCTGGTTTGGTAGATCTAGATGTTCCATCTTTAGCCATGGTTTCTAAATATTATGATAAATGGTCTCATGGATTGATATAATGGTGCTATAATGCACAAGATTTTTACCAAATAAAATATAATACTTTGGAGCTTTTTATTAGATCATAATTGAAAGTGAATGTAATACCTTGAGACAACAAGCTTTAAACTCTAGATTTTTTAGAATTTTGAATTGAAATATATGAGTCATAAATGGAAAGTATATTTAACTTAATTTGACATAAATCTTGGGTGTCTCTTTAATTTTATTCAAACATATTTTGAAATCCACTTTGAGGACTAAAAAAATCACTACTCTCAGTTTATCCACATGGCCTTTAATTATAGGCTTGAGATTTCCCTTAAGTGACTTGGATTTATAACTATTGAAATAATCCCCATAAGAATTTAATTCTCACCAATAATTGGAACTTTATGGATAGATATGTGCCATTGAGGTGTCATAGTTGACACATGCTCAATAATTGATGCCTTTTCATGCACTCTAGACTTTTATTTTGAATACTTAAACTATCAAGGTGGATTAAACAATATTATTCCAAGTGTCACTCTTTGATTAGATCACTATTATTTACTATTTGTGTGATTTACACCTATTTTTTGGGATAAAATTTCTTTACGTCCTCTACTGCCTTGACAAATGGTGAGATCTCATTGGCTCACACTATCACATGACTTTATTAAATGAAAATTTTAATGGACCCAACTACTGTGACACTTTTCCATGTGTCATCTTATTGATTGGATAAATCTTCACTTGGTTTTATGATTTCCTTTGATCAAGTTAGTACCATGAGGTAAAGGGTCCATGTGACATCATCCCATTAGTTCTAACTATCGATTGTCTTCAACATATCATATAGCTATCCAAGTTTGAGTGACTAAGTGATAAGTGTCATGTTGTCATGCGCTTGTAACATTTTTGAAATTTAACTTTGCATCTTAGCTATGGGGGTAAAAAAGGCATGACCAAGTGCCAAGTGGCATACTCTAATTGGATCACTTTATTATAGGACTCTTGAAAGTAATCAAGGTCCTGAAAGGCATTGACTGAGTGCCAAGTGGCATGATATGATTGGATCATCAAGTCATAGACCTTTTATGACTTCTCTTTGAACTTGAAATGCTATCACTAAACATGAAGTGTCATGCTCTAATTGGGTCATCAGGTCATGACTATTTCAAATTTTAAAATTTATGTGATGAAGTATAAAGCTTTATATAACATTGTGACCAATAGATGTGATACTTCTAAGTGTCAATTGAGAATGAGTTGGCATCGTGTTTCTACATCAAGGCAAAGAAATGCAAAAGTTAGAAAATTACCCAATGAAAAAGGGGGGAAAGTCTATGTTTGTGAACTCTAAGTATGGAATATGACTTGGACCCTAATTTAAAACTTAAAATCAAGCTACATCATAGCATCAAATTTATGATTTTTGACATAGCCATTTAATTCTATGATTCGAAAACATTAATTAAGTAATTTTGATTGTGTTTTAGGGACCATGCCTTTATTTTTTGAATTGTAACCCCTTTGAAGAAATTTTTTAAGAAAATTAGATCATTAAAAAACCAATGAACTAGACATTAATGAAACATTTTTAAAGGTACCCATTAATATTTTTCATGGAATAATATGATTATTAAACTTTTAAAGTCACACAAAGGGTTTTTATCATGTGAAATCAATAGTAAGGTATGTCCTAGGGTACATGATCAAAAATTTCATAGGGTCCTATTATTTTAGGAAAATGGGGCATGTTGAGTTGATATAAACATAATACTTGTGACATATCATCTCTACAAAAGGAATTTTTGTGGATCTAGCTAATATTAAAGACATTATGGATTGGCCAACACTATAAAATGTGCATGAGGTACATAGTATTAGGGGTTTAGTAGGGTATTAAAGGAATTTTTACCAAAATTATTTAAGATGTATAATCTAATAACCTCTATTTAGTGGAAATACAATGCTTTTTTTGGTCTAATAAGTGCAAAGAAGCCTTTTAGGTTCTGAAAGGGAGACTTACTTCAGCACTAAAGTTGTAGATTTTGGATCTTTATGGTCATTATGTAGTTATAATAGATGCATTAAGAGATGGTTTAGGAGGAGTCTTATGATAGAATGGAATGTGGGTAAGATAAAATTATTAATGATTTGTATTTCTAATTTTTATGTTTGATTTGAGTTTGAATGGTTCATGATTGATAGTCATATTATTATATTTTAGTCATTTATTATGCTAGATAACATTTTCATGTGTCTATACTAAGTTTTATGATCATGTTGACTATGATTTAAATTATAGATGATTTACATTATAATAATTTATTGATGCTTATATATTGATTATTCTGATAATCTAGGACTAACTACCCATTTGTTTGATTGAGGTGGTTATAGGACTATTTTTCCCTGCCAAGCAATACTCAAGGACAATATAATTGAAGATGGGGGGTGAAGATACCAACATTGGGGGTTAAGACAATATATAAAAAATCAAACACATGACATTATAATTTTCTTAGGTGAAATGAATGTTAACCTAGATTATGCTTAAATGATGAATTAGTGATTGTATTGCTTTACTCTTATAGCAAATTAAGCATGCTTACATTATTAAAGTTCATTACTTGTCATTTTTTGCATAGTATGTGAGGTTTATGATTTGAATGGATGTTTTGATTAATATTAGATCTATGTTAGATGTCTTGATTTCATTAAATCTTGTCATAAATTAGATAATTTTGTATTATTTGTATAAGGTAAATTAATTATGTCTTTTAACACTAGGTGAGTGTTGATTACTTATTTAATTTTGTTTGATTATTTTTCTTGTGTCATTTTCTATGACATAGTAAAAATTCAAAAACACCCAAAAGAAAATTAATTAAAATGAACCTTGGAAATTTTAGTTATGTTCCTTACAAAATATCATGAGGTAGAAATGTATATAAATTGGGTTATTTGAAAGACACAAAAGGAATTAGGGTTGTTTTATTTTTTTTCTATGATTGGGGACTTGAATTCACCATTTAGGGAGTTTGAGGGTTTCATACAAATATAATTCCAAATACAAATATTTTGATTACAAGTTAATGTTAAAATAATATAATGGGCATTGATGAATTCAAGTTGTATAATAATAAACTAGTAGAGTTATATGAGAGTTACTTGGTCATGCATAAATTTTAGAAAAAGGATAAGAAAATAAAAAGAGAATAATGAGGGATTACAGAGAGAAATAAGGGAAAAAATCTTGTTTAAGGAGGAAAAAGGCTATTCGTACATACATTTAGACTGAAATCACCATATAACTAGGTTGGTATTTCTTGAGTTATAATTATTAGTTATTATTGTAGACTTGAAAGGCAGGAAAATATGGTGGTTTTATGGTTTTATCATTATTGTCTAAATATACGTAATGATAGTTTTTAACTACTCTAAAAATCCTAGTATTTAGATCTATTGGCCTAGGGTTGAACTTGGGTCAATCCATAGGCCTATAGAGGTGAGGATAAACATATTTAGAATGAAAAAATTGGGGTTTTTTTATGTTGGATAAGTGTAAGACTTTAATAGTTACCACTGTGTAAATTTTTTTAGCATAATGATTTTTGAAACTATAAAAATAAAATAAATTTATCTTATTTGATCCCTACGGATTCATAGTATCAAGTGAGTTCTTTATATATAGGAAATATAGGTGGCACAAGGATTTTGTAGTCAATGTTTCAATTTTAAATTTAAATGTTATAATGTATTTTCATAATCTTACATGAGTTACTTGATGGGATTTATTTTGATGATATAGTATAGATATAGGTTACTATAAGTAATCCAAGTTTATATAAATTGGTTTAATGACCAACTCCTAGTTTTATTAATTTTAGATGATCTAGGTATTTTTATTAATTATCATAGTTGTATATGTCAAAATGAAATCATGAATAGGAAACTATATACATACATACATACATACATATATGCATGCATACATACATGTGGTAATTTTACAGACCTTTATATGAACTATTTAGATGATGAAACTTGTGTATGTATAAATGTTAATATTGATTATGGGGAGACAAATATTATTAGTATTTACTTGTGAATGTGTTTTTAAAGCATATAAATTTATCTTTAAAATAGATATATCATCATTTTTTCAATTATTTAGTTGAAACGTGCCATGGGATATTAACTATTGAGTATATAGATTCATTAATAGAGTATTAGTCTATATTTGAGAAGTTAAAATTGAGTTATCTAGGTCATAAAGTGTTCTTAAATTATTCATGAAGAAATATGAGCCTATACATAAATTATTATCTAGTTCAAAGAACCTTACATTAATTATATGTAGAAAAAATGTATGCATATATATATATATATATATATATATATATATATATATTCATATGCATAAAGAAAGATAAATAATTTCATTTATGTATGAAACTGTATCAAACCTGAGTAAATACATTTATCCTTTTGATGGTATTGAATATCCATAGTTTATAAAAGGGGAAAATTGTGATTTGTAATTATTTAAGTGACTGTGTATATAGATGAGGACGATTGTCCATAGGGTGTATGAATGGTAAAAAGATATTAAATAAATAATAATTTAAAGATAAAACTTATGTATATTGTATACACATTCTTAGATATTATAATATTTAAATTGTCTCTTATTTCTATGTAAACAATGGTGAAGATATAGTTTATAAAATATAATCAGACTATAGACTTTTATTAATAATAATTTCTTATACAATAGAAAAAAGATGGAATAAGTGGGGAGAGATGTATAATTAGATCTTAGATGCTTAGTTTTGTTATGATTTATTTTGAGATTTATTGGTTATAATTTTGACCAAAAGAATTAGTATACTTGAATTCTTGTTCTAGTCACTTATACATTTATGGTTTTGAATATAGTTCATTTGATAAACCTATGCATATCACTTTGGTGGTTAAGTGAATGAATGTAATTAGATTATTGATTTATGATTTATTTTATATTAAATTATTGTTTGGGTTGATTGTATGCTACAATCTATATTTATTATTATTGAATTTTTATGTGAACATTACTAAACTTGTTCATAGATAACATGTATTGGATATATGAGTGTGCTAGTAGGAAAATCATATTCCTACCCCCTGATATCCTATGATATTTATTATTCATTAACAAAGAGTTTTGTGTGAGTGAAATTGAAAAACATCCGTAGATCCAATCTCTATAATGAAAATTTTAGCCAAATTAATTTTATAGCTGAGACATTATCATTCCACTATACTTTCTAGTTTACATGTGTATGCTAATTTCATAGTAAATAAAAGATTTAATTCCATGTTTTGTGTGATTATTTCATGTATTAGTGATTGTACATACATAGATTCCTATTAATTTCTTGATATCTACATTATCAATATCTACCCCTCTATGAAGGGTAGGACCACTCCCAATTAGGAGGTGTGGGGGAGACTATTGGTCTATGGTTGGAGGTAAAGGACTCAGATGATGATCTCCATCTATTCAAATATTTCAACCATTAGGGATAATACTCATGGATATATTTCATCAATATGTTTATAAGGCTCATTTATACTATTATACATACTATATTGTATATTTAACTTTGTAGTGAAATGTCACATATAGCACATTATTATTTGATGGATATTCAACATAGTAGTAGATGTGAGATTTGTAATTAAATTTTAAATATTATTAAAATAGTGGTTGTATGATTATTTATAGCTAAAATGTGTATTATATCAATGATTTGATGTACATGATATGTTCCACTATTCATTTTGTGATAAATATTCATCTTGTATATGATATCAATTATTTGGAAACTAAATGTATCATATTATTAACCAATAGGTTAACACATTTCTAAATTTATTGATTTAGATGTATTTAGTAATGAAAATGATTTTATAGATAGTCTTAATGATTGTTTAAGTGTACCGTATGTATTACAAAACAAAAATTGTGTAATTTTTATGTAACCTAGTGGGGTTATAACATATATTCCTAGTGACCCTCAAGTTACACACATACAAATTCATGAAAGAGTACATGGAGAATAATGAGAAAGTAAACTCAAGGTTGTTAGACATTATTCAAATGGAAGATGCATGAGAATAAGACCTTCAAATTTTTAACAAATATCAAGACACTGTCAAGAGCTGGTGTGACAAGAAGGAAAAATAAAATCATTTACAATATCTATCTTAGTCTTATTATGTGATAAGGCTCATGAAAATAAAGGCTAACACTTAAAATTAGATCAACTCTAGATTAGACCATATCAAATTTTTGAGTTACTATGGTAGAATGCTTTCACACTAAAGGATCTATAATGAAATAACTTCTCTTTACATCTGAATATATACTTATTGATTCATTATTTCTTGGTTGTGCCATCCACACTCATCTCAAAACAACCACAAGTGTAATTTATTAGTGGTTTAGTTTTAGAGTAATTTTTCTGTTATGTGTTTACTTTTGGTGTTGACATGTTTTTTATTTATTTTATCGCATTGTCTATTCATCAGTTTTCTTGTACATACACCTACATGCCTTCATATTACTTCAATTCTAATCAATTATTTTGCAGACTGAAAGCTTATGTGACCTAGATCCTTGTTTCCCCTAATGTTGTCCCTTCAAAATTTTAGAAAATCATTTTGAATGTAGTTGAGGAAACAAGAACTAAAAAATATTGTCTTCATTATTAAACATTTGATTAACATGGTAAGTTATTTATAGTATCTAGCAAGAATAAAGTCATTAATTCAAAACCAAGCATAAAAATTAATAAATTTTTTATTACTATCAAGAGGTCAATCTTGTACTATAAATATATTAAAAAGTCACATTGAATTTACAAAAGGTAAAAAGTCCCCTCTTGTGGGAAAAATTGTCTAAATCAATCATTTATCTTGGGTGCATTGATTCCCAACCCTCTTTGATCAGAAATAGAACAAAATATCAAGATAAAATGAAGTTAGAGAATCTTAAATAAAATTATAAGTTTTTTCCATAATAAATGGTGATTTTGCCAACCTAGATCACATTCTTTCCAACCTAGATAACAATGGAGCAAGGACTCATGTGAAACAAAAGGTATCATTTTTAGGGTTATAAAAACTTGGATGGTATAAAATTAATGTCTGAGCCTCCCCTTCCACAAAAAATATTTTCAAAAGTAATCACATTTTAGGAGTCTTAGACACCTTATCTACCTCCAAGTTATGTTATGAATTCAAAAGGAATATGAAAGGAAATGAATCATTTTATCACAAAATATGATATTTTGAATGAGATAAAACCCAATATGTTATGTGTAGAAGTAGACTTAAGAACTTCATATCTTCTTTGATACTTTTTTAATTGGTTTCCATGGTTTATCTTATTAGTTTAAGATGATTTTTTTTTAATTTTTTGATGTTTTATCAACATAGTTTCCTTTTGTTATGACCAAATGTCCCTTTTCAAAAAATAAAAGGGGACCCATGTAAGCTAAAAAACATGAAATAGTTAACCCCTTTATCGATCCCAATCATAATCTTGTCCTTATTCCAAAATTGAGGGAGCCTTGATCCCTACAAGTGAAATGCCAATCAGTTTCTAGTCGTAAAGATTTATAAAACTCTCATAAATCCATCGTTTCTATTTATATATATTTCATAGATTTTTTTCCATAAAGATAGCCTCATTATGTTTAAAAAGTTTCTATAATTAGTTTATTTTTGGGTATTAACTTTTTATTTCATAAAAAATCAATACCCTGGATTCAATGTCCTAGAGTCTATTTGGAACCCTTCTAGAGGCTAGTTTTGATAGAAAAGTGGCCCTTTGTAAAACTATTTTTAATGACTTAATATTTTTAAAGTTTTATATGTCCAATAATTTTAAGAGAATATTATAGTCTAGGATTCCTAATCCAATCATGGATTACCACATGTACTTTCATACACCCAGGAGATAGTGTACACATATAGGTCCTATATTTTTTAGAGAATGGAATGTTATGGAGATATTTATCTAATGAGGGATCACCATGTGTAATTTAATACACCTAAGAGATAGTGTGCCTTGGTAGGTCATGGTGTTTTCAAAGGATGGTATAGTCCAAGATCCCTAATCTAATCAAGGATCACCACATGTACTTCTAAAAATAGAGGAAATAGTTTGTATAGTCAAGTCTTGGATATGCTAGAGAGTGGTATGATATTATCTCCCCAATATATTCAAGGATATCCACATGAACTTCCATACACCTAGAGAATTATACACATGCAATATTACTATTACATAAAAATAATAGCATCCCCCCTTAGGACTACCACATTAAAAATGAAACTTGGTTGAGTTCAAATGCATCATGAGTGATATGATGGATAAATAAAGGTGCATGCCTACTAAAATTTATGCATTTATTATCCCATTTATGTAGGTCATGATTAGACACCTGGATAGGTTCCATGACCACCAACAAATCTAATTAAGGCTTGTGACACAATATTAAATATAAGTAAAAAATGGATAATGACTAAATCAAAATTATACCATCACCTCAAAGATCAAATCACTTGATATGATCCCTTGATGCTATTATTATAGAGATATTTCAAATCACTATAAGGTCCCAATCAAATTTATTTCATATTTATATGTTCCCTATGACTTAATTTCATAATAAACATTATCTTTAGTATCCTAGGTATCTCTAAGACACATCCCTAAAGGTGTCCCATGTATAAATGAGTAATTTATAGATATATTTTGAAAATGTTAGGGAGTTGATAAAATAAGAAATGTAGAATTCTACCTATAACCCAAAATTCAAGAAAGATTTTAAGGACACCATGTTCCTCCAGGGGATCACATGGTATAATAAATAGAATGAAATATTTAAGGTAATTAAAGACATCTAGTTGTTTAAAAATGATGATGCGATTGATAATGATGATGTGAAATTCATTGATGAAATCATTATAGTCAGAAAGTTAGGCCTTCACAAAGTTGCTTCTAAGCCTAAAGTTTACCTCTAAAAATATATTTTTTCCAATCTATTGAGTACATCCAAGAACACCAATGATGTTATTCATTCATCCAAAATAGTCTCCAAATCATATATATATATATATATATATATATATATATATATATATATATATATATATATATATATATATATATATATATATATATATATATATATATCGGGCCATTTTAATAAGATACTATAATTTCCCAAAGTTTAGAATCTCCTATGACAAGGTTGTTACTACTAGAGGGATGAATACACATAAAATATATTATAATATAAAGGAAAAGGATAAGAACATTGATCATTGGGTCAATAAGGAATATTTTAACTTTTACACCATCAATAATTTTATATAATGGGTTTGATTCAATACTTTATTGATCAACTATCTATGTAGAGATACAAATATTTTCATGTGAAAAAGTATTGGATCCCTCTACTTAGAATTATCATTTAAGGTAATAATGTTAAAACTCTTGGGTACATCACTAGCTTTAACGTATCTTATTATGTACCTAGGGTTCATATCATGGTAAGTATTGAATGATGTACTATTTGGTTGAAGCCACATGTGCTACCATAAATATTAAAATATTATGTTCCCTTAATAGAGGATTAAAGGTTCATATGTTCATGTGGTCTTCTCAAAGATTACATATCAACCACTTTAGGCATCATATTAGGGACATATGTGACCTTTTATATCCCATTATATACCTGTAAATCAATGAGAAACTTACGCCAAGCCTATTAGAAGAGATGATGACATTTATTTGGCCATTTTCACTTAAGGGCACTATCAATGCCAAATGATCACCTAGGTATAAGGAATATGGGGGCATCCCTTTAAGTTTACCTACATTGTCCTAGACCCACTAGTAGAATATGAGATCACCTAAGAGATCATTAATGTCATATCTAGTCTTTGCCTTAGTAGGAGATAAATTTCCTATCCCTAACTCATCATCATCATAGGTATCCATGAATATAAGATCTTTCCTAACATTCATGTTAAGTATACACATAAGAACTCATTTAATCTACCCATTATTGATGATAGGTAGTGAGATCATCATGATATGGTGAATCCTCATGTGTATCATTACTAGTCTAGGTTAAACACCAATTACCACCATGAGATCTAACTAAATGTTGTTTGCCATATCAACCCTTATAATGATGCTATGGTAATTTCCAAACATGAAGTAATGAAAATCAATATAGAGAAGTAGGTGTAGATTAGACCCGTATATAAGACAGGCCTATCCATTTACAACCTTTTTCCAAAGTCCCAGTTATTGGTAAGAGGATCTCTTAACTAGTCTTATAATGGATGCCCACTACATCCATGCTATCATCTTCCCCATCAACAACACTATTAAGGACCTCATAGGTAAGCAAACCCCATATTATTCATTGCCTTCATTTTTTAGCATCTTGGAGTCACACCTCATTTTGCCTAGGGTTTAACATATAACATCCTAGATTCTTCATAACCCACCTCAAAAACATTGAGGAAGAAACCTATGGTCCATCCTAGTTTTCAAATCTAATTTAAACCTTACCTTATGGTTTCCCTAATATTTGCTTCTTAGGTTTCCCTTATTTCCTTGAGTTATGCACCTTCTAGTGCTTTTTGTTTTCATCCTCTTTTAATTTATACTAAATGAACTTGAAACACTCATATAGTTATTCCCTAACTAGATCTTATGATCAATATGATATATTTTAATTCTCCACTTCATATCCCTAATGTCCTGGTATATTTTACTAATTATTCTTGATACCCATATAATTCCTTTGACCCCAAGTGCACAAGTCTCTCCTAATTTTTCAAACCCATTAATCCAATAATTTCAATTGCAAATGCCATGGAAAATATACTAACTTCATGCGAAAATAGGGTATACACCATGAACCTCTCTACACCTTGGGCTCCCTCTAGTTTTATTCCTAAAAGTGTAACAGTGCATAAAATAAGCACTAACCAAAATCCTACCATGTGTCTAGGCTAATTTATCCCAATCCATCATTATAACCTTTGTTTACACTTGTGGCATAATATTAGGCCTCCCTATAACTCACACTTAGTTACCAAAGAATGGATTTTAATATTCTCATTTCATATTTTAGGGTTAAAACTTACTTCCTAGGTGTCATTGATCCCAAGTATTTATGATTCAAGACCAACTGAGATCAAATGTGTTACCCATGGGAATCTCCCTTGGCCACTCCATTTTCATCCATGATTATACATCCATATTACATTCCATTTCATACCCATCATCCATTATTAAGAACCCCACCAATGCCTCCACCATCCACTTCATTTATTGACTCATCCTCAATATAATTAAGACTAATGGAGTGAGAAAGTTTGGTTATTCATTTAGGAGCTTAATGGTCATAGATACACAAGATGGCCTAACATTGTGACCCAAATATATAGATCCAATTTTATATATATTCTAAGAGAATGAAAAGGGTGATAACTTAGACCTTCACACAAGATGGGGGACCTATTATGTTGAAGAAATAACATTACCTCTTCTCTTTCATGAATAAAAGGACATAAAATTAAGAGTATAAATTTATAGAATACCTAATATCTATGGTGAAATCCATAAATTAATTAATAGAGAAGTTTATGGAGGACCTCAAGGATCAAGTGAGGACCTTAATGTCCTAGGTCAAGAGATAATCTATAGTGGGTCTATTTATAGAGGTGGAGACTATATGCAATTATAAATGAATCATGTCTATAAATCAATCCTAACTCAGAGAAGATGGATCATAGCATACACTTCTAATTGGAGACACATTTATTAAGTGGGAACATGACCAATATGGGGATCCATTAGACTTGATCAGGGGATATTTCACCACAATACACCATGATATGGAGGGTTCCAAATCCTTCAATTAATCATAATCATTTAATAACCCTAAGGGGGTCCTTAATTTTTATATTTCATTTAACTAATAAAAATTAAATTAAATCTAATCTAGTGCTCACCAAAGCTTATGGCACAACATGGGGGGTTAGTAAAAAATAAAATTAAGCATGCATATAATAACATATAATCACATAAATTTATATGGAATCCTAATACATGGAAGAGAATTAAAAATGCATATTTATCTACTCTTACAAAGGAAGAATAAAGTTAGGAATACTTAGCTTTGAAGATAAACCTGTTGAGCCTCAATCTCTCCTTTGGCCAAGGTGCTTCACAAGATGTTGTTATGGTATGTAAGGATAACAAAGACAAATAAGATATAGGATATACAACCTATCAATACATATAAAATAATTCTCCATAAGATAAGGTCTATATCTCCAAATAGTGTATGAAACATTAAGCTTGCTCCTCAAGTAGAATGGTGGATAAGTAAATGCACAATAGCTCTTACTTCTTCTCTTATCTCAATAATGGTGAAATGAAATTTTATATATAGTAAAATCTAACCCTAGATCCTTAAAAAAATTATGGACAATAGGTTGACTCAATCAACCTAGTATTATTTAACCTATGCTGAAAATGGACTACATCGACACTATGGGATGATGATAAGCAATATAACGTTGACACTACTAGCATAGTTATAAAATTTATGAAAAGGGATTTTGGATAGGAAAAGGTAATTGAAATAATGACTATAGGAGGGTACAATATATAATAAAAATCATATAGATAATGTTTTTAGGAGACAAGTGTTTAGATAACAAGTAGGAAAAGGGATAATAATCTTATGAAGCATTAACAGTGTTCCCACCCCTTTCCTACTGCTCCTCTTAAGGTGTGCACTTAGAGAGATTGATACTTTATAGGTTATTTAAAAATACAAAGTGTCAATAATTGATAACAGTTTGAAAATATTATGTGTATACATATGCCTCACTTGAACCTCATCACATGTCATGTGAGTGTAATACAGGATGGTGCTTCACGAATAGAGTATGATGACACATAATTTTGATGCCATGTAAAATGTACTAAGGATCAAATAATATAAATTAAAGGAAAAAATAGAAAAACACATACCTCTACCTACCTTAGTTTTGTATATGAAGAAGGATACTATGAGAGAAGTGAAGGCATCCAATGTGAAGAACATTAGGTGAACCTATAGAGATTAGTGCAAAAAAGAAAAAAAAATCAAAATGTTTAGAATATAGGCATATAGTAGTGAAAAATGAGTTAGTATAGACAAAGATGTGGGTAAAACAAGGAAACAGAGTAATAGGTAGGTAAAAATAACTAGGTTAACCTAGTCAACCTAGTAGACTAAAATTTTGTTAAATCCACATTGTCGACCTAGTAACTATGTGCTAACCTAGTGTGTTTTTAAAACTTATGACTTGGTACATGACTAACAACCTAGTAAAAAAATCCACTCTTTTGACCTAATACATGACTAATAACCTAGTAGAAACATCCACTTTTCCAACTTAGTACTAAGAGGGGAAAAATTAAAGTGTTAACTTAGTTTGTTAAGTCAATTTGGTCAAAATAAGGAAATTTTGGTCAATCTAATGTTTTTTAAGGCAAGGTTAAAATATTGAAGTAAAATTAATGAAAAATGATTGTAGAACACAGTAAACCATGTTGGAAAACATGTAAAACATAAATGGTAAAAATGAATGTAGAACATACTAAGTCACATTAGGAAGCACGTAAAACATGAATGACAAATGAAATATCAATGTAATAAAACTTGAATAAAGATGTCTAAGCAAGTGAAAATTAACCCTATGTAAGATAAGCATATCAAAACAAAGATAAAGAAAAATATAAATGACTAAAAACTAGATGTAATTCAAGATGTAAGACAAGTGTGTCAAATGAAGGTGAAGAAAGAATAAATAAATGATAATAAAATGTAAGTCAAGATGTGAGAAAAACATGAAGAATACATACATAAAGGGAAATATTTAAGAATGCCAAATGTCATATGTAATATAAGTGAAGTCCAAAAAAATCAAATAAGAACATGATGGAGAAATGAAAATTAAAAATCTCTAAAGGATGAAAACTCAAACTTAGTGCTTATTTTGAGATGCAATGTAAGAAAACACAACCACATAATGACAATACTAATGTGATAATGAGATGGTGTGGTAAGTAAATGGTATAAGGATATTTGTGAGGAAGGCCTATTCCTATCTAAGGTCATACAATACAATCCAAAAACTATAAACCAAGAGGCATAATAAGGTAGATGTGATCAAGGATGTGATTAGATAAAATCAATATCCAAGAAAGGGAATATAAGTAAAATATGATGTAAATAATGAATGTGAGGCACCACATGGGTGATGTGAACATTCTTATCAAGAATGAAACACATTAAGCAAGTGAAAAACACTAAAAACTATCAACACTAAGGACTTAAGACATTTTAACTAATGAAAAAAAAGTTTGGGATAATGAGTGAAGTATATATATTATCCCATGAAAGCTATATTCATAAAGATTAAAATGTACATACCTTCCAATAATGTGTTTCCTATTCCTTAGGACCCTATATAGAGCCATCGATCTAATATGAAGATTCGGTAATTGTGTCAGACATTAGGTAATACTAATATATTTTTATTATCCTTTTCTAATCTACTAGCCTATTACACCCTAATGGACCTCAAATATATCATGAGGCCAACTATGGAGTTTGAGATTCAACTAGAAAAAGGAGATGTTCTTAGAATCACATCTTTTAGTGTGATCTAACTTCTATAATTTTTAATGTTGCCTTTTATATCATTGCCTTTTGTTTGTATTTTATGATTTGGATTTCAACTTTTTTGATGGATTTTCTCTATTCCTCCTCCATACAGATTTGGAAAACCAAACATGGGCGTTAAAGATGATAAACACAAGAGAGAATATAATTGGTCACTAGACAAAAGGACCAAAAGGCCAAGGTGTCTAAAGACTCCTAGACTTGTCCATAAATAGGTGTTTAATCTCAAAATTGACTTATGTGATCCTTAAATGATAGGAAATAAAGGAAATATGGGGGTAATGAGAGATTTGTCTATGTAATAATTGATAGAATGATTTATATGCTCATAGTTAATCATAAGGAGGTAAAATAGTGATATGAAAGGGATCAAACTATGTTATGATAGTCATGTCACTAAAGAAGCCATACTAACCTACAACGGATCTAGCACAAGAACCAATGAAAGTATTAGTCATTCCAAAAAGTGGTTTAAAGATGTTTTAATGTGGTAATTTATGAGGAAGTACACATACTATCCATGGTCTTACACTACAACTCACAGGGTGAACATCAATGAGGTTAAATTCTAAATAAGGGGAAAATAAATCATCAAGCTACTAAGGCAAAGAATGGCATAAAAAGACAACAATGAAAGAGATATATAAGATCCAAAATAAAAATAAATTCCAAATTTAATGTGTAAGAAAACCAAAGAATGTAAAGGAAAATAATGATGATAGCAAAGTGTGATGAAAAGAGGTAAAGTGTACAAAAATAAAGAAACATGAGGAAAATAACAAGTAATACTTATATTAACATCTATATCAAATATGAACATGTGAAACAAAAGTCTATAAATCTCAGAAGGTTTCTTTAATTAGATTTTTCTTATTATCCATTGTAGAATAAGAGTGGGCATCTATGATACCCCAATGGGTAATTAGATGTAGGGATGCCCATCTAAAGATGCCCTAAATTTTGAAGGGACATGTGGACAGGCATCACAAGATGCCCCAACTTATGAGTTAGAGTAAGGTAACATTTACACATTAGAATGATTTACATTGGGTTGCTAGTTACATTTGGAGATAGGTAAACATGTTGGTTTTTTAGATTTCAAGGATGTTGAATGTGAAATAGGATGTTTAGGAGAGGTATGAAAAGGGAAAGCAGGTAAATTCATACCATGTATGATAGGCATTAGATAAGGAATTTGAATTAGGTAATCCTTTAATCTATGTGATTTAATAGGTTAAGGGTCAATGGATGCAATGATATGTTTAAAGTTGTTCATGTTAGTTATCCTTTCCTTATTGGTGAAGGAAGAAGGATGAAATGTGGTTTGCAAAACAATGGTAGATGAGGTATAAGTATGGGATAATTATTTTTGATCATTAGGTAGTTTATGTTTATGTGATTTTGATTCTTGAGATTGAAGTTGAGAAGCTTGAATATAGTCTTGATAATGTTGTTTTGTGAGAGTATCAAGATTGAAATATGAACCAAACAAGGAAGAAATAAGAAAATGGTGAATATCATGGCAAAACTCATGAGAATTACTTATAGTATCATGACACCAACAAAATTTATCAAGATTATACCAATTTGGAGGAGGATTTGTAGGATCAAAACTCATGGGTTTAGAGGGTGGTGATTTCTTAAGTTGTTATAGACTCAAGAAATTATGGTTTGGGATAAAATTTGATGAATTTAATGCTCCATTTTTATGTTGGGGAGGCTTAGATGAATTAATATTATGATAAAATTATTGAAAAGGTTATTTCATAATTATTTTAGGTGTTTCAAATTGAGTCATAAGAAATTCTTGCCCATTTGCTTGGTCTAAGGCTTCTTCTAAAGCCTTAGGTGAAAAGATTCAAAATTGGTATTGAAGGGGAGATTTAAGAGAAGTAGAAAATATTTTTAAAAGAGTATCATCACTAATGTTATGATCCACTATATGAGAAAGATACTTCCATCATTTGAACCCAAAAAGTGAACCCAAAAGATAACCTCCATGGTCAGTTAAGCAACAAATGCCAACTCAACAAACCATAAGCCAAACATCTTCTAGAAATTCAAGTGGATGGGGGAATAGAAATCCAAGAGGTAGATTTTTGGAGGTTGGGAGTCAAGTTGGAGCATTCATTGTGTTTTATAAGTCTTTAAGACTTTTCCCATGTAAGTGGGATATGACATTATCATTCTCAAATATTTTCATCTTCTAGTGTCTCTCTAAGCTAATGAGAAGGATTGAAGAATATTTGTTGAGATAATTTTAGTAATAATTTATCCAAATGTGGGTGAGACTCCATTGAAGGTGATTTTGTCTCATTTATTGATTTATGAGTGCTTTTTTATCCTATCTCTCTCTTCCCTTTTCTCATATATCTCCCATTTATTCCAAATTTTTAAGATATATTCTAATTTTACAAGTTAAAAACCTATCATAATTTTTAAGAACTACATTTTGAAGTGTTTAACTTGTGTTTACAAAGATTATGTATGATGGTTTTATAAAGAAGTGTTCTACCATGTTCATTGTCCTTCTTTCTTGCCTATTTTTAGGTGTTTTAAAGATATTTTTAGTTATGAAATTGATATTTTATTTCCATAAATGGATGCTTAGTGTGAGTTTTATAACCCCTCTTTGCTTCATCCATTTGTTAGTGAGCCTAGTTTGATAAATACTAATGTGAATTGGATAGTTTGTGAGATTATGTAAGCAAATATGGTCTTTATGATATATTACTATTTGTTTCAAGGTTATTTTAGTGTCAAATAATTTGGTGAATCACCTATTTAGTTTTATTAGTCATCCCACACCCCATTATTATCCCTTTTCTATGTTGAAATATTATTTTAGGTGATCTACCAAGAAGAAGTCATCATTGTTTGGAGGTTCAACCTCATTATACGATACCCATCGCCTGAGGTTGATCCAATATCATACTTGGGAGTGAGATATCCTAAAAAACTCTCCCAAAATTATGAAATTCTATGCTATAATAGTTTTTGGCATGTTTAGTAGGACTATTACATTATTACCTTCAATGAAGGACTCTTGTTGTTACTCTTCAGTGCAATCAACCTTCGAAGGCATGTTTTCAAACATAAATGGTGACTCCACTATAAACATCATTTTTTCAAGCAACCCAATTGCCTAAAATAAAAACTTTGTTATGTATACTCAAACCCCTTTTGATCAACATGTTTATTCTCTACATCAACATCACTCATATTAGGATAATAACATTTATGTGTCTCCCCTAAGTGGCCCATGAGTAATATATCAACCCTATCATGGCCTTTGCATCCTTCCCACACTTATGTATGACCAATATAAACCTAATTATCATTAAAATTAGTCCTCTAATTCCCCTTATCAATACTATGTTTATCCTATTACATCCTTATTAGTATTTAAGTAAGCAATATCAAATTATATTGAGTTGATAAAGGAGATTTTTTGCGGTTTAGAACTTTATTCAGTCGTCCATATTAATGTTCTACAAGAGTCAAGGAGTTATCTTTAGTTGTTTAAGAAAATATGGTCACTTTGTGGGGATGAAAAATGGGCATTTTGTGAGAGGTAGAATAAAGTGTGTTTGTTAAACATGGTCTAAAGCTTGGAGAGTGTGTTTATCATGAAGATTAATATACTTAGTGAAATAAGTCATATGTGTCCTCTCCCCTCCAAGAGCCTTAAGTATAGCCTCCAAGAGTTTGAAATCATCACCATATTCAACCTTATCAAGGCCCATCCTTGTCAATAATTAGAGAAGAAATATTGGACCAAGGAAGAACACTCATTAAAATCAATAAGGAGGTTGTACTTAGACAAGATTTCCTCATTGATTCCATGGAAGGGATAAGGAGCTTCTTACATGAGTTTTGGAGTGTGTGGGAATACATTGAATAAGGTGACTATCCACATGTTGAGAAGCTAGAGATGAAGGAGTGGGTACTATCCATTGAAGAGGTGTTATAAAATTTAGAGGGAGAACATATCAAACCAAAATAGATTATTTTACCTTATCTTACTCCTACACACACTTTCCCTCATGATCACATTCATCCCACTCTTCCCCATCAGCATCTTGAAACTCCTTATGTTCTTACTCTACCAAGTGGACCTTTTTGCCCTCACACCATCTCCTTTTGCAAAGCAATACCTATTTTATGAAGATAAAATGAAGATAATTTAGTTAAAGAGCATGAAGACATCCAATCATATATCTCTCCCTATGATAATGATCATGGTTATACAATGCCCTCACTAGTGAGACCACTCTCCCCTAGTCTTATTCAAGAACAAGAAGACAATAAGGTAGTTGTACCCTATACATTTCCCTCATGGAAATTGGCTAAGGCATAGAGATATAGGAGGATATTATAGTCATAGGTGATCCAAAAGAAGACAATACAAGTGTCTATGATGAAGAGGTCATTATCATCCAACTATATTCAAATGAATAAAAATCAAGTTTAGACTAGCCTTCTTGGCATGGATTTGACACTAATGAATTAGAGCCTAAAAAGGGCAATCTTCAAGGTGAATATGATTATATATTTAATGCAATACTAAATCTCTATTCCACATAGATGAAAAAGATAATTAAAACTAGGTACCATAGGTTGGTCTACTTCAATATGAGGTTTCAAATGAAGAAAGCGTTGATATGTTGGAACTAAAGAGACAAATCAGACCTTGAGCAAGACAAGTGTGATGTTTTAGACCTTGGTTTGTCATATCATACCTCATTTGTAGTTGAAAAACAAGATGAAATCTTGAGTTAGGTTGATGAAGGAGACATATCAGGTGTTCAAGTGATATAGCTTGAGAAACATACCAGTGAAGATCCTAAAGAGTTGTGTAAGTAATTCCATGCCATAATCAAAGAGTTTGAGGAGGCTAAGAGACATGTCCTTCCAAAAAACTATGAGCATGCTACTCTAATCACAATTAGTCCCAATTTATGCAATAATAAGGTGGAATAATATGTTCTTTTTGAGCCTCCAAGTAAACAAAATGTAGTTACTCCTAAAAAATTGAATGAAATATTCATGCAAGGATTTCACAAGAGTGATGAGAAATATCAAGTAAGTATTGAGCTAGTAAGGGATTTTGTCTACATTAGAGACATGTTTGTCCCTATGCATCCATCAGTGAGAAAGCTAAAAGAGTTAGCAATCAGACATATTAGTCCACCTAGCATGAGCTCATTAAAGTAGGGTGTCTCTCATCCTTGTCCATTATAAATCAATGGTACTTAAATATTATTATTTGATATAGGAGGAAAGTATTTGTAAGTTTTAGTTGTACACATTATATAGTTCTAATTTCCTTTAAGTGTTTTATGCACATTTCCCTTTTGTTATGTGTTTCCCTTCCCTAAGTGTCTTAGGCATAGTTTTGGCTTTGATTCTTGTTGTCTTTGCTTCATCAAGATGAATTTATCAGAGGATGAATATTTGTGATGAGTTGAACATCAGTTTATAAATAATTTTGTGACCTTATAAACATAATGGATAGAATAAGGGAACTAATATTTTACATAGTAGGCATGTAATCCAAGGAGGTCACAAAATATATTGGCCAAAATCATCCTACATATGAAACATTTTCTTAGATGGATCAGGCCACTATCCTATAACATTCAATAACATTTTACCCTCATGACTAGTCTCTTTGTAGTTCTAACTTGATGATGTAGTGTAGTATCCTAGAAGATCTTAGTGTTGTGTGAGGATCTTAATAGAGTTGTTGTGAGGTGTATGATTCAATGGTGGAAATATAAAATAAACCTTAGGAAACTATCTCATGGCCCTTGTAATCTTTCGAAACACTTTAAGCAAGTTTTAAGGTGAATTTGGAGATTTTAAGGAAAAGATCTATAAATAGGTCTTGAACTACAAGTGAAGGATTTAATAGGTTTCCAAGGTGTTTAATAATTTATTGGAATTAATTAGGTTTAAAAAAAATATTATATATTATAATGGGTCAAAAATGAGTTCTAACAAAGCTATTTTGTGCAAAAGACCCTCAAAAGTGCATTAAATGACTTAACGGTCTTCAAAATAGAAATTTCAAGTGAAAAAGTGACTTTTGAGGAAGTCAAATTTATTTTTACTTCCTTTCAATTGAATATATATTTTTTACCCGTTTGGACATGTTCAATGCCATCTCAAGTCATTTGGAGTGGAAGAGAGGAGTTTGGGAGTAAATGATGCATTTTGGAGTCTTTTAAAGCTTTGGGTGATAAGATTTTTGAAGGTTTGGATTAATATAGGGTATAATATATCATATTAATGAATAAATTGTGTCCCTAATATCATATCATGGGCCACTAAAGGCATATTCAAGCATATTAACCAATAGAGGCAAGGAAAACATATTAGTTGCAAACTAGGCATGAAGCAAGCTTTTTGCCATTAATGGAGGTCCAAACACTTAAAAAGTTTTCTAGAAGGAATGAAATATAATTTACATCATAAATTTTTTTTCCCAAGTTTTGTAATCCATATAAAATATTCTAGTTCTTCATGATAAGGAAAAACCATTTTGGGCAATCTTGGATAGCCCTAAGAGAGCCTCAGGTTTTCACTCAATACAGTCAAGAAAGAGAGATTTGGGAAAAAATATTTTGGATAGTGATAGGTACCCTAATTTAATTCCACTTTATATAGTTTTTTTTTCTATTTTATCTCCCCATCTTTATGAATAATTGCTAACAGTGTAAGGGTGTCTAGATGACTTATTCATCCAAATAGGCTCCAAGTTTTATTTTGTTTCTTTAATTCAAAATCTAATGAGGAAGCATGGTTTTATACGAGTTGTTAATTTTTAAAATATGACCTTATAAAATTGGTTTCATTACATACAACCCTCTAAGGAGGTACTTATGGCATAAAACATGTTTTTAATGTTATCCTTGTGAGCAGTCCATATTGGTGTTTTGGAACAAAACATGGGTTATCAAGCAAGTGAAGTCATCTTCATATCTTATCAAGTCAGTTAGTAATTAACTTAATAACTCATTCATACCTTAAAATATTCATAATCTTCTATATTAAGCATATTCACCTTTGAGATGGTTTTGGTGTTTCAGTATCTTCAACAAGGTACAACTCTATATATGAGTTTATCGTGTTTTAGTGGTTTTAAATGATGTCATCATGATAATTATCTCTAAAAGTGAAAAAATGTCTATTTAATTATTTTAGGGAAGTTCAAATAATATCAATAATTCATTCTCTCTCGAGGTACCAAGCAACACTTTTAGGTCTAGTAATATACCTTCATCTCCATATATTGGTGAGCAGGTCAGACCTATAGGTTATGATCATAGGGCTCATAATAATCATGTGTGAAAATTAATAACACTAAATTTACCTCTCCACATCATCATAAAATTAATTTATCATAATAAGGAGAGATAAAGTCAACACCTTCATGAGTGTTAACGTCAAATGACCACCTATAGGAAATAAGGGTATTATTAGAGTTCTAAAAATGAAATGGTTTGTTTCATGAGACAGATAAAGGCTTTTTGAAAATATAAATATGGAATATAAATCAAAAAAGTTTAATAATATAATTAAAGTGGCTATCAGGTCAAGTAATGGTAAATGATATAGACAAATCTCCACCTATAGTAGTCAACATGGAGTAGATGTCACAAGAAGTTTTGATGGAGTTTTAGGAGCCTAGTAAAGTGTTCAGGAACACCAAGTGATATAAAATCAACCAATACAAGATAAAATTTAAAATATATTAGTTTATAATCATTAAGATTTAATTTTTATGAGGAGACAACATTATAATTTTCCTTATTCAGAAATGTTAAGGTATTTTTGTGTTGTCTAAGGTTAGCAAGCAAGAAGGAGAAATGGTGTGATGACAAGTTGTATATAATTGATAAATGAATAATAGAGGATAATAAAAAATTAAGGTAAATAATATAACATTATCAATTCCTTATTTGTATTCTCATACCATCATCACTAGACAAAAATAAGGAAAACACAGTAATAGGCCTAGTGAGACTAGAACAAGTAGGTAACTCAATTAGCTTTTAGTAAAAAGAGCTTATAAGACAAAATATGCATCCAAAAGGCACTAAATTTATTAGTATTGGTAATTTTGACTTTATAAACATATAAAAATGTTATTTTGGCCAAAAAATGAGAGTATGTACCTTTTTTTTTACATAGTCCTATGCTTGTACATTGAGGAGAATATGGAACTAGGCAAGCTTCTTGAAGGGATTTAACATATGACTAATGATTCAAAATTTCAAGGTAAAATGAATAAAAGTGCAAGTTAGACAAATTTAGGATTTTGGCATGCAAATGTAGATAATTGAAAAAGGCATTTTTAGGAATTTAAAGGGATTTATAATGAAATATAATGATTTTATTAGTTTTGGGAGTTATCATAGGTTATAATTGAAAACAATGATGTATTTATACTTCATAAATCTCAATATACACTAATTTCTTTCTCCCTATGTCTCATAATGATCATTTTCTTAGTGTCTATCAGGGTTAAATTATTATTTTCAGATGTTTTTGTCAATTGAGGATGGAAAAAAATTATTGATTTATTTTTTGGGGTCAATATAGGTCCTAAATAGAAATTAATTACGTATTTAAAACTCAATAAATGGATATTAGTCCTTGCATATTTTAACATAATCATGTAAACAGAGTTTAGGATTCCATGTTTTGAGTTGTTTCAAGTGTTTTATGGTTGAAAAATGATTATAACCTATTTGAAAATATGGGGGAGGTAAAATAATACTTTTATATGGTCATTGTTTCAATTTAAACCTCAAAAATATCAATAAAATATTTTTTTAAGGCTCTCTATGTCTATAGGCCTGCATATTTGCCTAGCTATGGTTTATAACCAAAAAACCCTATATCTCATGTTTTAACAAATTAAAAATTAAAAAAACCTATAATATAGTATATTTTATCATATTAAAAACAAGGTTTTATTTTTATTCCATATGGTATAGTATAAATATGAGGTCTAGGGTGTGTGATAGGGCTTAAGAGGTCTAATTGGAAACATGCTAACAAATGAAGCACCTTTTAATCTTGGAATTATACCTTGAAATTTTATGGATGGTTGAATGGATATATATTATAGTGGAAAGTGGTATCATATCTTCAAGAATTATGATAGTTTTTTCAAATAAGGAGAAATGTAATAAAAATTGTTACAAGCCTAATGGTGTTATTATGATCTTGAGATGTGAAAGTGAGTATTAGTGGAATAGTAAGAGGATTAAAGGTGTTTTAAAAAGTGTGATATTATCACTAAATATCATCAAAGTGGTTATGTTGGACTCGTGAATCCCATAATAAGATTTGGTATGTTTAATGGAGAAGAGCTTGTGTAGAGTGGGAAATGTGATGAGGGAGACTTTCAAGAGAATATGATCTTAAATATGGATGGTGTTATGAATTATTTAGTGTTTAAAGTAAGTTTATATAAGTTTTGGGATCAAAATCATACCATAAATAAGGATTTGATATGCATTTCCATGAAAAACACACCTATAGCCATGAGACTAAAAGCCTATATTAAAGCTTATGGAGTTGATATAATAGGGGTATATAAAGAATTTACATGTTAAAAATTATTATTAAAAATAATTATTAATATATTAACTCATAAATAAATGAATATTGGGATCTAAATGATAGCAAAGTCCTCAAACTTAGTCAACTCATGAAGCCTATCTTAGAGCAATGGGTCATTTTTAGGTATCTACAAGTGGAGTCAATAATTAATTTTTGGTAAAAATAATCATTATGACCATATAAATTATCCAATACTATCATAAATTTACTATAAATATTTAAATTACTCGTTATTTTAGTAAAATCACCCACTATCAGACATAGTCAATGCCTATTAGATGTTTTTGAAGGTTTGGAACACCTACAAATGGATTAAAGATATTAAATTTGGTAAAGATGGTAAATATGACATATTATATACTAATATAATTTATATTTTTCATGAAAAAATTACATATATTGTGTTTTGGTTCAGACATAAGGCACTCTCCATGAAAATTCAAGCAGCATACTAGTAAATTTTGGTAAAAATCACCTACATGCCTCAATGTGCATGATCCAAGTGTGAAACATGGTGCAGATGATAATAATGAGTTTATATACATATAAATAATATTTTTGATTCCAATATAATATGTGAACCACTTTGTTTTTTATCATACCTCATGTAGTCATAATCAGTGATACAAGCAGGTAGTCCACTAACAATTTTTGAGAAAAAGTCATCTACATTTCTCTGTAAGAAAGATATAATTATGAAACTTGGTAAGAATGATTATAATGAGTGTTTATAAGCATAAAAAATATTATTTATGACACATACACAAGATACATATATGATGTTTTGTCACAACCATGTCCTTGTTTGTTGGTAACCACCATTGGAGCTCAGAAGGTTTTTAAAAAGTACATTATAATAAAAGTTTTTAACCTTTTGGGAGTGTTTTGTGGTTTTTTAAGGTTTTTATAATTATTAATAAACCTTGTGAGTGTTTCAAAACTCTTTTTTTCATATAAATATGCCCTTGAAGGCTATCTAAAAGATGCAAAACAAAGGCCTATGTGCATAGTATGAAACTTCTTTCTTAGTCCAAGGTTTTTTAAAGTATGATGTGCTTGTTTAAGTTGATAAAGGTAAAAAAAATATGGTATAAATCATGTGATATTTCAATGGAGGAGTAAATTATATTCCAAGTATAAATTCAAACATTTCAAGTCTAAGACACCTTGTTTTAAAACCTCTTTCGATGCTCATAAAGCCATCATTCTTAGTAGGAGTGTAAATAGTAGTATCATTAAGGTTTTTGAATAATTGGTAATCATCTAGATTATCGATTTGAGTGGTTTCAACCATGTTAATTTAGGAAGTGATAAGGCTTATTTATATTTTTATGGGTGTAACAATAGAATTGTGAACATTGGTTGTAAGAGGTGGAACATAATGTGAGGTTCTAATATTTTATGTAGATGGGTTGATGAGTTTTTGAATTCTAGGTTTAGAATGTGTAAAATTGGTATAGGGTATATGATTGTCATTGTTTGAGATTTTTCTAATAGGATTATCTAGATATACTATATAGTATGGGGTAGATCAAGATTTAGAATATTTAAAACCATGTGATGAAGAGCTACACCATAAAGTATTTTCTTCTATGGTGGATAGGTGGGGTAGGAGAGAACAACCCATGTACATTTTGGAATGGGTTGAGACTCTCAAGAAAAAAATTGATAAGGGAATTCATGATGCTGATTAGGAAAGAATATCAAGAATTTAAGAGGAAAAATAGGGACAAAATTGTCCAAAAGAGGTAAAAGGTTGGCCTAAAGTGAGTAAGGTCAACTAGGTCAACTATGTGCTGAACAAGGTTGGCTTAAAAGGTACTAAGTGAATTGGGTTGACTTAGTATGCTAATAAATAAATTTATAAAGATACTAACTTGACTTAGCCAACTTAGTAACATAAGGAGGATGTTTTTTTAAGATACTAAGTTGACCTAGTTATCTTAATATGCTAAGGGGGAATTTTTGAAAGATATTAGGTTGACCTAGTCAACTTAGTATGTTGAGGGGGAAGTTTTGAGATATACTAAGTTGACCCAGTCAAATTAGTATACCAAGGGAGAATTTGTGAAAGATAATAAGTAAACTAGTGGAATTAGTATGCCTAGTCGACTTAATATGTTAAGGAAGAGAGCTAAATTAGTTTGTAAGTGACTATGTCAATAGAGATGAAAGTGTTCTAAAATAGGGGAAAATAATTGTAATGTAATTTGAAATCAATAAATGGAATGAGAAACACATAATCAATTAAATCAATGAGGATGATCTAATTAAAGGACACATCACAAAACCTTACACCAACACTAGCCAATTCAAGTTTTTTCAATACACCATATAATTGAGTAAAAAACAAGCAATCAACTTGGAAAGTAAATGATATCTAAGTGTTTATCCTCAATTTTATTAGAATATTATATTATTATTTTAATTGTGATAGTAATTTGGTTATAAGCAAGGAACTAGAAAGCAATCTAAAGATGGTTTTAGGATGTTTGGGCTAAAAGAGATTTGTATTGGAAATGTTGAGCTTATATTAGTATCAATGCATCTTTTAGAGACTCATTCCAGATAAGATATATAGTGGATCCCAATACCTATAATTCATTCCATATACTACATCATCAACAATCCTAAAATGGGAAGGTGAAATCCCCTTAACTCTTTCTAGGATTTTGAATGTACCTAACTCAATAGGCACATTTTGAGGTCCCAACATGTCCTTCATCCAAAAATAAATACATAGTTTGGAATATATCTATAAAATAATTGGAATAATTACTTAATCAAGATAAACACCAATATTTTATCATAAGACAACTTGAGCCTTCCCATCCTAAGTCTAGAACTTATGTCCTTATGAATTCTAAAAATTTAAATTCTACTAATGATTGTGTCTCATAATCATACAAGTCTTAAAGAACTATCATTGATATTATACTAGGAGACTCTAGAAAAGTCACCCTTTTCAAACCAATAAATGGTATTACCTTCTAGGATCCTCCTTCTTCAAAAGTCAATAATTATGAATTTCATCACTCTATTTCCCTAGCTGAGATTAGGAAACATGTTCTTAAACCCTCACCTAGAAATTTTAATATTCCCAACTTGGTGATCATTTGTATGATCCTAAAAAAAATCATCATTCTATTCAAATTTAGTACATTCTAATGAGAGATGAAAACAAATTAATCTTCTTGATTTTTAATTCCTACATGGTTCAAACTTTGATCATGAATATATTATCTAATAATGAAAATAAGCTTATGATTTGGTAGCTAAAGATCATGACTCCAAATTCAATCATGATACACTTAATAAATATAAATATCACCTTATAGTATTATTTAATCCACTTAATGATCAAAATCAAAAGCAACAAATAAATAATAAAAATCATCCTCCAACCACCAATGTTGGTGAAACCACATTTAACCTACATTTATGTAATGATGTGGAAAATTTGGTTAATATGAAACACATGAATCATATAGTGTTATATATTTATCATTATAATCATTGAACTTGTATCCATTATTATACTTATAGATTAGTTCAATATATCCCTCTATATATTTTTTCAAACATCAAATTTGTGGAAAG